>CM073144.1:18747573-18952573 GCA_037039145.1 Fundulus diaphanus
TTAATTCCCAGTTCTTTCAGATGGAGCATATCAACAAAGTCTCCTCTCTGTATCCGGGAAATCGGGTTTTTATTTAGATCCAAAAACTTGAGATTTTTAACATTTTTCAAAGCTGAATGAGGAACCTCTGGAAAAACATTATCATAGAATGAAATGCTCTCCAAGTTATCAAGGCCTGTGAGTGCATTGTCAGGGAGCTGAGACAAGTTCATTCTGGTAAGAACAAGACTGCGGAGGTTCCCCAGAGGTTTGAAGTTCATATCGTAAATGGAAAGAACTGGGTTCTCGCCAATCATTAGAATCTCCAGATTAGGCATGGGGTCGAACCATTCTCTCTTAATAACCTTCAGCTTGTTAGAGTTGAGATGGAGTCGAACCAGGTTACTTAGGCCCTGGAAAGCCATGGGGGAAATGGAAGAGATGAGATTGTGATTCATGTACAGTTCCTGCAGGTTAACCAAATCGGACAGGCATTGCCCTGGTAGCTCCTCTATCCAGTTCTCTTCCAGATGAAGGGATACCAGCTGAGAAAGATTTCCCAAATGGACGTCACTGATAGAAGATAAGTTGTTTTGTGATAAGTCAATCTCTGTGATATTTGCCAAGTAATCCAAAGGCTTGTCAATCTTGGCAACATTGTTTGTTTGCAGTAATAGAACTTGTGTGCCCAGTGGTAATCTTTCTGGCAGGCGGAAAAGTCCCACATCATTACAGTCGACCGTCTGCATCTCCATATACATTGAAGTAGGAGAAAACCAGGGTCTGATTTCACACACACAAAGCTTCGGGCAATCAGGCCTCCCCTCAGTGGCTACAGCAAGAGAGGCCATAGCCAACCCAATAAAGAGACAATCCACAAATGAGATGTCCTTCATGTTGAACCGTTTCCCCACAACCAGAAATTGGTCTTTGCAGATAAAGGATTCAGTTGTTGCCTTCACAAACAACAAATCATTTGCTACTGCTGTTGCAGAGGCGACTGACTCACCCCCTCCAAACACACACACACCACCACCACCACTGGGTTCCCTTGGGTTTTTTTATGTCTTGCTGTGTGGATGTCCTTGAATGTAATGACCAATCACTCAATGTTGCTTCTAGTTTAAGGGTTTGGAGCCAAAGTTGCAATTCTAACAAAAAAGTTAGGAGAGGGGCATGAAAAGAAAAAAAGTGTATATCTGTATACTAGTATTACTTAAAGATTAATGTCCTCTTTGATTGTCTTCAGTAGCTTTGAGATTCCACAGCCGAGTCCATTCCTACCTGCAGAAAACAAACAAGACAGAGAGAAGAGCTTTTAGCATTGCACAACAATGGAGGTGACCAAGGATTGTCATGAAAGAGGGATTTGGGCATATTGACATTTGTTATAGGCACACTGAAGCATGTTGACATTTATACGTGCTCCCTTCAAGACATGGAACAATGGATTCATATCTGCTTGACCTTCTAGACTTCATTTTGGGGATGTACCGCGTGTGCCCTTACGATATGCCATTCGGTCTGGAAGTTAGAGGTGTGTGAGCCTAATATTAGTTAAAGAGAAAGCTTATTAAGATTCTTAAATGGCAAACATCCGAGGGCTTAAGCACCATGCCTTTAAGGGAAGCTGCACAGAAATATGCTGGTCGCTATGGCAACAAGTAAATGGGCAGCCAGTCACAAACAACATGATGAGATGGGTCGGTGGTAAAGGCAAACAGAGCTTTTGACCCAGATGCAGTTTGCACCTGCTTGATAGAGGCCACATAAATAGCAGGCTTAAAAATTTAAATGCCCATGTGGTTCTCTAAATATCTAGTCATACAGTGTATTGGTGGGGGCAAAAGCTATGAAATACAAAGTGATAAAAAGATGGGGTCAGAATTTACAAACAAAATGGAACCATGAATGTTAAATGCGGACCGATTGGTGATCATATATTCAGTCCAAGTATGATTGTACTGTTAAAATTTTATTGGACTACCGGACGACTGTAATCTACATTCTACTTACTTTAGTACTGAAAATAAGCCATTGTATGAGTAGTATTAACCGAGTGAGAAGCCAAAGGCTGATTCTTCACATCATGTTTTTGAGTCAAAAGAGAAGCACCTGTTATTTTTATTTAGTCATTTATTTATCTTTTAATAAGCACAGGCGATGGGGTTAGGCTTTTTGTTCCTAGGAGCAAAGCCATTTTTCAACCACACTCTTGTCCATTTCAATCCAGTTGCATTATGTAGAGTACAATCAGCAAATTAAGTCTGTTGACTGGTGGAAAAATGTCTCCTTAATGTTGCATATGCCAGTAGGGTTAATCGTATTATACATGCACAGAGCAATGAAAGTAGGAACTGCAACTCGGCTGCATTCGCTTCCTGGGAATGTTAATGTCCAACTTTTCTGGAGGGCTCTGTTTATTTAATTTATGACATAGCCGAACAGTTGTGAAATAATCATTAATATTTGATTTGCTGGTTTTATTTTCAAGCTTAATGACTATTTTGTTGTTGAGAAACAACTGTCCTTGCAGTGCAACTAGAGGTTAACTGATTGTACATTAGAGGAAAGAAATATATTGATGCTTAACAGAGGATTTTATATAGAGCCATATTTGCATGATATGCCTTATCATTGATTTCTCACATCACAACTTTACCCAGCAGAGTTTTACCAAAATCGCAACAGCACTGTTTTTACATTCTAGAAAACTTTAAAACTAGGCTTAACTGGACTTGAAGCCAGGTCTGGTTAAAATGCCACACAGCTTTAAAAAAAATATGTATTCCTCCAATGGAATAATGTCACCAATATCCACAAAGTCTGCTTTAAATAATCTGAAGTTAAGTCCTTGTTGACAAGGCCAACGGTCATAGTTTTTTCATAGAGCTGAGGTATTTTAGTCCAGATTCTAAAACAGCAGTAAAATGGCCCTAAATCACAATCACAAGCCAATTCAAGCGTTGTTTTGTTTCATGCATCAGGGAACCTACAGATAGACCCAATATTAATATTGTATACTCAGATGTCAAGAAAAGAATGTGTATAAAACTAAAAAAATAATAACAAAGTAAACCATAGTCTGGCTAAGTATATAATTTGAAATTAAAAATGTGTAGAACCATCGTGAGTACAGCTCAAAATTGCTCAAAATCTCCAACTACCTTTCTACAGCAAAATGTAATGTCTGTCCAAAAACTGTATTTAGGTCCTATTTTTTTTCTTTTTTCACTGGCTGACATGCAGCTAGAAGAAAGTACCTTTTTTGGTTTGTGCTTCCTGAAAAGTGTTCCTACTATTGAAAACAACATTCAGATGAATTACCCAAGACCTTCCCTTTGTTACAAATGTAATGCTAAATTCACAAGAATTCAACCTTGTACTTTTAGTGGGTTTTTTTTTGGTCTTAGTCAAAGCTTAGTATTCATCAGAGCAGCAGAGAAAAACCACCTATCATGTTTGATACACCTGAATCAAATGAATGGTTCAATACCAGTCTGAGGAGCAAATTAAGCCCTTTCAATCAGCTGTGTGGAGGCTGGGAATTAAAAAGCTAAAGATGTACTTACCCTGGGCTCACACTGAATACGGTGCAGATATGGTTCCAGTTCCGCAAGGAACCCAAATTATTAAAAGTCAATGTTTCCACTCACATCATACATGTGCGTTTGCGGATCTGGTTACAGAGACTGCAAAAAATTCCGCAAGGGGGAAGTTTGACCGGACACCGCAGCGCCCCCCCGGATCAAGCTCCTGAATTTCACAAGCCAAACAGGAAACGTCGGGCTCTAGACAAGATGATATTTTTTTTTTTTTTTGGAGATTTTTTGTGGCTCTAGTGGCTCTCTTTTTAACACAGTAGGCTGACAGGAAGGGGGTGGAAGAGGAGGAGAGACATGCGGCAAAGGACCGCGGGTCGGAGTCGAACCCGGGTCGACCATGTCAAGGACTAAGGCCTCAGTACATGGGTCGCGCTACCCGCTGCGTCACCAGCGTGTCCAATTTTTAGTTAATTTAAAAAAATATATTATTGTGGTAAGATGAGTTGATGGGATAGTAATGACATATAGCCTACTTAGATTCTTTTTTGTAGATAAAAGCACCATTTTTATCAAGTTATTTATTGGCCAAATATTTTCAAAATTATGACATTTTCAAATGTATTTTGGATAATGTTTTTCTTTGCATTTTAGAGACTGGTGAGAAGAAAACAGTGTTTTTGTGTTCATTACAGTAGCATTTAACATTTTGCTTTTGTGTTCTCTATGTAGAAACATTGTTTATGGAGGATTTATGTTTGTTGGGATGTTGTACGAAAACAGAGAGTTAAGCGGTTTCAACAGCATCGCTTAGTTTGGCAACTGACATGATCTCCATGACTATATAGAGTCATGGAGATCATGTTAATTAGACGATTAAAAGAAAATATTTGTCAACTTATTCAGGTTGCATATCACCATGTTTGTTTTTTGCTGAGTCCTAGTTATTGTTAATCCCTCGTAAAACTGAATCAAGTTTTTTTTTTTTTTTTGTCTTTGAATACACACCCTTCAACAGCCCATTTTCCCACGTCATTATTTCAGCTAATCTAGCATTTATGGCTTTAAACGCATGCATTGTTTAAAACTGTTTCTATACAATTGTCACAATAAGGTTTCTGTTATATTAGCCACACCACTCTTATTCAGAATATATGTTTTCTTATTCCCCTTTAAGTGACATGTTGTAAAATTTGTAGATTAGATTGCTTTCTAAACCCCTCCACACCAAAGCAATACAAGAATGGCTTGTTTTGTGAACAAAACAAAGGTTCCAGTGAAGAATCGATACTGGTTTATGTATAGAAAGTGAAGTGGTCTTTTATTCACTTACTTTGCAATACGAAGCGCACTAAAATAAGTATGTTTAAGACAACACATGGTGTTTAAGCACCAGTTTGATACAATTAATATTTTATTAATCCCAAAGGGAAATTAAATGCTGCTTTAACTCAAACTATGCAGGTTTCTTCAAAGAGTGGTTGTAGATACTGATGGCTGTGGGCAGGAAGGATCTCCTATAGCGCTCTGTCTTACATCAGGTCTGGAGAAGCCTCTTACTGAAGGCAACTCTGTTGTTGTACGACAGTCTAATGAAGAGGATGTTCAGGGTTGTTCATTTATTAAAAATCCTTCTTTGCACAATCCTCTCCTGAGGTTTTAGAGGAGACCCCAGAACAGATCCAGTCATCTTAATTAGCTTGTTGAGCTTTTTTTTTTTTAAATCATTGCCTCTGATGCTGCAACAGACAATGGCAGAAGAAAATCAAACTCTCCACGACAGATCTGTAGGAAATCTGCAGCATCTTTACTGCAAACACTAAAGGACCTAAGCTTCCTCAGGGAGAACAGTCTGCTGTGTTCCTTCGTGTATACAGTTACACAGTTGCATCTCAAGTCCGGTCTGCTGTCCAGCTGAACACCAAGGTCTTTATACCCCTCCATCACTTCCTCTCCTACAATGGCAATAACATTTGACCAATTCCTGTTTCTCCTGAAATCTACAATCTCCTTTTTTAAATTCCCATCGAAGATGGGATAAATGCTTTCACACGATGCAACAAAACAATCCACCAGCTTCCTGTACTCAGCTTCTTGTTGACACTGCCTAAATCCCACCAGGTGCTAAAAAAACCTTACTGGTTCTCAGTCTCATAACAGGTCAGTGTTTGACATGTTAACAATTTGTCACGGTTTTCACAATTTTTGACATACTTTTAATTTCTAAGAGAAGAAATCAGTTGGACAGTATAACGGGATAAGAGTTTGGATACTAAAGCACAGCAATATTTCTCATCAAAGCGAAGCTGTCAGCATATGACTCTGGAAAACATGCCTAAGCTTATATTATTAGCCCAGTTATGTTTGTGTGTACATAATTCATGCTCTTTTTTGAGTCTATTTTAAGTGTGAAGTGAAGTAGCTATTAAGCAAATTCCCCCTTAAACTGACAGATTTACCTCATAAAAGCATTGTACAACTACAGTGAGTTACAAAAGCAGAAAGAACGTTTATAACACTAAATTGTTTATCTGTGTGAATATTGAAAATTGCAACAGTTGGCCGCTAATGACTTTAACATCTGCTTTGCAGCTTTACATTGGTGCTAAATCAAAATCAAATTGTTTGCTAACACAGAATGGTACGTTGCAGATTTGTTTCTTAAGGGTTTGGAATGAATTTCCTTTTAAAGTTGAATATCCAAAAATCTGCCTGAATTCACCTGATCAAAGCTGAACTAAATTATTCTTCTCTGATTGGAGATCTATCAACCTTACATACTGTTTGTAAAAACACAAGATGTAGCCTTTTGAAAATGATTTAGACCATAGAAACACCAAAGTATTGGACAAAGAACAATACATCAGTATAAGGACTAGTCAAAGCTGAACTGTAAAATACTGACTAACCTGTTTCTTCAAGCTTTGTGATTTGTCCAAACAAAGTATATGGGATTTTTAGTTTTTCATAAAAGTATTGCCTCCTCTTGTGAGCCGTGTGCTTGGTTTTATGCTTTGCTGTCCATGGTGGAATGGAGCCTCCTCGCTGGCAAGGGGGATTTCTTTTTGTGAGGCTTTACTTCTGTTTGAAACAAGTGAAAAGAGGCTTTGCATTTGACATTTGCTTCTTTGTGCTAAATTGGTGATCCATGACCATAAAACCAGGGTTGTGCCTAACCGTGATTCATGCAGACCGTTACGCACACATTACCTGCACAATGTGTTGTGATTTTATGATTGCTTTCTATGATGATCAGCAAATGTGTTCTTTTGCAGCGAGCCACTTCAGTTCACTGCTGGTGATATTAAATGGCATCGCAACTCACGAGCGCCTTAAAGATGATGAACATTTATGAAGTTCTGTTAAATAAGTTCAAATGTGTTAATTGAACAGGAGATTGTTTCAGGAAGAAACTAGAGCTGTAACTACTGTCCTCTGGATGCGAGTTAGAGCTCCATTGTTTCTAATGCATAGTGCCTCCATAGTTGAAGTGCACCACGCAGTTTGTCATTGGTGACTCTGAGCAGATGGTTTTGATAGTGCTTGTGATATTTTGGGCCTACAAGCTTAGGCATCATGTGACAAGGAGCGGTAAAAAAAAAGAGATTGGATGAAACGGAAGGAATCAAGGGAAGAAGTGTGACACCGGCTTTGAGAAGCGAGAACAAGAAAAGGAGAAATGATTTCATTTCATCAACGGTGCTGTTTCCACCTCAGTGGCCACGGGGGAAGTGTGTTTGTGTGTGTTGCAGGGGGGTAGGGGGTTAAATAAATGAGTGAGGACTTTGACTGCAGCAGAAATGCTTCCCCGCTGCAAGAGCCGAGCCAAGGCTTTATACCTCGAACTCTATTCCAGTATTGGCTGGAGTCTGGTGTGGACGGTAGAGGAGGACATGGAGCCAGTGAAATCGGAAAGGGGGGTGGGTGTCAGTGTGGGTGGTGGTATTATTTTTCAAGAGCACCTGGCACTTTATTAAGCTTCTACACCCAGAGCATTCTGATAAACAGGGCTTAGCCTCTCTCCCTCAGCACTGGCTCCTCTGTGTAGGGTTATGCAGTTGAGCTGCACCCTGAAAGCACAGCACAGACGCTGTAATTCAGCCGGCAGTGTTCAGGTCTAACCTGTGCTCGCTTTGGCTGCTCTTCTTACTAATCACAATCGCCAGCAGCGTAATGTGGTTCAGCTTAATTGTTATTGCTTGGCTACAATCTGCATTCGTTACAGGTGGCTCTAACGGGGTGTGCTATTGTTTGCTTAATTAACCGCCGACGTTAATTCAGGCGGGGGGGTCGGTTTATTTTGACGTCCGCAGGTCACATCACACCATCAGATTTTGGCCAGATTTGAGGATGGATGAGCAGATGAAGTGATGGTTAGCAACAATGTTCAGATACTGCTTTGGACTGGAGAAGGGGTTTCATTTGGTTTGGCGATTGCTGTTGTCTGCTTAGTGCAGACTGGTAGGCATCCATGATTGGATTAGGAGACCTTGGAGGACATACAAGGCAGCCAACATATTTAGTGTTGTTTAATGAGAAGACAATTAATTGTTACCCAACATGTATTTCATTTTTCAAGTGAAAAGAACAAAAAAAAACACTGCTAGTAAAACAGCTGTTACTCTAGGGCTTTTTCTCTCTATAAAATAAAAATGTCTTCATTAGTACAGAAAAATCCAGAAGATATTTTTTGCATTTTCAGTTGCTGACATTTTGAGTTGATTTTTTTTTTTTTTTTTTTTTTTTGCTCATCAGTGTAACTTAAAAATAATCTCACTTCCTTCATGTTCTAGCGTTGTGACGAGACCCCACAGTATTAAATGTGCACATAATTTCTTGCCTGTCTCTCCAAGCTCTACACAGTGGCTGTTGGCAGGCCTTTGTCCAATTAGTTTAAGCTAATATTTTTGGCTTAAGACATGAAGTCAGGGCTTCTAAGCTTTACACCCTATATCCATGTCTTACGTATTTTCAGTGAAGAACTGAAGAACAGGAAATGGTTCTGCAGTTGTCCTGTTGCATTGACGGAGTTGACGGACAATAAAAGCATAGAGAAAACCTTAAATATATATATTTTTTGTATAGGAGTATAGTTGGTACACAGTAGAAAAAAAAAAACAATCACACAAGAGATACAAATGATAAATACAAACACAAAAGGGGCTAACCATTAGCTACTAACCACACTAAAGTTAGGATCTGCTTCAAAGCTTGCTTTTAGTGCTAAACTAAATGGCTAATTCACTTTTATTAAGTGTGTTTTTCAACGACTGTGGACTGATCAAATCTAAACTGGATGCTCTACATTTAAACCCAAAATTATTCAAACAGGAAGTCTGTTGCTGAAATAAGACACGGTGTCTCAAAAGATAATGAAGCGATACAAAATAAATGTATTAACGTTTTAAAAAGTTCTAATAATTAAGTAATCAAACTATTCTCATAACTGCCGACTATGAGAAAGGTTTGAACGGCTTGTACTACACTTTTATTGGTGTTTTGAGAATGGTTATGAAATCCACATCTTTGCTGGATGGAAGGCCTCCGTCCCATCACCCTCATCTGTAGCTCCCTCCACAGATTTTTTTTTATTACAAATCAAGTCAGACCTCTGGCTCGGCTACTCCCAAACGTTAAAATTACTCCTTGTCACAAGAAACATACCGTATAAATTTAAAAGAGGACTTTAAATTTACATCTGTTAGGGCTACAGAGAATTTCAAACTCGGGTTCTAAAACACAACTTAAGTTATGAGTCACTGCATTTGACTTAGGGTAACTGCATCCTTTGTTGCATAAATCCATATGGAACAAGCCCAGTGGAGGCAAGATGGCCGTGAATTGACCCACTAGGAATGGGCAATGCTTAGATGATGTATGTATCATGTTAGGTAAATATAACGGAAAAGTGGAACCTCCCTCAATAGGCTACCAAAACTGAGAGCTTAAAGCCACAGATCCCACAATTACACCACTTATTTAGATTTTCAATAAACTACAAGTTCACATACTCAAGTCCACTTTAATCAGTTCAGCTGAAGTATCCAAATCGTCTGCAGGCATCTGAGTGCATAAATTGGTGTTGCACGACTACATTATGCAGAGCCAGGGAAGGAAGTAGTCTGTGTTCCAGAGGCCCTGCACTGTGACTGCTGTGACTGTGGACTTGTACAAACCTATTAGTGAAGGTCCAGTCACAGCCCAACCCGCTCCATGCAATGCTGCTCTATACAGCTAATTCCCACAATCCGCTGCTCGGTTGGCGGTAATTGAGGCAGAGTCAGATGGGAGGGGGGAGTGAAAAGATCTGGAGGACAAAAGGACTTGCAGGGGAGGAACTTGTCTTAGTTTAAGCGGTTGTGTAATAACCTCCGGTGGCATTTTAGAGGGCTATCGTGACAAGAAAGCACCGGAACTGCATCAAAAACCAGTCAACGCATCGGATAAAACAAGAATTTCCTGGCAGAGAAGAAAAATGCTGTGCCCCATTTATCAATAAGTGGCCTTGCAGCTGCTTGACGGAGAGAAATGTGGTTAATATGGCCGGAGAAAATTGAATTCCAAGATGGATGCTTGGTATTTGTACATAGAAAAGCTGCAGGTAATCTTCCGAGTCCACAGATACATAATCAGCACCTGGAAACGTAACGCAGACAGTTGGAGATGGGATCTCCTGTAACCTAATCTCCACCTGCACCAACACATTAAAGCTGAACTGCGACGTTTGTTTAGGGAGCCCTTTATAGGTCACGCTAAGCTGTTCACTCATGGAGCTAACGCCAATTCCCGGGTGTCAGAGGGAGGGAAGTGGGGGGAGCAATCATTCTAGTCATTCTAAAGCAACTCCATTACAGTAGGAGGCTCACAGCCTAGCCCATGGGCTTTTTCCCGTTGGAAAGAATTAATCCTTCCTCTGAACATCACAGCAAACAAGCCCCTTGCATCTGGTTTGTTCTGAGGAGACCTTTAACTGTAAGAAATACAGCTGGGTTTGCTCAACGCCCGCTGATTCAATCCCTGGCACTTGACCCTGCGTCCAGCCCAAAACTGTCTTTAAGTCCAACGACGACAAAATGAAGCTGCGTTAGACAAGTGTTTCGAGCTATCAGGCAGTGCTCTGCGAACGTATCCATAAACAACGACCTTTTAAAATGTAATTTACAGTTGATCACAGTACAAAAACAGACCTGATTGGAATTTTACGTGATCAACAATAAGTCGTTCATATTTATGAAGAGGAAGAAAAATTATACGCATTTGCAATTTTCACTCAAAGAAAATTGCGTGTTTGACAGTGAAAGTGTGAAAGTTAGGCATGCGCTTGTAATAAAATCTAAGACAACCAGTTGTCTTCAGAAGTTACTTCATTAGTAAATGCAGTATATATCGATAGGTGGTTCTACACTATTCAGATCCATGCCATACAATTCAGATTTTTATTTGAAGAATAATATTTGAAAATAGTGCACCATTGTCCTTCGTCTGCAATTCTACACAATGTTGTACTGGTCAATAAAACGTAAAATCTTGATAAAGTAAGATGTAGTAAAGGTATAAAATGTGGTAATGTTCAAGGGGAATTGTTACTTTTACAAAGCACTGAACAATGACACATTTTCACAATTTTCCCTTTCATTGACTTTTTTCCCCCCACCCTGACTACTCAAGAAAATCAAGCAAACACTCCAACATGCACTTATCTGCCAGAACTACAAAGCCAGTCTAACACTGAGCAGGGCCCCTCATGCCGAGCAAACAGCTCTTGCCCATCCGGGCATAAGGAAGGTGCCTCCGGTGGCGTCTCGCGGTGTCCGGAACTGGGAAATTGAGCTGAGAGCTGCGTGCTGGGACCACGTTCTGTGACCGCTCAATCAAATCTGGATCTAGGGAGTCTGGAAGCCGGGGCGATGCCTTGAGCTCCTCATGGCGTTGGTAAGCAGTTTGTGTTGTTGCTGCGGGAGCGTCCAGATGGGGGACGGCTGCAGCTTTCAGGGAATGTCACTGCCTCACAGGGGAGGGTGGGTTAGAGGTGTTCCTCGGTTTGTATCTTTTAGTGGCTGGTATGTGTCAAAGAGACAGGCTTTCCCAGCAGAACAGTGCACTGTAACAAGATGATCGATACTATTCACTTGAGCTGTCAGGGCATAATGCTTTGGCTGATTGCTGTATTCACCAGGTAGATCTGTTTAGGACAGATGGCATACAGGAGCTTTCTTTTATGTCTTTGTATGACTCATGCAGCACTTGGACATAAGGCATTAAAATAAAAAAAAGTTGTGTATTATATATGGGACTTTTCCCCACTATGAACTAAATAAAAAAATGACAAGAGTAAAAGTGATTGTAAATTCTGTCTGTTGCACCTCAAAACCATTGTTAGTTTTATAAATGGATCACAAATTCTTCACGGACAGGATGATTTATATATTTGTATTGAAATCAATACTTTCCAATTCAGCAAAGCATGAAACCGTTCTCTGCAGCGTTTATACTGTGATGCATTTTTGCCAGGAGCAAAAAATAAGTGAAGCAAAATGCACTTGTCAGATCAATTCTCCAGCTAATTTCCAAGCAAAAGGTATTAAGTTTTTATAAAGACGTGGTCACTGAATCAGCTGGATCCGCAATACAGCACAGTTTTAAAACCACAGAAATGTAACTCTTGTGGTTTAAACTGTTTCTAATAAGAAGTCCCAGGCAGTGCAAATGGTCTTCAAGTTGTCAGTCAGCTGTGTATCATGGCTAAATGAAGGCAAAAGGGAATTGGTTGGGGGGGTCATAATTAAAACGACTAATGCATAAGATGTACGTTAATGAGGAGGGTATTTAGATGGATGGAAGGGTGAACGCTGTGGGTAGGTCTAAGTTTTTTGTCTTCCCGTTTTTTTTAAAGGGGAAGTGTCTGTCTTTTGTTTCTTTTTCTTCCTCGCTTTTCTTTTTTATGAAACTCAAAAGTTAAATAGAAATATGATCAAAAATAACATTGATACAGTTGGATGAAGAGAAAAAACTATTTGTCGTCTGGTTACAATTTTTTAATTGTTTAAAAAACAAACTTTGACAATGAGCTAAGACAAATGGCATGTCTGCGGGTAGAATAAACAGCCCAGTGCAGGCTCGGCAGATCCCCTGAAACACAGATTTATTTCACACAAAGCCGTAGATCGCGTATTTTTATTTCTGTACATATTGACGATTATGGTTTAAAGCGAATGGAAAAACTGAAATTCAGTTTTTCCAGAAGATTTCAATATTACATAAAAATCCAGTTTTATTGGTTTTAATACAGGAGTACTGCACACCCTCCAAAAGGAAGGTGATCCACAAAAATGTCATCGCTAAAGAAGTCGGCTGCTCGGGGGAGTACTGTATCCAAGCATTCTAATGGAAAGTTGAGTGGAAGGAAAACCTGCGGTAGAAAAAAAATGCAAAAGCAACAAAGATAACCGCCACCTTGACAAGCCAAGCCCATTCAAGAGTAAAAGGGAGATTTCACACATTGTGGACTGCGGCTGTAGTCGGAGCTTCATGAGCCACCATACACAGAGCTGATGCAGTGATTTATGCAAAAAGAGCTCTGACCAGGTACTAAGTGCATATACTGTGCAGTACATGGTTACACTTTTTGGTACATTTACAGTTATTGATCAAACATCTTTAGGAATTATTCAAGTGAATTTGGGGTTTTCATTTGCTGTAAGCCCCAAGTATCGAAATGAGTGAAATATACTGTGGTGTGATGAATCAATGAGTGTTTAACTCTTTTACTTGAAATACTAAAATAAAAAAACTTTAACATGGCACTTTAACTTATTGAGATGCACTTATACTTATCTGGTATTTATGCTTTTATCTTATCTTTGGGTGTGTAACTATTTAAAAAATACTTATTTAAAAATAACCTGCTGGCAATACGTATACAAAAAAGCACTTCCTGAATACACAAAATTAACTGATTATTACAAACACTTTTGCCACAGTCACGTGTTCAATCATTCTCCATACGTACCCCCACAAGATTTAGGTTTACAGTAATCTTTTAAATTTATCAACACGTTTCATGTGAATGAAGGTAATATAAGATACATGTTTGTGAAGATTCTCAGTCAGCTTTCTCAGAATTGAGAAAGCTTCCTGGATGGGAAGCAAAATGTGTTCAGCTTCAGAACAGAAGTTCTGTTGTTTTATTTTTTAACCTTTTTTGGAAACCCAGTTATCATCAAAGATAAAAATGTGGAAATACCAGTGGTAACATGCGAAAGTGCTGCACAGCCATTATGGTCAGGGTTTGATTACTATAATGCTAATAGCTATAAATATTATTTGGAATGTTACATTTTTAATATGCATTTTTTTAAATCAGTTTTACATAAAATGTTAGTATTTCAAATCTGGCACTCTTTTTGCACTATTTTGTCTTTATAGAGATTCCAGTCTTTAAACGCTTGACTGAAAACTATTAAAAATCTAAATCTACAAGGGGAATAAATGTTGTTGGTCTTAAGTGTCTGTGCTTAAAAATAATGAAAGAAATAGTGGTTATAATTGGGTGATAAAATTACATTTTTGCAGGAGAATTAGTACTTTCTAAGAGCAATTATATCAAGACACGTATTTTTCTTTTATTACAGTAACAAAGTGAACTTTTAAATTTAAACAAAATAACCCAGTCAGAAAAAAGTTCCAAAATATAACTATTCACAGGCCTATCATTTCATCATTAGAAACCTGTTTAATATTTTAAATAAACCTTGAGCTAAAATGATACTTGACGTTGGTTAAAATAAAATTTGGGTTGTTCCCTCATCAAGGCTGACGTGTTGTTGCCTAATGCTCGTTTTGCTATTTGTTAACTGAATAGGTTCCCCTAATAACTTGCACCATATAAATTTTTAGCTTGCAGTTAATTTGCCCCCATCTGGAAAAAAGGCGACGCAATCACTTGGCCAACGCTTCCTTTAAGAGGTTCGCCCCTGCTGTCAAGGTGAAAGGCTTTTCCATTCACATCTTGGCAACACCTCGCTCGCATCCCCACCAGGCCACCTCCATTATGCTAACACTGGGGCTGCAGCGGACATTAATGGCACAAATACAGTTTGATTAGAGACCAGTGAGATATGACCACTTTAAATTAATGAGCGTGCTCACTAAGGGGGCAGAGAGTGATGGTCTCAGTGACTCTGCAGTGCTAACTCAGGAAAGCCTGACTTGAGTCGCCTGGGCAGCCGAACAGCCGGACAGAAATGTTTGTTTTGTGCTCTTTATTGAAATGAGATATAAATCCTCTCCCTTGCTTTGCGGCGCTTGTGTGGGGTGTACTGAAGCATCGACGTGGAGGTGATTACTTTATTGCAGCTTGGCTACTCATCAATGCTTCACATGGTTGCGAGTTGACCTATCGCTCAAGTAAAAAAAAATCGTTTATGGCACACTACACTGGATTTTTGGGATTCAACAGGCATAGATGAGAGAATTTGAGAGAAATAGCATACCTACCCACTGGGAGTTGATTATGAAGCCTGCGCAGTTTAAGTAGTAACAAGGCAATATTGCATCTGCCGAGGCATTACAATCACTGTGGTAAAACTGGGCGGAAGACATAAAGGTCAGACATAAGTGGAAAGTAGGGCACAACAGAATTGCCTCCTACTTTCAAGAGAATAGCTTGTATATTGTAGGGATGGCTCACTGGGAATTTTGATCCACTGGTAATAAGCCTTGGAAGGCTTTTTTTAAGTCACCCTCACTCCCCTCTCTCAGGCTCTTTTTCTGCCTTTTCCCTCTCTCGTTCGCCTTTTCTTATGATAATGCTTCTTTTAGAACTCTGCTCTTCTTTCCCCCTCAAGCTTTCTCACATTTGTCTCTGCTGTTTAAACCCTGACGGTTAAAAAATTCTCCTGATGTTCACCATTAGCTCCATGACCCACACAGGCAAATGAACTATGGAGAATGCAGGCATTTCACTTGGACTACTTGCCGTATCCAGGTTTCTGTCTTGTGTTCTGCAAACTCCTGTCAGCCCAATTCCCTCGGCGGTGTTGGTTACCACTGCCAATCGGAATGCACACTTTTAAAAGAAATTCTACCAATCCCCATGCTTGCATGTTTATGTTTTCATCCCTGTCATTAAATGGTAATGTTAAATTTTGTCCATATTTTGTATGATATGGTTCTCAAATTTTATCACTGGTGATATTTGGGCTGCTACAGTGGCACTCTGAGGAAATGTAGGCGTTTGTTTGACAAATAACAATGAATTGGCAACTAATACTGGATCAATGTCCCTCTGATGTCAGTACTTGGATGTGGGAATGACATCTATCCCAACATAATCATGTTATGAACTTAAAAACACTTGCAGGACTTGCTATTTGACCAAGCAAGCTATTAATGAATGTACAGTAATGAGCAAGAAATCATCACGAGTGCGAAAAAAACTATTTTTTTTACCTGCAATGCAGCCATGTTGAATTTACATTGGTGAGGAACTCACTACTTTTGCACTCTGAATGTGGTGTTTGGTGACCTCTCTGTTCATTTTTTAATATTTGAGTAAAAATGAAAAGTATAATAAAGTTGCATCCAATCATGCAATGTAAATATTGCATTCGTTTTTGTTCCTTTGTTGTTGTTTTTTTAGTTTTTATGCCGTAAAACATCCATGAATTATTGTATGGTCTATATATGGCCCTATTGATCCAATTCTGGTTCATTGTTTCCCAAAGTCCTCTTTTTCCATATTTATTTTTCTGAATTCCACTTTTTGCATTCTAATCATATTTATTAAAGGACCACAGCGTAAGTTCCAGGATTTTTGCAGATGTCTGCCCCGTCTGGCGACAAGTTGAAATGACACCATTGTTGTGCACGTGCATGAGAGAAGAGGAAAAGCATCTGCCGTTGCGACTGCACAGCTCTTTTGTTTAGAGGTGTAATATTTTCCGAGGTAAGAAAGCTATAAATATTGAAGTTAGCACGTGTTCTCTTGCTAATGCATCGATTATAGTGGAGACTCAACAAAGTAGCCAGGTGAACAAGAGCGTGCAGCACATCACGCGCACGCCCAAAAGATTCGGCCTGAATCACTCTCGGATGAACTGAATATCCAGCCTACAGAGGCAACTAAATAGAGGATAACTCATCTTACACTTCAGGCAATTGTGAGGACATGTATGGGAAAGAAAAATAATATTCAACTTCAAACCTTTAACTCAAGCAGTTAGTATTTATAAAGTGATGGGGAAAAAAAATTATAAATTTATTTAACTTTCACTAATCTAGCAGTGCTGCGGATCAGAACGGGTGCTTTTGCAAGGTCATTTTTTTCAAAGAATAAGTGTGCAAAACACACTGTCACATATTTCACATTTTATAAAATAAAGGCTTCCTTTTAAACATAATTTTACAGTTGGAATTCGCCCTGAAAAATACTTCAGAAGCTACTTTAAAGCTTTTCCTGCTCGCTGATATCAGCCAATTCTGTGAGATTCTGCATTTTGTTTTGGATTCCATTTTGTTTGTTAAATTCTGCAATTCTGTCTGCATTTTCCATATCAGGTAAATCATAGGGCCGTATCTATAGTTTTTCTCTGATATTAGATTGGTTTGCGGGGTAATGAGGGAAACTCAGACATCCTTCTATCATGTGGCCCTTTCCACCTCATTTTGAGCAATCACAAGGTGTTCTTAGGCCAGATGGGGTATAAAGTCCCTCCAGCGGGTTTTAAGTTCACCCAGGGGGTCACCTCAAGGTGGGAAGTTCTCAGAGAACCTCCAAAGGAATTTTTCCTGCCCTGGCAAGCCAGATTGATAACATGCAGCACTCTCCGCTCTGCATACTGTCAGTCTGAGTCTTCTCCCAGCAAATCCGTTCGGGGAAAGGAACGACATTCAGCAGAACTTTCAGAGCTGATTGGGCGAAGTGACACCTAGTGCCTACCTACTAAAGGTTGGTTTTAGCCAATCACTGTATCAAATGAAATGCAAGTGGCAGCGGCTCTTCTCAAAGTTCTCCTTGGATGATGGGGCTCCTCAACATTATCTCTAAAGGCGGAGTCCAGCCACTTAAAAAAGGAAGCCAAGTTTAACTCCCTTTATGCCCTGGATTTTGTTCTTTTGGTGGTAACTGAACCCTAACTCATCATAGGTGAGGGTTGGAACAGTAAATCAAGAGCTTTGCCTTTTAGCTCGACTTTTCACACCATGACAGACCAGAGCAATGACTACATTACAGCAGACGAGGCCCCATTCTGTCCACTTAATCTTTCCCTCCATCTTACCATCACTCATGAGCAAGACACCCAAGATAATTGAACTCCTCAACTTGAGGCAGAGAAGGAATAGCATAACAAACTGAAAAACTCCAAGTTCTTTTGTACTACGGTAAGACCTCTAAGACGGTGGTAATTGTAAAACTTTGCACAAGGCAGGAGTACCTGTACTTGTTGAGTTTTGAACAACAGACAATTCAGAAATACCTGTTGTGTACAAACTACTACTCTACTCTCTTATAATGACGCCTGTGTTAACGATAGATGATCGGCACTGACACAAATGCAGCACATCGATAACCTTTTGAAACTTCCAAAAACAGTACATCTAGAAAAATGAGAAATTTCAACCTTACAGTTTTCCCCTGGGCATCGCTGCTTATTCATACATTTTTAGCCAATGAATGTCCTTCATATGGTGTTGTTTTTAAAGATTCTAATCCTGACGCTCTCCCTGAGAAAAAAAATTTTTCTACCTCACTTCTGTCCAGTTTGTGGCTAAAGTGAAGAGAACCGTCTGGTTTAAATTTGGAAAAAGAAACAGCACACCAAAGTGCATCTACCCCCAGACAGACGCTTTAAAATATTTGGCCTGTCCTTTCTCACGTGAAACAATTAGCTGTAAAAACAATTGAGGTGATGGAGGGCAATGGACATTTTTTTCTTCTATTAGTTTCTGTTGTTTTGGTTTTGAATGTGTCTAGTGTGTTGAGCTAAAGGGTATCTGTTCCAAAGAAATATAATGCGACATTCTGGAACAGTTTAATTATGGAAAAATTGGTAAACACATTTATTTTAGAGAATAAAGAAATTACAGTTATTAAAAATAACTGTAGGGTTCTCAAACATAATGGATTTGTTGCTCTTGAGAAACAAAATAAGAATATAGTTGTAAAGCAGTAAAAGTCTTAGTAATTTTAACAAAATGAGCTTTTTTCGATAATGACATTGTTTTATAATATGAAACATTTAATTATCCAACCTTAATACAGTCAGTTTACAATATAGTAAAAACTGTTTTTGTTAGCTTTAAATAAATATGTATCTCTAGAGATGCAAGTGGTTTTTTCGTGAGTGTGTTAGATTACATGGATGTTATTTTATTTTTATTGATGTGATTCTTTTAGGGGTTCCTGGTTGCAACCTGCAAACTTTGATTTTAATTGATTTTCCAAAACGATGATTAAAGTAAATGTGTGATGTGAAAAATATTGTGAAAACAATGCATTTGCTAACCTTTGTCCTGTAAAGAAATACAAGAATAAAAGAAAAGGTTAAGCAAACTCTATTTCTGGTTCTGCATACTTCTCCATGGAAAACAGAAAAAAGCTAATTTCAGACTTTTCAAGACTGCATAGGAACCCTGTTACAAATATTTAGCCAATGGAAATTTTAACTATCTAGAGGTACTTAATGTAGTTTTTGGAAACAAAATTTGCAGTTAATTTAGTCAGTACTGAACTCACGATTATTTACAATAAATGCTTTAGTTTTCTTATTGCTCCACAGTAATAAGGGCAGATTTATGAAACAGAATGAGGCTAAATGTTTAAAAAGGAAATCATTGGTTTTACTGGAATTTCAAATAATTGTCCTGTAAGGCCATTTATATGAAAAAGTATTTTTCCCTTACAGTTTTTGTTTTCTTTGTCAATTTTAAATGATCAAATTGGACAAAATTTTCAAATCACCACTTTTAATTTCGGACTGAAGTAATCTGGTACATAGAAAAGACAGTCTTCAAATGATGATTTCATTTATTATTTTCAAAAGATCTTGATGATCGGCAAGACTTTTTCGGAAAATATTCTGTGGACTGACAAGAAAAAAGTGGAATCCATGCGTGGCATAAAACTAACGCAGCATAACGAAAAAGAACATGATTCCCAACACGCTGGTGGAAGTGTGATGGTCTGGTGCTGCTTTGCTTCTTCCGGACTTTGTGTGCTTCCTGTAATTGATGGAACCATTAATTATGCTCACTGGCAGATGATCCTGAGGGAGAATATCCAGCCATTAGTTGGTGACCTTAAGCTCTAGTGCACTTGGGTTATACAGCAGGATAATGATCCAAAGCACATCAGCAAGTTCACCTCTAAATTGCAAGAAAAGAAGAAAAAAAAAAGGGAAGGTTCTGGAGTGGCATAGTCCAAATCCAGAATTAAATCCAACAGAGATCCTGTGTCCTGACCTTGAAGGTTGCCAAGCTCCAAAAACGTTTCAATGTTGCTGACTTAATCACTTCTGAAGTGACGAGTGAGCCCAAATTGTTCCATCGTGAAGTAAGAGTCATTGCCAATCATCAAAAACAACCTTTGGATGTTGTTTATGCCATGAGTGGAACAGGCAATTCATAGGTTTAGGGGGCAAATACTTTTTTTTACTGAAGGCCGATAGGTTTGAAATGTTAATTTCCCTTGATAAATCAAAAACAGGTTAATTACCTCAGATATCACCTTGTGTTTGAGCTGAAATCTGCGAAGGAGAAAATAAGTGGTCTTTTATGCCCGGTCTTACATGATGTAACTAATAATTATTTTGAATTTGTTTTTCAATACGTGTTCGTAGTCTCTACTAAACAGAGGCACAGAGGGCAAGAGCTGCAACTAGATGTAAGTGTGCAAATTAAAAATCAGATTTAACTGATGGTAAAAAAAAAAAAAAAAGACTAAAATATCTTAGAGGGCCTGAACCTGTATTGTGTGGTAAGAGTGATCAGGCTCATTATTCATTCCCAGTAAGCCCCATATTGGGTGGATGGCTTTACTGTCCCTCCTACTGCCCTTCACCTCATTGATTTACTATTACTTTCTCAAAGGTAAGGGAGAGTCCATTAAAAGCAGCCTCCTATGTGTCGGTGCATAATGAAACTTGCAGCATGTGTCTAAGTCCGTGTGCATCCATGTGCGAGCTGATGGAAGCCTTACATCTGCACTTGTGCGGCCATGAATCAGCGGCACGTCGGCTGTTAATGTAAAATCAATGTTCCAAATTAACCACAGGAACCCCGTCTCTGATTTTTTTTTCAGCCCCTCTCTCTGGACAAGACGTGTCCTTGGGCCGAGTGAGGGAGAAGCAGCAACACGCTGCTCGGTTCCATGTGAAAAGGAAATGGCAGATGTAGAAACGTACAGCAAAAGAAACAGAGGCAGAAGTTACGGGGCCAACGGTGTCCTCAGAGTATGCAAAAACAAAACTGAGAAGAAAAAAAATAATCACTCATTCGCCTAATGTATGCTCGGTGCTGCACACAGTGAAAGAGCACTACACAGGTCCACCAGCACAACCACCCCCCCCCCTCCCCCCAACAACCCCGTCTAATTCGCATAGTGCTGCATCCATTAAAATTAAGCCAAGGTATCCAGCTTAAGGCTGCTGCTGATAAGGTCAAAGGCATAGCGAGCATTGCAACACTCATTTCTCCCCCAACATAATCGCACCTACACTTGACAAAAATCTGCATAATGTTTCATGTATTGCTGCTAGCCTGAGTGAACGAGGGGAGGTGCGGAGGGGGAGGAGGGGGTGGAGCCAGCGGCATATCCCTCAAAGTCAGAGCCAAATTGAATCTGCAGGTGCAAATGTGGCATGCGTGCTGCCTCTAAGATGCACAGCTATCTATATTTATATGAATAAAATATGGCTGGTCAAGGGGGCCACGCGCCTGCAGGGAATAAGTTCCTGCGGCAGACAGAATCAATCATTATATGCCACTGAAATGCGTTTATCGCAGGCTCGGACCTCTTTATTATGATTTCATGGTGTCTGATATGGGCTTTCTCCTTCTGTTACTCTGCCTCAGCTAAAACAGACAGAAGATGGGCCGCCTCCGAATGTGACTTGCGAGAATTTCTAACCCGGCACAGGAGCGTGTGCCCGCGAATGCATCCATCTCGTGTGCATCGGTCGCTGCGGCTTCATCGATACCCGACAGCTGATCCAGCACCTATTAATTAGCACGATGACGTGCCGTATGTGTCAAAGCGAAGGGAGAACAGATGGAGAAGCACAGCGATGGACTTTTTAAATGTCCTCCTCCTCCTATGCTCGTGTTTGAAGCTGCAGTATGGGCATATGTCTTCATTATGTCCGGGCTCTGGTGTAAATTTGCTAAATCCCAGATTAATCAGCAGATAATAGCAGTAGTTTAGGCTTTTGTTTTCCTCAATGCTTTAAACGGTGCGACTACTCACTTATAGCTGAATTCCTAACCTAAAAAAAAAAGCTAAGTAAATGTCAGTGGACACAAAGGAAGCATCACATCCCAATCTGACCTTTGATACAGAATAAAAGCAGCAAAATGTCATGGATGTTGCCATCAAAGCCTGTTTTGATCTGCAGCGCTTTTGCATTCCAGCTCTCTTCCCGTTCCGGATGATGATTATAATTTAGGCCCGTGACCCTGTCGATCCACTCGATCCAAAAACAACCCATTCTTTCACCTTTAATCCTCTGCCTCTGCTGTTTACTCTATTTTACCGGGCAGCTGTGTTTGCCTGTGAAAAGGATGCTATCAGAGCGATAACGCTTGGCTGAACAAGCTGATCCCCTCCGAAACGTCTCCTGAATGTTACGCAGTTCACTCAGAAGCTCTGGTAGATCCCCGGGTATCTCGTTATGGGGATTATGGAGGGGAAAAAAAAAAAAGATTCATTTGAATCAGATGGTACCAGGCGGGGGCCAGTTACTGATATCGTGGTTTAATTTTTTTTTTTTTTTCCAAAAAGCTAAAAATGTTCCCTTCATATCCTTCCTGCGATTTCAAATAATTTTAGTTAACCAGACGAAGTGTTGGAGGGGCCAGCATTTACTCCGGCTCCACGGAGCACAACATAATGCAGCTTCTGTGCACTGCGGGTCAGCTGGCCGAAAGGTGGCTACGAGCGTTGGCCCAGGATTACAAGAGAGACGAGTTCTTCTATTTGGAGATATTTCCAGTTGAGACAAACAAGGACAGTCACTGTGTGGAAACTAAAAAGGGAAAAACTAAAATATTCTGAACGTTAGGCAAATTTGCATATTTATTTTTCTATTTTATTTTGGCTTAAATATATGCAGAAATGTTAAAACAACAATAAATGTGCTATAATTATAACAAGGGTGGTCAATATGTTTATTTTAAAAGCTGAAGAAATGATTGTGCCCTTTCTGTTTTTAAATATAAGCAATGAGATTGTGTAACGCATTATGTAATTTTTGTAAATACTGTTACAAATAGCTTTTAGACCAAGTTATCACACCATCAGAATCTAGCCTATGCCTGATTAAAACGGATAAAATCATCTTATCCACTTTTTGTATTATTTTGACACAGACGTAAGTAAAATACAAAGAATTAACACCAGCTAAATTAATTTTTAGTGTTGAAATAAACATGCTTACTGCGTAAAACATTATGAAGCATTCACTTTGTGCTCGGAAGTAGCAAGATCACTGCCTGGAGTCAGAATCTCAACTAGAAAAGCTGACAGCCACTGAACGCCTCCAATCCAAGTTATTAACCCATATGGCTGCCACTTAACAGTTGCAGATTAAAGCTATTTATTAGCACTTCTGATAGATTGTATTACATTAAACCACTGGCACACACATTACATAGCAGAGCGGGAATGCATAAAACTGAGGTAAATACTATGTGGCTTGTGTTACTAATAGTAGATAGCACCAAAACAAATAGCGAATCCTACTGCTTTTCCAACTTGAAACAAAAACGCATCTTCCTATGTGACATTCCCAGATCAGAGCTCTTGCTTGTACGACACACTTTTTAAAGAGTAACACAAGAATGGGAAACTGATATTAGCTAATTAGTAGGGCTGCCTCCTCAAGTGGCCAAGTTTCAGACATGGTTTGGTGAACATCGCCTGGACATTCGCTTCCTGGCTGGGCAGCCGGCATACTGGTGACGAACAAAAATGACAAAGCTTGCCAACTGCAGTTTTAAAACAGCTTTACCTTATTAAGAATGAGAGGTGGCCCTCCTTTAGTTTCCACACTTGGAGTATTTCGCAACTGACAAATGTGTCTTTCTTGCAGGTGAGGGGGGGACTTTGTAGCCTGCTGCCAGCCAGCTGATCAGCAGTGTGTAGCCACAAATGGGGGAGGGGCATTGAAGTTCTACTATATAACCCACATCGTCAGAGGAAACGCGGGTCTTTCCAGCGCTGACATCCTCTATAGTATCTAAGCAAAATGACTTTTAACCATAGTTGGTAAAATGTAAAACTGGGGGAGCAATCTTTAAGCCAGCTGAGTGGTAGTGCACAGCAATGGATGATGAAAGAGGGGCATCAAGGCTTCACTGCATGACGCATTCAACCCGAGAAAAGTCGGGTTGCGCTGGTACTACCTGAGCATCTCAGTAAAAGTGCCTCAGATCATCTAAACAGTCTGAACAATGTTTTGCGGTTATGAAACTGTGACTTCTTAATAAAAAAATGAAAATAAAAACTTCTGCCATAGGTTGAAACTGCAACAGGCGCATAAAAGGCAGAAAAGAAAAAAAAGAGGGATTCAATCGGCTTGCACCATGTAAGGTTAAAGTCCTCAAACTCCACTTCCAACCAACTGTGGCGTTCAGCTGCCCACGCATACAACGCGCCCCTGTAGGGAACCTGCTGCTCTCTTGCCTATAGGAAAAAAAAATGAATATGGAACACCCACACTGTGCTGCCTGTCATGCTCCTAGAGCCCCCCCCCCCCCCCCCAAAAGCCACTGCAGGCACAATACCTCGTCTCCTACCACAGCTCTGTTCCCTTCACACACGGATCAATAGGCAATTCGCAAGCCCACTCACTTAAAGAGTATGACTTGTTGTGAACATGTAATATTGGTTTGTTTTGAGCAAATGTGGCAAAATTAATGAAGTAAACCCGTTACTGTTTATCACTGTGGAAGGAAGGGAGGGCTGATGCAACAATTCCAATGGGTGTTTTAGGGCTCAGAGTTTCTGACCCCATTATTTTTCATGCATCTTTAGAGAGTTCGCCTCATAAACATTAGCTTCAGAGGATAACTAAACGTTGCGTATACGGAAAAAAAAAAGGTCAGGTGTCACGGGTTTCCTGACAAAAGTGGGTGCAATGTGTGGCCTAGTGCGTGAGCCGGGTGTTACCACAGCAAAGCATAGTTTTCATATAAAAGCAGCTGCCCTGGCTGAGTCATTTGCATCGTGCAGGCCGAAATCGATTGCATTCAAAGCTGGGAAGAAGCAAGCACCCAAATGGGGGAGGACGATTCCTACTCTTCCTTTGCATCCACATCCCTGAAACATTCGAGAGGAAAATGGCACGCGTCATATTCTGATGGCAGAATTAGTGCGTGTCATCCCGCTCTCTGTTTACCAACCAGATCCCTGGGTGTGTGGGTGTAGGACGACGAGCAGGTGATCAGGTTCGCTGGTGATGTGGTGAGTGCTTCTGAGCTGCCGGGTTAATTGCGTAAAAAGCCAGAGATTCAGCATGTCAGCGCGGCTGTGAAGGCAATCCGGGAAGTGTTATGGAATATAAAACATCCTTCAGTAGTTTGTGTTTGTTTCTGGTTTGTTGTTTTTTTCTGGAGGGGAATATGTAATAGAGAAAGACAAGGGTAGAGTGTGTGTGTGTGTGTGTGTGTTTGGGGGGGGGGGGGGGTAGGCACCATTGTATGGATTTTCTAAAGACGCGTCTGGTTCTCTTTTGACACATGTCTTTAGTTGGTTTGACTTGTTTGCCTCAGCGCAGTCCGAATCTGCATCACGCACAGTTGCGCAAAAAAAAAAAAACGCTACAGCGATGGGTTCCAGGGCCAGCCGTCTGCCTAATTACTGTTCACCCCTTTCCTGAAATCTCTCAGCCTTATTCCTCACTATGTGTCTGGGCAATAATAAAACAAACGGATCCTCGTGCATTAAAGCGTTCTGCATCAACTTGGTAAATGCGCCAAAATGGACATGACAAGAGAAAACTTACCCGGTGCAATCATCGTCGCATTCAAAAGCGGTGCCGTCTATATTCCCATCTCCATCGACTGAGCAGGAAAAAGCGTTTTCACGCAGCTGACGAGAAATCAGTTCTCGGCTTTCATCCGAGGAGGGGGAACAAACGCGCGCACACGAACGCACGGGTTTCTTTCTATGAAGCAAAAATGTTCCAAAAGCTGTGGGGGAGAAATAAAGGAGAAGTGCGGATACAGCTCCCTATGTTCCCTTGTGCCCTTCCCTTGCCCGTCTTCGGAGCGGCCGATCAGGAGCTCATCTCTTCCCTCGATCAAGTGTCAGGCGGACCACATAGATGCGCCGCCGTCTCCTCGGCAGTCATTAATATGAGCACAAGCCTGCACCCGACGCTCCGGCTGAAACGGCCAATGGCGTCAGAGGAGCGGGACGGGCTCCGTGCAGCATCCCCGCTCTGATTGGCTGACCGGAGCCGTCAGTCATCTTCCCAGAAGCCCGTTCTCTCGTCTGCTGTGTCTTTCTTCTGTTGGAGGTGAAGCCCGCTGCAAAAAATATCACTCATTTCAGGAGCCTCGGAAATGGGGTTTGAGAATAAGAACCCAAAGCAAGTTTTATTTTATTTTATTTCATATTTGATTGATTTTATTCAGATTTTAAAAGATAATTTAAGAAAAAAACATTGCATGATTTTGAAGCAGAACAGGATTGTTTCCTTCAGCAGAGATTCCGTTTTTGATGTATTATGTTTTAGTTTGTTTTGTCTGTTGTTCATTTGGACTAATAAAGTTGACTGAATGTTTAAATGATTTTTTTTTTTCAAACAAATATTTCTGGGTTGCCCAGTAGTTGCCTCCGCCCAGGGTCCCTACATGGTCACACAAAAGCAAAGAACTGTCCAGGTCCTTGTGTGCTTTATTTTTTTTTCCTTCTCTCATTTCATCATTATGTCCTCCATTCCTTCCCTTTTTTGTGTCCTTTGCTCTTTTCTTTTTTCATTCTTTACTCTTTCCTTTATTCTTGTGTTCTACCTCCTTTCTTTCACTATCTCCATTTTTCCTTCTTTGTGTTCCATTTCCAGTCCATCTTTATGGTCTCCTACTTCCTTTGTCTTTGTTGTCTCCTTCCTTTCTTTGCTTTCTTTCTGTCCTTTGTTCCTTGGGTCAATTTTATGATCCTTCTTGTGTCCTCTTCATTTCTTAACTCGTTTCTTTTCATTATTCTTTTTCTTTGTGTCATTCCTTCCTTTTTTCTCTATAGTTTCTGCTTTTTCCTGCAACCACCAGCCAACCCAAGCACTTTCTTCTCCATGTTTTCTGCGTCGTCCAAATCCAAGGTCCCCAGTCACTGGCCCAGTCACACTGAAAGACACTTTATTTTGAAGAACTGGAATCGTCTGTCTACTTCTGCTGGAGCACTTGACACATAAAGATAAAGATACACACAGCATGTCATGGTCACGGTTGTCACCTTAAGTCTTGTTTCTTCCCAGCCTGTAGGATAAATAAGACCCATGTAGGGCAGCAGCTACATGGACTGAGCGAAACTTCCGCGAAGGCCAGATTTGTGTGATGCACCACTAATAGTTGTTTCTCCTACCTGAGCTGGGAATCAGTGCAGCTCCTCTAGAGTTAGTTATGGGCCTTTTGGTTCAGGTGGAGGGCCTTGTCTTGGTTGGTTTGTAGTTGTACCATACTCAAAATTGGGGCTGAGGGCTTTTACAGAGCGTTCTGAAATGTTTGAACTTTTGGTTATTGTTTGATAACCTAACTCTGGTTTACTCCCTGTTCACAAGATCCCCACGTTGACAAATGGTGGTGGCAGCATCATACTGTGGGGTGATGCTTTTCCGGTAAGAACTGAGGGGAAGCTGGAACCAGTATCTTTTTGTTTCCAGTTACCGATGGAAACCATTTCCATTTCTTATCTAGCCTATTGTAAAAATTACTTACTTTTGCAGTTTTGCATTAGTTTATTTATAAACACCATACATCTCTTTGTACCATCCATGGAACACATTGAGTTTTCTAAAACATGCTTGTCTGCAAGAAAATGAGGTCATTTGACTATAATTAATATTTTGGTTTGAACAGGAGTTTACTCTTATTTGATAAGGTTCTAAACCTGGATCAGAGCAACAATCAGTGGAAGCGGGGTGTACTATAAAGATATAACACATTAGGTTTTATAACTGAAATTTCAGTGTTTTTATTTTTATTTATTATCACCGCAATTCAAGAGAAATTGCTTGCTAGAATAATTAACTGGAACATATGATGAATACATGGGCACAACCCGTCTGTTGTCAGATATAAAAATTGAGGCGTTTTGGTATAAAATGGCAATCATGGGATTCTAGATAGGGCTTCATATTGGTGAAGGGGTTCATCAACCCAGAGGCTTTATTGAGCACAACTAACAGATAACACTGGGTTTCCAGTTACAGTTGAGGGTGAATCAGAATTTGTAAACATACACACTACACATTTCATTTAAAACCAGATGAGTTGCATTTGCTCCCTTGGAAAGGAAATTTGTTGATCACAGTTTTATTAAATGAGTTTGGTTGTGAGTCCAAAGTCTCACTCCAGCTGTACATGGTATGGTTTTCTTTTGATTGTACAAGGAATGAATTAGATTGGATGGAATGGGCTGAATTGAAATGTACTGAGTTGGACTGCATATAACTAGAGTTTGATGTGACTAGTTAGCCTATTTGTATTGTCCTGACATGGCTTTTAGTATGGATTGGGACTATAAAAATGGACCGAACTGAAGTAATATGGAGTTTAATTTTAAATTGTTCATTTTTATCTTTTTGTTAGCTGCAGTTCTGGCAGTGTACACCCACAAACATGACATTCAATCTGTATGACAGCACAGAAGCTGCTGCAGTGGAAAGCTTCTCAATTATTCTGCTGGCTAATAAAGCAAAAGGAAAACCCATCAGTGTGATTAACCTTCTTGTTTAGTTGAGTTGCACAAGTCACACCCAGACCTGATTACTGCTCAACCTGCAGAACCAAGAAATCACTTAAAGAGAACCTGCCAGACTACATGAAGTTGGCCAAAATGTCAAAAACATCAGCTCTTCATTTGCCAAGCAAATTCAATTCAAGAACCAAGTTAGAAACAAACATACAGGAGGTCAGAAAAGAACCCAGAACAAAATCTACAGCGCCGCAGACCTTGCTTACATCAGTTAAGGTCAGTATTCATGAATCAACAGGAGTTTTGCTTTTGATGAGACATAAGTGAAACTCTTTAGATGGTGTGTGCCCCACTTCATCTCTCTACACACAGCATTTCAGAAAAAGACTCATACCTACAGTCAAACATGGTGGTCCCACTGGGATGGTCTGGGGCTGCTTTGCTGCTTTAAGACCTGGATGGTTTGCTGTAATTGATGGAACCATATATTCTGCTATCAAGAAGAAAATCCTGAGGCAGAATGTCCATCCATTGATTCATAATCTGTATGCCTAAATGGACGGGGGTTATGCAGCAGGACAACCATCCGAAGCACACCAGCAAGTCCCCTGCTGAATGTTTAAAAAGAAAACCCAAACTTTTCTGGAGTGTGTAACATGGGTTGGATTTGTAACTAGTGGTTGAGAGGAAATGGCTTTAATACTTAGCAGGCCAGTCAAAAAGTCACAACCGCACTGGTATTGGAAATTTCTCTAGTGCTTGTCCTTTAATTAAACACACTCTTCATCTACCTTGCAATGCCCGGTTGAATGGCTCAAGGGTTTCAACATACATGAAATGAACCGAGCCCATACAACCTGAAGCGTCAGTTTTGAGTCAGGGAGATTCAAATATAAAGTCCATCTCACAGTTCATCAGCAAGTATGCTTCTGCCATAACTCTCCACGAAGGGTAGTGATGCATGCTTGGGACATTACTAATCGGTAACTCAAACTAGACATATCATGTTTTTAAATCCTTTTCACTTTTAAATCATTCAGTTCTGGTCTATATAAAGTGGAACTTTGGACCGATGCTTTGGTCTGAAATCCTCGTTACCCTCTTTAATTTTTCCCTCTTTTTCCCCCTGTTCTGAAGTCCATCTAAGAGCAACTCATTTTGGTCCTGTCTCTTTAAATCTAATGGAGGCTTCACACCCCTCCAGGTCCCAGAGCGTTCCACTCCAACACATTCGGCCATTGATGGAGTATGCTAGGGGAAGGCCTAATGAGCGACTGATGACTTATCCACTTGTAGCTTCGGCATCTTTCAGCTTGGACTACAAAATCGCTGCGAGAGATAAAAATGGCGGATTCGCGAGACTGGTAAGGTGGAAGTTAATGACCTTGTTTAACAGCTCCGCAGCAAACATTGTTCAAAAAACATAATAGAAAACAGATAAAACTGAACGGCTTGAGAAACAAGCAAGAATACAAATATATCTATGCTGCACCCGGAGAGACTACATTCAACTTTCCTGCACTCCTAGAGACTCCGAGAACACACAAAAGAAATTACTTTAAGGTCATAGGACATATGCAAAAAGTGGATTCTGCATATGTCCCGTTTAAGGCTCGGTATGATTGGAGAAATCATTATTTGACTTTAAGGGGCCAAATACTTTTTCACTGCACTGCAGGTGATATCCTGCACTTGCATGAAACTAGTTAAGGAGTGTAACACATGCTTCTGTTGGCTTTCGTTTATGCCGTACAAACATGAAATCTGTTGGAGAAGAGCTAATCTTTCACCACTGATAACACGTGTTGACAATTACTTGATAAAATAACAATGAACAGAAGATGCAAACTGTGGCCATATGGGAGCCAAATCTCTCTATTAAGACATAAAAACGATTTGGGCTCTTTGTACCGTCCAATTTGTGAACTTTCCAGCGCTTAAGCAGCTGGGTTTGAGCTATGTCGCTTTGCTGCTGCTTCTTGACAACAACGCTTCTTTGAAAACGTTACTGCTATCTCTGGCAGCCCTCAGCCTGCCTGCCTGAGACACGTTTGAGGCGGACATTTTTTGCAGTGCAGCAGAACGGGGAAGAGAGAGCGCAGGCAGGGAAGAAAATGGATATCTGTACCTATTAGCTCCAGAGCTCAGGTCTCGGATCCCAGGAGGATCTCTTAACACAATGTTCTACAAACTGATGTTCCTAGAGGTCAGGGGAGGTTATCTGTGCCGTCGAGGAATGAGACATACATCATCTGTCAAGCAGAAGGGTTCTGATCCAAAATCTGTTGTACCCGATGCTTTTTTTCCCCAACACTGTCAATAACATGGGACCCTAATACAAATTATAATGTTTTCATATCTTTTCTTATCCATCACTGTGTCTCATGGATGTCTTTATTTCCTTGGGGAAATTTGAAAGGTCTTCTAGGCCTGCACTCACACCTGGTTTCCTTCTCAATTTATTCCACAGATTATTTAAAAATCATGTAAATTGCAGCATGTTATTAATTCAAAAGTTTTCTCATTAACTAAAGATCTTTATGAATACATATAGTATAAAACATTCAGAAACGTCTCTTTAATCGAATGCAGATGAGTCTCTGATGCTATGATCAAACATGGGTTATTATGCAATGTTTTTAAATGTTTGTTCATATTTAGCATATTTTCTCCCAGTACTGCAAGTTCTGAATTTATCATGATGATTATTAAAACCTGAGATACTTTTAAAAGTTGCTGTAAGATTGCCAGCCACTACACATCTATAATAATGCTCCTTTAAGATATTTCAACTCAAAAACAAGTAGTCTAAGTTTCATAATAACAAATTCATTGACTATGATGCATGTTGTTTTTTTATATAGAATAAAGGGTATGTAATGTTAGCATGTCAAGCTAATTGATTTCAAATTGGTACCGTCTGACTAACATAATGTACAAAAGTAGTCAAACCCCGTGAAGATCCTACATTTTGTCTCATTGCAACCATAATGTTTTATATACTTTATCAGGACTGTCTTGGATAGACCAACAAAGCTTTGAACCATCATCACCGAGGTGTAAGGAGATGGGGAGATGGTTTTCAAAGTTGCCCACAGCATGATGCCGCCACTATCATCGGGATGTTGCGATCAGGGTGATATGCGGCGTTAGTCTCATACCGCACATAGCATTTGGGTTTGGATGTCTTAAAACAGTTGGAGTGTTGCACATACAGGAAATGATTATATAAAGTGGCAGTCACTGTATTTTGGTGCAGAAGAATATACCAGATGTGGAACATGTTAGAGGAAGTGTTATGATTTGGAATTATGAAAATTTCTCTCCCAAATTGAAGAATACATTTAGCATGTTTCTTAGCTCTGTGAAATTGTCTGTGTATAGTTTACGATGAATTATAAGTGGCACTTTTAGTGGATCTTTAACCGTTTAAATTGTGTTCCTCCTTTTTCTTGTAGTTCCCATTTTGAAAAGTAACAGAAAGGGGACCACAGTGTCGCATTATAGCTATACCCCAGGGAAACATGAGGACATAAATTACTAATTAAAAGTTCATAGACAGTCCAAGTAAAGTAAGTTTAAAGCATAAGTTCAATATACTGAAATTTTATTTATTTTAATAAAATGTTGGAAACAAAAAAGAAAATTACCTGGGCTTGTGGGGCTTTTCCTCCACGGTATAACAATTTGTTAGTGTGACAGTTTATTACTGTAATAAAAGATGGCTCTACGTTGGACTTTTGTTATCGCCCACACTCAATCTACAACCAGAAGCTTAGGCTGCTCAGAAAAATCCGAAAAACTAATATCTTTCAAAATAACAAAGATCGTTCAGAAAAAAATCTCTTGGAAAAAAATCCACACTGATACTAGAAGAGTTTTAGAACAACGTTTCAGGCGAAAAAAGAAAAGGGTCTGGTGATTTATTTTTTTTTTTTAAAGGACCTACTGATCATCTAAAGTTCAATGTTCCACCAAACAAGCTACTGCTTTTGCTTCACATTGTCTACAGTTGAACCAAAAAATCTGCTTTTATTGACAGAATCATGGAGTATGACTACAAACCTACTGAATAAGATCCACTTGCAGCAAAGAGGTTAACTCTTCTACAACAGAAAATCTAAACTCTTCAAAAGTTTAGTTTTAATATCGTTTAACCTCGTAAATAAAAATTCTAATGCTCGTGTATGGATTCTTCCAGTGGATAAAACTTGCTCCTCTCGCTCCCATTTTACAGTTTCTTTTCTGTCAAAGAAGGTCAGCCTGCTCTCAGGGTGAGCTGTGTACACTTACTTCGTTTTGTTCAAGTGAAGATATACCTCCTGACAGAGACATGAAAAAACTTTCACACAAGCAGCTTTTTAATCTTCTGCACTGAAGCGTCTTTTAGCTTTCCTTTCCAACGCTTGTTAAACAGGCTGAGTATAATTGCACATTTCTGTTACAGTTTCTTAAAATGGGAGTTTGACCCTCTCAGTGTCTATACCAGTACAATTGACGTGTAACATGATCATTATTATTTTTTTGTATTTTGTTCACAATCTCAGGGGATTTAAAACGGGAATCATTCATGGTGTTAACTATTTGCTTGACTTAAATGAAAATGTTCTTCTAATAATACCTTTTCTAAATTAGGTGTCTGTTTAGATCAGTTACAGACAAAATGAAATTCACCCTCTGTTCCTGTCTACATTAAACACAGCATGGTCTGTTTAGCAATTGATAAGGGCCCTTAATTACATTTATGTATTTCATTCTCTTATCACTCTTTCAAAATAAAACTCATAAGTCAGTTCTAATCTACAAATCTATTCATAACCAATTTGAATGCTAAATTATTTTTCCTAATCAAGGAAACATCTTATTGCATACTTATATAATAGAGCATTTTTACAATATAAAGTGATACATCAGTTAAAACTGTATATTATGGTGAAAATATTCCTTTTTTAGTATCAATAATTATCGGATTATTTATCTCTTAAAGGAGCAATAAGGGAAATTTCACCACTAAGTGGGCTGTTGAGCACTGTTAAAGTCTAAACACCAAACCAGTTATCCGTTTCAATTTTACATTTTTGTCAAAAAGAAAAAGCCCTAAATGTAGGCAAGATCATGGTGGGCAGCTCACAAGGCCGCGGGGCTGCATTAAACAATAACTATGTTAGCTGGGCTACCCGCTATCCGGCTCACATAACAGTAACGCCGGGCCCATTACTGGTCAATTAATCCACATGCCACAATTTTAGCATTACATTGAACTGAATTAACATAGCAACTCAAGTCTAACAAGACTGTAACACCAACAAAAACAAACATTTGACTTCATGCTTTTACTCATCTGTCCAGGACGAGAAAAGCTAGTTTCAAGTCAAACTGGAGCTGCTTCTGCTCTCCAAATGCTCTCCACCTTGGAAACACGAGGCCAATGTTAATCCTCGTTTTCTCTCTTTTTTTATCTGAAGACTTTTTTTTCGTGGTAATAACGGGTCCTGATCGTATGCACGGGTGAACACGGCAATAGCATTTTATGGGAAAGAGACTGGAGAACTACACAGAGAGATGGTGTGTGACGTCATAACATACTCCAAATAAAAAGATACCTTAGGTTCTTCACAAAACACTGTTTTAGTTCTCTCTACCTAAAATAATGACATTTTGTTTTACTCCTTTAAGTACATAAACAAAATATAAAATTTACATACCAAAAAAACTAATTAGCTGCTACGAAAAAGGAAATGGGAACCAAGAATGAGCATCAAGAGATTCATGGGATCATTAAAGGTGGAGCAATGAGTAATAATGACACCTAGTGTTTCAAATTGGAACAACAGCCTCCCACCGTCAGCCATTTCTTCAGTGGTCCTGCTGCAACATCATATACCAGGATAGGTATATGATGTTGTATTCTGTTCTATTTCTGGTATGGCTCTCTTACTGGTGTCCATGTTGGCAGCCTGCTGCTCTTTTGCCAAGATAAAATGCCAAATGCTGTGCCCTGTTTTTTGAAAGGAGAAAAACTTGATTAATACATTGTTGACGGAGAGTACCGACTGTTTATAGGGCATGTTGCTTCCATACCGGGCGACAAATGAGAAAGGTTTAGGATCATTTTACAGTAAATATCTTACTTATTGCTCTTTTAAATTTATAAAATGTTTTACCAGCTTCTCTCTCTGGCACTAACATTTAAATGCAAGGCTTTGAGCATAAAAGAGTTATAAATACAGGCTCTAACCTAAAGGAAGTGTCTGGAAGAGAGAACAGGGAGAATTCACACCAGAAAACTGCCTTAGTTAAACTGATGAGAAAACGCCTTACTATTGGTCTGGGTCATGTTGACACCTGTCAACATAGCAGACCAGAACGCTGAATCTGCTTTACTGAACTTCCCATTTGTAGACAAGATGACTACCACAGATGTGTGAAGGCGAAAGCTAGTTAGTTTTGCTGGGAATGTTAAAGAATGTTGGGCAGAAAAACAAAAGTCGTTTGTAGGATTTGGCCAAGCATTTGCAGGAGGACTTGAAGAGTTAATTTTCAACCTGGTGCTTGATTTTTTTGTATTATTTTTTCTCCCCAGCAAGTGAAAGTGCCCTGTGCAGAGTTTGGATTATAGAGGAAAATGTTTTTAGAAAAACAAAAATGTGGGGAGAAAGAAATCCAAAACAATTATTCTAATGGTCAACTTGAACTCATAATGAAAAGACAGCACTAGGCTCCTGGCTAGTAGTTCTAGCACTCTGTGCCTCTTGAGGCTCAAACTGCACAACCCTGGGATTAGAGCTTCTACTCCAGGCTTCATACTGGAAGCTCCTCCTACCCAACAAAACACCATTATTTGAAGTTCAATCAAAATAGCAAAATTACAAGCACTCAAAACACAAAGAATATTTACCAAAACCCCTGATCTATCAATACAACTCTGATGTAATTAAATTGTGTGCTTATACACACATGCATTTGTTTTGTTTTTTATAAAATGGTGTGGCCGACCCAAACACCCAATTTTCAATTGCGATGCAATTTTTCAATTGCATCGCAATTGAAAAATTCCAACAACCACCTTGTCTATAAAAGGCTTTCAAGGGCTTCCCTGGTTTGACGTTTGTCTTGGGAAAACACCTGAAGGTGAAATGAACACAAACAACACACACTAGTCAATGCACAGTACAGCTCAACAAGCAAAGCAACGCAAATCTTTAAGCCGGCTAGATATAACAAAAACAATTGTGTAATTATTGGTGGTCTACACTGCGTACACAATACTTAAAGGGATTGGTTACCCCATTATGGTAGTTAAAAACATTGCAGTCAAATCTTAGCCAGGTTGATCAGGCTTGGTATATCAGATTGAGCTTCTTTTGGTTCTGTGAGTCTTTCCGGACTCACCAAGTCCCCCAATGGGATTTCATCAGGTGATGGTCACAGAGGAGTCTGGAAAATGGGTATTATTGGGGCAATATAATCAAGGCAGAGAAAGAATGTCCTACACTTCAAGCCTATTCTCTCAGTTTTCAGGGAGAGACACTAGATATTACTATTTTCTGTCTGGAAGCAGGTCATGCTTAAAGTCACTTAGTTCTATGTGAGGAGAATATAATCATTTACTTTAGGAAAGACTTTGAGATGGTCATCTATAAAAACAGTGTCTTATCCTAACTACTTTAGGTTCATAAACTGCATATTCTGGTGATCTCAGGCATAATGTCTATGAGATAAATGATGATTTTGGTTCAATTTGTCGTGGGGATCAAGTCCTCCTGAAAAGGCCTTGTACGTGGAGGGAAACATTTGCATCTGTATGCTTGTGTATGCAAAAAGTCAGATTTCTTTGAGGTCAGTGCTTTCATATTTATTTGGAGATTAAAAAGAACAATAAGTTATTCCCTCATTCCAAAAGTCAGTATTATCTGGTTTTCTGAGTCAACTTCCTGGGTGTTATTAGTTGAAGCTGAGTGAATGAGTTGTTTTAAACTGACAGGTGGGGCAAGGATAGCATTGATCAGAGAGGAGTCAAAAGGCCGACGGCAACTCTGGAAGAGCTGCAGCAAGTCCCAGCTCAGGTGGGAGAATCCTTTTGATATGGCAACTATTAGTTGTGCACTCCCAAATTGAAATGAAATTGGAGACTAACAAGAAGACATTTTTAAAAGAATGTCAAAGTGTATTGTTTGTCAAAGGCCAAATAGGTCGCTTCCTCCAACCAATTAAAATGCAGGAAATTATCTTAGATCCTGGAGCATGACAAAACGCAGTGAAGTTTCACACAAACCACAGAACCTTTAAAGGAGATCCTTACATTTCATAAGGTCAACAGTTGAAACTCTATCGTGGCTAGGAAAGGAGCTTCGGACTGCTGTGCGGATTTCGGACAGCCTTTAACTCATCCATCATTACACAACGCAAATGCACTCCGAAAAAGAACTACAAAGTGTGCATTCTCTTTTCTCTGGCCATTTTTGTTAATTTCCATGAGGTGGGCTGTGCTTCTATGTCATGTCACGCAAAGATTATGGGATTACGTATAGCTCCTTAGTGCCAGTAAGGTACATTGTGAGCTCCCTATGCTAAAGGGGCTACGACAGGTAGCATACATGCTCCTTTTCCTGCCTCCTGCCTTACTGACTGCACTATTCAGACAACACTTATCATGGTGACCACTGATGCACTTCAGCTTTGGCTAAAGAGTCCTTACCAATTAGAAGCAGTGGGCAACAAATCCCATTTGACTGCACTTGTATAAAAGCAATAGAAAACAACTTCAGGACATAACTCAGATAAGTCATATTTTTTTATCTTGACTTCATGCTCCTGTTATATGATCTGGCAAGACTTCAAAATGCATGTCAATAGACTTTCCAATCAGACAGAGGTTGAGCCATCTTGCAAAGAGGAATGGTCAAAGGTTTCTGTAGATGTGCAAAATGTCACTAAAATAAATTGGAGTATGTGGGTTTAAAGCTTTGCATGTAAAAAAAGATATAGATTTATTTTCCTGTTTCTGCTTTCGGAAAAAAGAACCAAGTATAAAAAAATAAGGATAGATGAAGAAACCTTTGTTCCGCATTATGTATTAACGACTGATTTTAAGCTTTTGTAATAAAAATGTTGAAAACCAGAATATGTCACTATTGATATTTAACTTTAGACCCAACTGTATTGGAGTAATTCCAGATAAACATATTTGATAATAATTGTGCTTTTAAGCATGGACAATATTAGAAGGATCAAAGCAGGCCTTTGTTTGAAAGTCCTCTAAATCAGCTTGTACTTTTCTGGGTGTTCTAGATGAATGGCGGCACGGATGGTTACTGTATCCTGAGCTGAGTCTGCATTTCTGGCTTCTATTGCCTCTTATATTCTGGACCTTTTCCTGGAGCTGACCGCTTCACACCTCATGAAGCCAGTCAAGGGTACACTCGGCACATCATAAACCTCTTCCCAAAAGTGCTTGGCAGAGTTGAGGAAGACACCACGTCGCATTTATTGGAATTAAATGTTATTTTCGGGGAAGGACTCTCCTTCATTTCTGTTTTCAGTGCAGAGTTTTCAGACCTTTCTGAAGCGTCTCTTGGTGACATTTTGTGATGTGTTTTGCAGAGAAGGAGGGGGAAAGAGAGAGAGGTCGTAGAGGGCAGAGGAATTTATTGACTGAATTTCACAGCTATAAATGGGTCTTTTACAAGTGACACAAAGAAAATGATCCGTCCTTTGCCGAAGCGGCCGAGATCTATAAACACATTCCACACACTCACACCAGTCATGGCAGCAATCACTTCAATTAAATACAGTTTTACTCAGTAGTATGTGGCTTTACTTTTCATGAATACACTAATGAAGGCAAAGAAGAGGAGAAAGTGTGTAAAGCACATTAATGCTTTCTTTCTCCAAATTCCTTATATTCTTCCTTCAAGCTAAGACTTAAATTCCCCCCAGGCAACGTCTGAACAATCTATATTTAAATTTTTGTATTCAGCACTATGTTCACTATCACTGCTTTTATACGTATTGCAAAAACCTTGGATTCAATTCAGCACTGTAGAGGATCTCCTGAGAGATCCCCATTGGACCAATCATCTCCAGAGAACAGCAGTATAGAAAAAAACGTGTCCCATATGCTCCACATTGTTCCTTGAACAATCCATATTCCTCAGAAAATCCCACGCCGAGATGCTAATGCCTTTCCTCAAGCCTGCCGCAGACTGAAAATACTGTGATACTTTTCTCTGTGGAAGGAGGAAAAGCAATTTCTTTTAGAAATTGAGTTTTTTACAACGCTACATTGCTACAAACTTAAAAATGTAATTAAAAAGAAGGCTTTCTTGTAAAGTGGCATGGGAGTTTAAAAAGCATATATCATGGGATGAGACATGGAGGTAAAGAATTTTATGTGACTGGTGGGGGTTTTCGTTTTTGCCATCTGCACCATTATTTTTTGCTGCTCGCAGTCATTCTAACAGTCCAATCCGTGTGGGAAGCAGCCAAGAGGGCCTAGGTGACTCTGGAGGAGTTTCGGAGATCCTCAGCTACTGTGGCAGACTTAGTTGTGTACTCCACATCTGCTCTTAAAGGCAGAGTTGCCAATTTTCCGGAAATGTATTTAAGAAATGCCCATGTCCCTTTTTGAATAACTGCCCATGCGCAAGACCGCCTTACCTGCTCTTTCACTCCTCAGGGGGATCACATGAAAAAAATCTCCCAAATCCACTCTGGTCTTATTCCTTTCTACTGAGGCCTTTCTCTTATTCTCATAAACTTTTATGTGGTTTGCTATTTGCGGCTCTCAGCCATTTTCAAAGTATACAGTGAGAGCAGTGGAGCTATATTGAACATCTAATGTAACACCGAAGCTAACCAGATTTATAAACACTAGAAGTGCACATGCACAGCCAACAAGCGGAAACTAGCAAGGAACGTGCACCGCATTGGCGTTACGTGAGCGAGTCAGATAAGGCAATACCTCCGGAACTCGAGGGACAGAGGGGGCCGTGAGCAGGAGGAGATATGAAGGCATCTGATTGGTTCTTTCCATTCAGACCGAATGGAAAGATAATTATTAAAACTGGTCACTCTTTACAGGCCTGCAGCTCTCACAGAGATCTAATTTTTTAACCTCCTTTTTCTGAATACATAATGTATTGACTACTGTCAAGATGGAAGGACCATTTCACCCAGTATAACAAAAAGTTTTTCTGAACAGGATTACCAACTATAGCTTTAATGGAAAAAAGCCATTGCTGATGAAATGCAAAAAGCAGCAAACACATGAAAATTATATATATATATATATATATATATATATATATATATATATATATATATATATATATATATATATATATAATATATATATGCACACTGTGTATGGTGGAAAACTAACATGACCCATTAATGTGAATGCACTAGCCCTGTGGTGAAACATGATGGTGGCAGTATCATGCTGTGTGGATGCGTTTCTTCAGAGGGGAAAGGAAAGCTGGTCAGGAATAACCTGAGGATTGAAGGACCTTAAATACAAAGCAATCCTGGAAGGAAAAAATAGCCAGCCAGAGACACGAGGCTCCTTCCAGGATTGTCCATCATTTAGTTTCTGGTATTTGTGCACCAAATCTTTGCTGCTGTTAATTAATATGACATCTATGTAAGGATTTAAGCAGATTTGAGAGGTTTTTTTATGTCTTAAACTTACATTATCTTAAATCAAGAAATCTTGTCAAGTGAAATGATCTTGCTCCATGGACAAATAATTTGAGTACCGTTTCCCTCAGATTCAGCATTTTTATCTTGATTTTAGATGCCCCTTTTTTGCAGTGTGCCCAAACGACCTCAACTGGCTCCCCCAGATAACAGAGCTCCTGACCCTATAGGTGCGTTCATACCGAATGCGAACAAGCCGAAATTTTCATGTTTTCATGCTATGTGGAAAGCTGAACAATGGCATCACCGCCCCTGGGTCCACCAGATCCTGCAAAGATAAATTGGGTTTGGAAAGTACCACCACCACCTGCTGTTTCTGGATTACGATTGCTTCCAGCGCTACTTCTGTCGTTCCAGGACCCAGATGGGGACGAATCACCATCCGTGACATGAACTACAGCCGTTTTCGGTCAGTAGATCCATCATTGCTCAATAGAAATATAGCCTAATTGTGCTGTCTAAATATGTAACACATTAAAACTATTTTTGTGTCTAAATACATGGATGAGGAGCACCCTCCTGAGCATGCCTTTACAAAGGGATAACAAGTAAATCACTCGTTACATTTGCATTGTTCGAGTTTGGTGTGAATGTACCTAATCTCTAAGGCTAAGCCAGGGTTAGGTTTTTGGTTGGGATACAGCAAACGTGTTTCAAGAGAAGGCAATATTAATCAAAAACATATCAATCCTTTTTACAACATCTTCATACTTTCATCTTTATTCTTACTCCGCTTGTCAAATGTCTTCTATGCTCCAACGGTCTGTAATGGTCTTGACCTTTAATCAGATGTTCAGTAATCCTAATGTTGTATGGTTGTTCTTTGATTCTCAGTTTTGAAAAAACTCAGATGTTATATGCAATTATAGATAAGAAAGGTATTGTCTTATACTCCATGCAATTGTGGAGTATGACAAACTATTGGGTTAAAGTTTTCTAAAAACTATGATTACTTTAATTTAGAAAGAGCTAGACATATGTTTGTAATTTTGCAAATCAACTTCAAAACATTCTTTATTGCGTTTTAAAAGTAATTTTTGGTACCCCCCTCCCAACAAACACATTTCCAGGCCTTATTTTATCCCAATCCGCCCCTGGGGAAATGCATTATATCTTCTGGACCTTAACTATTGTGGCGGAACTGCAATGAGTGGCCTACAGGTACAATAGCAACACAAGGAAATACATTTTGCAGTAACAATTATTATTTCTGCATAGAGCAAGTATGTTACAAGCTGATTATTTTTATTTGATCAATTCAATGTTGCTCCAACCTGTGCCTCTACGTTTCTCATTTTTCTTTCTCTCGGGGAAAAAAATCTGCCAGAGTAGGAAAATATAAAAGCTTCACATATTGAGTCATTTCTCTCTACTGTTATTTCAACAAGCAGTGCAAAAAAAATCAAGGTGGTGAGAATCTGATGTAAAAAACTGTAATGGCCCATGGCAACGTTTAATATTCTCCAGTGATTAAGTCCAGGCAGGGTCACAATAGCCGCATTCCCTTGATTCCATTCTTAGCTCTGATTTCAGATCTACTTTTAGCTAATCACACCCACTACAATAGCAATGACGTCAAACATTGCCCCCTCATGGGTCCTTCTTTGAATAATACTATAGAGTTGCACAGCGGTTTTTGGGCTTGCTAAGGCCCGCTGTCAGAGGCAGGACAGGCAAGCTGTGCTTTAAAGGTACAAAGAGGGGATGCGAGAGCACTGTAAACATTAGGCCTCTAAAATCAAACTCGTTTTCCCCCTGATATTTGCATTTTCAAGGTAAAAAAAAGTATATATATCAGTGTTCCACTGCATGTTCCAATCTGACCATGTATTCTAAGTCTGTCCTAGCCCATTGGCATGCTTCATAATTAGATCAAGGTTCACACAGTGACATGAAAAAATGTTCATACCCCTAAAATATTTCACATTTTGAGTGACAATTATAAACTAAATATAGTGATTTTCTGTGATAAACCGACAAAAAGTAGCACATAATTGTGGAGGGAAAACATATTAAAAAGGATAGCATTGGTCACAAAGCAGCTCAGAGGCCTGTAGTAACTCTGGAGGAGCTGCAGCAATCCACAGCTCAAGTTATACGATATGTCAGAAATATGTATGGCCTATACGGAAAAGGGATAAAAATGGATGCCACTGTTAAAAGAAAGCAGTAAGATGCCCTACTTGAGGTTTGTCACAAGCCATATAGGATACACATCAAATATGTGGAAGAAGGTGCTCTGGTCAGATTTGAGCTGTGAGGGTGCATTTATTTCCTTGAAAGGAGGAGGGAGATTGGTCAGAGTGGCTGGATTGACGGGTGGATCTAAATACAGAGCAATCCACAAAGTAAACCATTAAGAGGCTGCTAAAAGACTTGACTAGGAAGGAGGTTTACCTTCAGGAGGGTCAGGGAAACCAAACATAGAGCCACAGCTAGAAGTGGGGTAATTTAGATCAAATGAAAATACAATTGTTGTGTTTGATTATATAAAATCCCAATGACAACACTGTGATTTCTATGTGATGCAATATGAGTATGTTTGAGTAAGCAATTTTGCGAGGCACCTCTTTCCCACCATTTATTTCTCTCCATAAAAAACATAGGATCCATTTCTTATCAACCTACTTATTGAGTATTTTTGCTCTTTATTAATTTAGCTATGTATATTGCAACAAGGCATCTCTGTCATTATGTCATCAAGTTCAGACTGAAGTAAAATCTTCCTGGAGGAGTTTCAGTGCGAGGATTGCTTTTGGTTTATGCTTACTCAGACCGCTCTTGAGCATCACTCAGTCAGGGTCACGGCTAAAGTTGAGAAGGTGTCAGAGCAAATAGTATGCAGTGTCCTGAGTGAAGCGTCAGTACTGTGGATTAGGCCTAGTGCCCTTTAAAGATGTCTGAGAGGCAAATGTGTCATCTTCCCCCGTAATTATACTCAAGTGATGGATGATTTGAGAACCTCCTCAAACGATGACCCTCTGTGATTTCGAAAAGCAGCATGCTATGATATGATGCATAATTGTCTACATGCTGAAAATAATGAGAAGATATTATCCTGGTTGGAAAAAAGATGCTCAGTGAGATAATATGTTAAAATGTCTATTTTCTTTTGATGAAATGCAATCGGGATTTATAATGCATTGCATGTTTTACTTCCTTAATGTATCCTAGCATTTTCACAATTTCCACTTTTTTATATTGATAGGATCAAGGCTTCAAACTGGTATTGTTGGTGCAAAAGTAGATAAAAGTAAAATTTTGAGTACCGTCAATTCCAAGTTAACCGATAAAACTGGAAAATATGAATCAAAATTTAATGGTATAAATTAGAACAGTTTGATCAAACTTAGGAATCACCTTAGGAAGAACCTTGTTTCCTCTGTAGAGGGGTGGTGGCAGTGTCATGATGTAGACCAATGGCTTCTTTGAAGTGGATATGTCGAAAGTCATTATTTAAAGCTGCTGTCTTACTTGGAGAGAGAGCCTGGAGACTGAAAAACTGGCACGGAGCAACTGGCAAAATTATTAGTTTGCTGTAATGGAGATGGGTAAATATAGAGAAAAACAATCCTTCAGTTCCAATTCAATATTTCCACTGGCAGTATTTTCACTGGTTCAATTAATTATCACATTTTGGTTCTGCACCCAGAGCTAGTCAGTGAGGTTAAGCTTGCTAAAGGGCTACTGTGTTCCCCCATACAAGTGGTGGCCGGCAAGTTTAGCAGTGTGATTAGATTCTAGAACTGTTGATCTATGGAAAACAAGCTACTTCAAGTCAGGTTACACTTATTAGAAGCAGTTCTGCTGAAACACTAAATGTTTTATTACGATCATAGCATTCATTGCGATGACTACTAAAGGAGATCTTCATCAGACCATCTGGCCACACATGCCATTTAGAATCTGGGTTTAGTTTTGTCTGAGTTCTCTGCTTTTCATTCCCATCAACAGAATTGTGTGTGTACTTTATTCAGAAATTTCCCTTTTAGGTTCTGCTTGTAGTAAAATCTAGCTAATCTGTGCCTCAGCCCATACTCCACCACAGCTGCTCCACATTTTGGTTAATTACACTCACCTGATCATTGCTCCACTCATCACTCCCTCCCTATTTTTACTCTTCAGGGTTTTTCAGTCATTCCCAGATCATGCTGTTGTCATCCCTCGTTTCCTCTGGATACTTGTGGTGTTTTTTTTCCGTTTTTTTATTTTTTTTTTTTACCTGTCCTGTCTGGCAGTGTAGCAATAAGAATCGCTGTCTTAATGCCAAAGAGAGCCCGACAGATTTTACTTTCACAAGTGGAGCATTACTGCATTAGTGCTCCTCTTGATTTATATATGCATAAAGCTTTAATAGATTGTAACTATTTCATGTTCAATGGACACAAAAACGGAAAGGTAGAAGAGAACAAAAGAAGAGAAATAGATGAGACGAAATGCTAAAAAAGGGAGAAAAGGTGGAAAAAATCAGAGGAGCAGAACAGGAGAGAACAACATAATATCCTCAGTCTGTTTCTACACTCGGAAAGAGAAGCAAAACAAACCGATAAAGTATTACAGGTACAAACAACCAACGCCTTGATAACATCAATAAAAAATACACAGTGTTATTTATTACAAGATGCATAAAGTGATGGCTAAACTCATAATAGGGGTTTTCTGCATAAAACTGAGTCAGCACCTGAATCCAAGCACCTGTAGATGCGTGTGCACTTGTGTATCTAAGGTTTATCTATAAGAAAAATCCTTAATCGTAGTTGTGAGGACCCAAAGATCTGCCCCCCAGAGCGCAGAGACAGACTCCGGACAAACCAGAACCCCAGATGCCTGACAGAGCCCCCCGGAGCAAAGGTGCCCAAGGTAGACAAACACAGGGATAGCTGCCTCCCCCATCCCAGGGAAGAGCAGAGAGGAGCCCCAGGAAACCTCCAACAGCCACGGTGCTGAAGCCCTCGGGAGCTGCAGCGATGAGCCTGCGGTCTCCGCCACCAGCCAGCAATGCTGGAGCGGATCCAGCAATGGGCCCAGAGACCCAAGGCCCAGAGGCGCCAGCCAACGGAGGGGAGCAGGGCAGGGGGGATGGGCTCCACACTCAGTGGAGACCTGAGATGTCACAGGAGAGGGGCAGTCCAAACCCAACCTGACAAAAAGACAAACAGAAAACCAGGTACACAGTCACATTAACACATTCCCACCCCACATGCATACACTCTTACCCAAAAATATTAAAATAAAGGGACACAATACACACACTCGCACTCATCACACACATCCTATACTCCCCGGTCCAGGTACCGGCACCCCGGAGGGGTATCCCGACCCAGGAGGTCAACCCCATCATCGGGATGGGAGGGGCCGCCATCAAACCCGGTCCATGCTCCGGCCCTAGTGCCCCACCACGATCCCAACCCAGATGACCCACGGGCCCATCCACCCGGAGATTGGGCCAATATGAACCGAACGGGCCAGGCAACCAGAGCCCACCCCACGAACCCTGAGATGCTGCCTCCCCTGCATTCTGCCCTCCATAATCCAGGGGAGAACAGAAGTGGCAGCTCCAACCGACCCCCAGGACCCAACACCCATCCCCAGCTCCAAGCCCGACCAGGTGGCCCGTTCCTCCTCCAGGCCAACAACGCTGGATGGCAATAGGAGAATTATGGGGTTAATTTCGTGCTTTTGCAAGTCAGATCATCTTTTTTATCATTACCCCACACTATACTGCCTGCTTCCTGTCAGCCTTTGGGTCCAACTCAGGGCCAAAATATGACTACATTAATTGCTGCATTCAGTCAGAAAGTCAGCTAGAATGCCTATGGACAGAACTACAGTTACTTTTACAATCAATTCTAAAATAGAATAGAAAATGGAAAAACATATGAATTTAGATCACACCTCAAGTTTCAGAGTATTACAGATCAGAATGTATCCAGGTGACTGTTTATCATGATAGACTATTGCCCATACATACAACCAAAACAGGAATGGAGAAACTATTCAAAACGTTGTTGAAAGTGGGGAAAAACTACTAGCAGAGCCAAAAGATTACTGATTATGTCCCTATACATTTGTCAATAAACCCCCAGAGTTTTCAAATCGTCTTGAAAATTTCTGTAGAACATTTTAATAAAAATCTTTATCTAAGGTACGGTTGATGTAAATATTGTGCAACATAATCTGCTATGAAAAAAACTGATCTTTTAATTGGATGATTTGTTGCATCTGCTGATGTTTGTGGTGCCCTGAATAAAAGTCTGCGTAAGATGACTCCATTCAAACTGCTACCCCAAGATTATTCACACTCATGAAAAAGATATAGCTCATTTTGTTGTATTACTTTTGGAGGTCACATATGCCGAAGATGGAGGGAGGTCAGCCGCCAGGCCAAAATAAAATTAAACTTTAATCACACTTGAATGCAGCTGGAGTGCCCAAAATAATGCGAGGGGAGCAGACAGGGACTACTTAACTGGTAAAACAGGTAAACGTAACAGATGGACTGACAGGGAACGGAGAAATGATAAAGAATGACAAATACCCCGAAGACTCATTAGGAGCACACTCAAAGGACTCAAACCAAAAGTGAAACTAATGAGGTACTCAAAAAACAAAAAGGGAAATGCTATGACTACATGTAAAGACAGACACCCGAGGAAAGAATCCTTCAAAACGACACTGCAATACCCAGAAGACAGATGGAAACAAGTGGAGGACGACGAGGAAGCGTATAAAGACGGGAGAGATAAACAGGCAAGAGATCAAAAGCCAAACCCTCTGCATGAGACTTAGGTTTCCATAGTCACCAAGAGTAAAGCGTCAAAAAATGTGTAGCACGTTAATGAGTGATAAATGAGTGAAAATGTATTTTAGCGCTCCATGGTAACCATTATGATGCCCCTTAGAAAAGTGTCCCTAGTGTTTTATGTTAAAAATAGATGAAACATAATCTAAAGAAATGTTGTAAATTGGTGGTTCAGCACTGTTAGTTGACATTGTAGTATAAAAGTATTTTTCTACATGAATTTAATTTAACAGTTTAAATTTTAAATTGAAATCAGTTTTAAGCAAGACGTCTTTGAGAGTTTCTTGTCTAAATGTTGTCTTTAGGCAACATTGTACCGTTGTGGAGCCACCTGTTGGGATTCATCTCTAGAAGAGTCATTCATCGGGATTTCATTTTGATTCTTTTCTGCTCATAACAAAGATAAATTTCATGTTGGTTTCAGCAAAACGAACATCAGTCTTACTATACTCTGCAGGCCATGGTCTACTATTACAGTTAAGGTTCTCTGTCTTATTTGATTATGATTCTCGCACATTTTCCTCCATTTACTGTATGAGTTGAGCCTCATTCTACACAACTTGCAAGAAACTAGATCACACTGCCAGTTCATATTTTACCCGAGATGCATGTCTCTGTACTTTAACCTACGCTTCCTCATTAAAGAGGGGAAGTATAGAATAGCCTGAACTTCACAGTAACCAACAACATATTTGTCTTTGGTTTTGAACACATGAAGAAAAGTATGTAAATTGTGAGAAACTCTTGACAATCACAATTTGAGATAGAAGATGTCTCTTGTATAGACAAACTAGTCCCATGCGTCGCTCAGGTGCGATTATCTGGTGGTCATTTCTATACGCTATGATCTTCAGTAATCTCTATGGCCATGAAACTGGATAAAAGTCAGGGGACTGACTGAGCCAGTCTAACAAGTTTTTTTTTCTTTCTCTGAAACAAATTCCCACAAAAAAAGAAAAAAAGTTGTTCAAAAGCTTCCATTGTAGAGTTGTTGCAACTGGCCAAAATGGGTTTGCTCAGCATGATACTGCAAAGATTAAAGAAACAAAAAAAACAAAAAAAATTGAAGTACTTGATTTAATATAAAAAACTGCTTTCAGAGTTTTAGAATAATCTTTTAACCACTTTGTTTCCTTTTTATGCCATAATCATGAAGTTGTGCCTGGATTGCTGGGAGGAGTTGCTACTACAGATGGATTTTTTTTATGTTTTATTTTTTTGTTTTTTTTATCCCACTTCATCACATTATATGATTGGTAGGGCAGAACTGTGTGTAAGTCCCCTCCCTCAAACAGGAAGCCACCCCAGAAATGAACTGTACCTAGACTGCATCAGGTTGGTTCAGCGATGGGCTTAAAGTGCTGCTCGCCCCGGTTTTCTTCGGGCAAATGATTTTTCACACATTCCAACTTTTTGAAAAGGTTTTATTTCATTGGGGAAAATATCTTGGCACCAGTCTTTAACAGTCCGTTCTTTATATTGCAGTATACTGTAGTCTTAATGGGTTTCTTGAACAGAAGTAGCTGCTCTGCCATCCTTATTTCACAAGGTTAAAACGTCTTCACCTCCCTGCATATACACCTGATCGCTGCCAACATTTTACTAAGCTCTGCACTGGTGGAGACAAAGATTTCCATCTACCCTGTCTTCTCTGTGCCATACCTTAATTTCTTTCTTCTTTCCTTGACCCCTTCAATGTTTTATCAATCTTAGCACTTTCCTTCTGTCCTTGTGTCCTACCTCTAGTCTTTCTTTTGCTTTCATTTCTTATTTCATGCTTTCTTTGTGTAGTACCTTCTTTCGAGTTACTGTGTCCTGTCTGCATTGTGTCTGTCTGGGTTTTCTTCCTTGTCGTACCCCCATCTCCCCCATGTGCACTTGCTTAACTCTTTCCATCCTTTTATTCTTCCCTCTTTCTTTCCTTGTCCTTCTACCCTACTTTCCTTCTTCCTTGTGCTTCCTTCTTTTTCTTTTCCAGTGTCCTTCCATGTTTCTTGTCCATTGTACATCAATCTGTCCGTCAGTCCTTTCTTCCTCTCCTCCTCGCTCCCTCCTTCCCTCCTTCCTTTGGCTTTTCCAGGTTTGAGATTTAATTCCTGTCCATTGCAGAAATCTGGAATAAAGTTACAGGGAAATTCATATTTTGTGTCTTACAATGAATGTTTAAGAATTTAGAAAACCATGGAACATATAGCCGGACAAAATATGGAACCCTGTAGTTGAACTATCAACACATTCCTCCACCTGAGCTATGGATTTTTGCAGGTCCTCCATAGTTACTGTTGGCCTTCCGCCTGCTTCTCTCACTTTCAATATATATATATATATATATATATATAGATATATATATATATAGATATATATAGATATATATAGATACATAGATATAGATATCAGGATCTTTAATATGCAATATGAATATACACCAAATTGTGTTGCTCCATCACAAAAAATCCTAATAAAATATCTTTGTGTATTGGGTCCAAAATTCAATACTTATTTAAGGCATATATACAATCATTTCAGTTGATAAAGTGGACCTTGTCACGAATGAATGAATGAGGGAATCGCTGTACATGGAGTGTTGGACGACCTACTTCACATTCAAGCATTGTGGAGAGGCTAATTTATAATGATCATAAGAGAAGAGAGCGTGACATGAAACAAAAGCAAGATACGCGTCATGTTGGCTCCCCAGACCTTGTTCTTCTAAAGCGGTCGTAATGCTTCGCTTGCACCCACGCACCTCTCTGAGCCTCCCACATGCATGCAGCTTGAAGCATGAACTCAAAGACAAAATAAACCCCCGAGATGACCAATAATCAATGTGGGGGATTTTAAACGAATCATTTCGTAAAGGTTTGCTTGTCTGCTGATTAGCACCTTGCTGAACCCTGCCTTCTATGTTTCTACCTAGAGGGACTCTCTTTACAACAACATGGCAACCCTTTAACTCAGATAGTTATTGAGTTGCAAAAGCCCCCCTCCCAAAAAAAAGGTGTATTGAAACAGAGCAGTTGTGTGATCTCTCTAAGGGGCTTAACTAAAGCACACTATACTTTGATGGGCCTTTTCTCTCTAGTTCCTTTCTGGTTCGGCAGCTAATAATTAACAGATGATGATAACCGTTGACTTTTATTCTCAGTTCAAATGCTTTAGTCAGGCTTGTAGAGGCAAAATAAACAATCTAGTACAGTTTTATTGAGATAGGGTTGCTGTGGAGTTCTCAAAGAAAATTCCTTGTCGCAAATTGAGTCGTTTTATATGGCAGCGATCCGGTGTTCAATGGGCTCCCTTTAAAGTACCTGTAAGGTTGACTTTTCTGGTCTGGGTTTTTTCGAATGACAAAACATGCCATGTTGGGTTAGGTCATATGACAACAGATCACGAAGATGCTGCCAAAGCAGAGAGATCATGGGATCGTCCATAGGGTGCATTCTATGCATTTTCCTTTAGCCAACATTGTAGCAATTTTCTAGTTTTGTTATATGTATATATGTATATATAATATACATACCCTTCATGGTGGAGAACCCCGACCTGGACAGAGGAGCAGCTTCTCTGTCCGCACAGCTCTAGAGGAGAATAGAGGAGTGTTGAAAGGACAATTGGTCGCAGGATCACGGTGCGACGATGCGGACTTTGAAGCGCATTGCCGCAGATCAAAGTATCTTTTTGTTTTACGCACCAGTCTGGAAAGTGAGAAGCGCAGCAATCAAAAGCCAGAGAAATATGATGCCTATGGAACTAATTAATTTCCCCCATCTAGATTTTAAATTTTATCTACATATTAGTTGTATGATTGTTAAAGAAGTTTATTCGCTCAATTCCTCTGCGGTTTAGGTGGTGGATCAGCCAATCATCTCTGTATGTTTCTGCCATCTTTGCTACTCTTAGCCTCGCTAAAATCCTCCTCATTATTCCTAACATTTTTTTCACTTTAGGGGCTCTCTCAAGGCCTTGGGTGCTTTGTGAATTTTGTGAACTTTTGTCTTACTGTGGTAAAATTTTAAGTTTTTCCTAAAATGACGTCACTAATAGCTACTTTAAGTCTTTGTGAATACAGTCCCCGGTGTTTAGATGGCAAGTGTGGTAATGTTTAATTGTATGAGTAAGTAAAGCTCTTCTTCGGCAAGAGCAGCTTAAACACCTCTATAAGAAGTTTCTAAACTATGACTAGCCTATTTTTTTGTAAAGTTTTTGTAAAGTTGATGAATGTAATTTTTAAAAATCCATAATTCAATAAAATGTGAAATTCCCTGGACTTGTATAGCTCCATTGCATTTTCCAAGCCTCTTTGTTTCTTTTCATTTTAATAATAATAAAACCTGCCATTTTTATTGCAGAAATCTTTTGACCATGTTAAGGTCCACATACTTGGGGAGAAGAGTGCTGGCCTAACAGTGTTCTACCAGTCACTACTACCCGCCACATGGAGAGTATGGCTCAAAGGGTAATTTCCAAAGATTTCAACCATGATAATGGAAAGTTTAGCAAATGGAATTTCTAATGAAATAAACTGCATTAGAAATTGTCCCTTATAAATTGTCCCTTATAAAAGCAACATAGGTTTCCTTAAAACCTCTGAACAGTCGCAGTTGTATCACTTCCAGGCCAAATTGATGCACCAATACAACCTTTCAGTTTGTTTTTTGGTCCTATATAGTAATCTTTTTGCAGAAACTGAATTTTGGTTTTTCATTAGCTGTAAGCAAACATCACAATTAACAAGGGAAAGTAAATTGAAATATTGTATATCAGTATAGACAAAACTAATCATTAAATCAATCATTCTTTGATAGGTTTGACCAGGTTCAGTGAACACATCATTGATGAATAGATTACCAATATTGTTTACAGTTATCTAAAAAAGGATGTTGGTGTGTTATAGTAATGCTTTTTCCCCTGTTTCCCTGATGCTCTGCAGCAGTTGATGAAATGTCCGCGTCAAAAAGATCACGTCCCCTGAAATAACAAATTAACACCCTCCCACCATGTTTGCGCTTTGTAGTCAAAGGACAGTTAACATTTGTATTCCTCCTCATTCTCAACATGCCGCACTCTCTGCTAAGCCGTGTCTGCAGTACGGAAAAGTTTACTGCATAAAAGCAAAGTTTTCTCTGTGTCTTTTCACCGTGAGAGAGCTGAGGCGGAGGAATATTGCCCGAGGATGTTTCATATCCCCACAGCCCCGACTGCACGCTCTCTGCACTCTTCTTCATCTTGTTTTCTTAATCATTTGTCTTTTCCCTCTGTCTCATCATATCTCTCCTCTCTTCTCCAGCTCTGTCTCTCAGGGACTAACCTCTCCTTTCTCCCTCTGGTTTTTCTTTTTATCCCCCACCTCTAATACTGTTACCTTCCCACCCTGTTTTTACTCGCTGTCTCTGAGAATGTCTTCCCCTTTCTTTCACCATCCCTACTTTTCTTTTTTTTTTTTTTCCTTTCCTTGCTGCTTCTCTGCCTAGCTTGGCAAATGTGTGAGCAGGTTTTAGTGGTTTGCTTGGCGTCCTCTCTCCCTCTCAGGCGCTGCAGCATTCAGTGGAAGAGGCAGCACTGTCACAACGGCCTGGCTCCATGGAAGACGAGGCAGAAAAACATGGCTCTGAGGAGCTGTACGGGTGACAGGTCCCTTCATCGGGGAGTTTTGTGAAATGAGGGAGATGCAGCTTGGGGGAAATGGAGCTACACAAACAGGCACTCAGAGTGTTTTTTTGAGAAGAAGCAGCTAAGATATGGAAGTTGTGCACTCCTTCGAAAGGTCGGCTCTTCCTTTACAACTCCCCTCTTGAGTCGGTACCAAAATGCAGAACTTATAGCTAGCAGATACTGCATACAGCTCCATGTCTAAGAGCATAATTTGCTTGTTGTTGCATAAACTGCTTCCAATCCATCGGCTCAAGGGTGCACATCAAGCCAAAGACTAAAGCGGCTTCTACAGACATGTGCATTCTCTTCACGACTCCACGGATTGTTTGAGTGTGTTTTAAGCATGCCAGACTTGTAACACTAATGTTTAGATCATTCAAACACAGCGGTCTCTTGGCTATACCTGGATTATTCATTCTTAGAGCTCGGTTTGTTGTTGAACGGTAATATTAAAATCAGCACGTTACGTTTGTTTCATATCCCCACAGGATATGAAACCGTCATTTGAACATTGTGTTGTTCGCTGGATTTGAACAACATAATGCAATTGCTTTTCTTTATATTACAAACTTTGATCGAAAAACTTCTGTATCTAATTTTGTGGAGTTGAGACCAGATGTTTACATACACTGTATTCCCCCAGACAGAGTAACTGAGTCAGTTTTGTAGGACTCTGCTCAAAAAGCATGTTGTCAAACTGAGATCTGGATTTTCTGATGGTCCAGTTGTGCCCAAGTTTGAACTTCCTGGCTGATGTCTTGTGATGTTTCTTCAAAACTTCCACACGAATGTTCTTTTCTCTTGATGCTATGTTTTTTTGTGCTAGTCCCTGCTGTGGCAAGCCATCTCTGTATGATGCCCACAACCCCTTTACAGGCTTGCAAGTTTCCCCGCTTTTCTCATAATGTAGCTTGGGTTTTGCCTAAACGCTTTAATACCAGCTTTATCAGACCACAGGTTTGAGTTCATTTTCAAACTGCAATGTTGCTTTTCATTTTGCTTCTGGAGTAATGGAGTCTCTATTGCTGAGTAGCCTTTCAGGCAATGTCGGTACAGGGAGTGTTGGCCTAGTGGTTAGAGCAGCGCGCTTGAATTCAGAGAAGGATGCGAGTTCCCGGTTCGATCCCCAGCGCCTGCACTCTGGGTCCCTGAGCAAGACCCTTAACCCCAGATTGCTCCCCGGGCGCCGCACATGGCAGCCCACTGCTCCCCAAGGGTGATGGGTTAAAAGCAGAGAACAAATTTCGTTGTAATGTATGTGTCAATGTATATTTCAATGACAATAAAGATATTACTATTACTATTACTACAGGATTGTCGATAATGATGCTCTCCCAGTTTAGGCCTTAATATTACTATTTTCCTTTTTCTTTTTTGCTATTGTCTGGTGCTTATTTGTATATTTAGCACCAAAAGATGTTCATATTGGTGCCCAGAATCCATCTCCTTCTGGAGCAGTTTGATAACTGGACATTCCAGTATTGTTTATACTTGCCTATAATTGTTTGACCAGACAAGCGTGGCACCTTCAAAGACCTAGAAAATGTACAACACGGGATGAAGTAGCATTGTGGCCGTCCACAGTGGATAGAAATGTAGCGTTTTTATGGTAATTGGCAAATAGAAATTATTTTGTTGATTCCGACTCACCTGGTTGAGAGTTTGACTGTTAGAAAATCCTTCTTTTTTTTTTTAATCTTGCTTCAAATCTGGCTTCCTAACATAAACAAAGCATAATAGCTTTCACTTTTGTCAAACAAAACCAGTAATAAAAACTTCCAATAAAACACAGATCTACTGTCATTGTGCATCAGGAAATACTGGTGTACGCAGAAAAAAATCAATCGGTTTAACACACCATTTGTATAATATATCACTAGTCACGTTTTTTCCATTTTTTTCTCTCTATAACCAAAACAACATGGAGGAAACTCAGAAATCAAAAGTCACAGGTCATTGTTGAATTTTTATTTTAAAGCTGACCTTCAAAAGGTCCCTCGCTTGTTTTCAGTCCTTGACGCTTGCAGCTTTTATCAATGCTGGTTGAAATGTATTGATCCAGAGGAGCAGCAGTCAGTCACTCATGGTTGGCCTACCTGGGGTAAATCTGCTGCAGCTCCATTTACCTTTGATGCTCCGTGGTGGCATTCATTTGCCGCTATGGATCTTCCACTAGTCGACCTTTTAGGTCTGGATGACACTAGTCAGTCTGAAAGAATGGCAGAAGTTCTTTAAAGTATACTTATGTTAAGACTTGTTAAACAGAACTTGTTTTAGCCTGAAAACTAAGAGTTGGACACTGAGTATATTGTCTCAGCTAACACAGCGTCTTCTGTGGCTCCTCTGTGATAAAGCCAGGTTGTCATCACACATCTTAGGTGCGAAGTCAGACTGTAAATATGTGGTTGTTGCTGTCAAACAGTGACATCAGTGATTACATACAGAACATTTTAATTATCTGGATACTGTGATTCAACGAAGTGGGGTTCGGTGCAGGGGTCCTGAGCCGTCGGTTTATAACTCGAGGGACCCCAATTTAAAAAAAAATGATTAGTTCTCACTGGGGAGTGGAGCTCATGGGTAGTCTGAGCAGAGCCAATTCCAAAATTGGATTCCTACCACCTTGACGCCCCAAAAGTCATAAATTTCATCGCGGAATACCAAGTTTTAAGTTTTAACCCACACATTCTTGTCAAAAAGCTGCACGTTTTTTAGAAGTTCATGGTTATAATTAACCTGTGATAGTGAAAACATTAGTCAAAGTAAAGTTTGTCTCAGATAACACTCTTAAGTTGCTGTTAGCGTGTGTCTGAGACCTGTATATTGAAGTGAGAAAGGATGCAGTTCTTTGGCTTCCCTACTGTGCTGACAGAGTTAACTAAAACTTTGATATGGAGTCGAAACTGCTGTTACAACATCACTAGGAAGGCTCCCAGTTTCTTAAATTGTTCGAATGGCAGCATTTCAAATGACGGCCAAGATGCAGATCATTTCTATGCACTGTGGGATTACAGCGACAGGTTAACTGTTAGCAGATAACTATGTTATAGTTGGTATTTCCTTTAGATTTTCCTTTCAGGACTAAACTAAAGGGCTGTTTCACATCTTTCTAATGAATCGGGCCAAGACACAGTGACTCAAGTTTCAGACTCAAGTCATACGCAAAATAATGAATTTGAGTTCAACGTATAATGGAAGACTCAAACCTTGACAGACTCATGGTCTGAGACTTTAGCTTGAGACATGAACCAGTGACGTTCATCTACTGTGAGGTGTTGATGGTTTATAACAATCTTTCCAAATGTAACTTCATGACATTGACCACACAGAGCTCTCTCCAACTGAACTTGCATAAAACATCTCAACTGTCTTGGTGTTAAGCTAGCATCATGACAAAGACTCTTCCTGCTTGAGATGACGTGTGTTGTGAATTGGCGCTATCTAAATAACGTCAAATTGAATTGTTTCTTACCTTGTCAACATATTGACTACATTTTCTATTTATTTTGCAACTAAAACTGGGATTTTCTACTTCTGAGCCGCAGGGTATTAGCCTCGTGAGACCATCCTGATCTCGCGAGCTTTCAAGGTTTCACTCGCAGATCAGTCTGGCTACTCTCCGTTAAAGAAAATTTGGAGCCGTTCACCAAACGAACGTCCAATCAGCGTTGGCTTTGAGACAGAGTATTTCTTTGCTGAGCTAACGAGCCTTTACCTGCAGCAGCAAGAGTAGCTTGGCTTGTGGTTGTGTTTTCGTCGTGGCTCGTAACAGAGCGACGACGAAGCATGTTGACGAGTACGTCATATGCTTCGTTGATCTGATTGGTTTATTTGGCCCGTCTATCACCAACATAGGCCAATCAGCTAACCAGTATTTTCGCCCCTTCCCAAAATTACTTCAACGGAAGGTTTCCAGATGGATATGCGGAGCAAATCTATCTGGCGGCGTCAGGTTAGCAGGGTATAGTATGTCTCTAAATATGGTAGAAATCTGCTTTTTAACTGGCTCAACTTAACAGAACTATCTTTCTTTGCCCAAACCAAAGAAGATAGGACAGACATCTGATGTAGGAAATATATTGACCCCTCACCTAAGTTCACTTTTTCTGAGGACGTCAAATCAAAAAAGAAAGTATCAATAAAAAGTGCACAGTCGAGGAGCGGCATACACTTTTACAGACATATCAAATGAACAACACTGCACACATAAACTCCCACGCTTAAGAAACATTTACATTTATCAATTACTTAAACCGCACCCTTGCTTGTTAAAAAGCCTGAATCTACAGAGAAACACCCACACATGCACTGGAAGTGCATGTAAAATACGCAGAGAATGGCCTTCGCCCTTAGCAATGGATCCAGCACGCAGCTCCCACATCTAAACTTACAGCAAACTTGCTTTATTTTGGAAAATTCTACTTTAACTAGTTAAAAAGTGAAAATTCATAACATTATACACAGCCACCTAACAAAATCCAAATATCCTCAGCTTACTGTCATAAAATGGCAAATATTCACAAGCTTATGCAGGTTAAATTGTAAACATTTTGCTTAAAGTCCTCAGACAATAAATCCATTACCAACATTGTTGGCATTTAATTTCTGTTTGCAGTCTTTTAATCAGCAAATCGTTTCAGCTCTACGGGGCTCGTTAATCTCTCATTGCCTGAGGAAATAATAAAATTGGCATGTATTGTCGGGGTAAAAAGAGATCCAGCAGTACTTTCCTTGCCCCAGGGTACCCTCAGAGGTTAATCCAGCCACGGCTGCGCTAAAAAGCTGCTGTGTTGAACCTTTCATTAGGAGGCTGCATAAGATCTAGGGGGTCTCATGAGGGATCAAAACACACCTGTGCCCCTGTGCACAGCTGTTAGAGGAGGAAACACATCTTTTTAAATAAATGCTCCCATCTCTCCTGTTCATTTAAACAGCGGTGCTGCTAATGAAGTTAATTCTGAAATGCTGAAGATTCAATCCAGTGTATTTAGAAATGTGTTTGTTTTATATTTTATCTCTGCCATATTTGACATTGGTTGACACATGCATACCTCTTAATCTTTTTCACGTGGTGCCTCCTCAAAACCAATAAACCTTGATCTAGGTTACTGTGATGTTATTTTGTGTGAGTGGTCAACACTAAAGCATAATTTGGGAGTGGAATTACAATGATGCTTGGCTTGCAAAAATCGTTATAAGTAAAAAGTGTGTTGTGGAATTGTATGGCTTATTTGTTAAAGGGCATCAATTACCTGCTACAAGGTGAACCTCAGGCCCATTTCTCAACTTTTGCAGCTCCTAAAAAAATGTCTTCCATGATTGGTCTGTATTTAAATCCACCCATCTTTTTGGCTAATTGGACCAGCTTTCCTAGCCCTACTAAGGAGGCACTCCCCACACCATGATGCTGCCATCTCACAGATGTGACTTTGTGTTCGGGGTTATGTGCAGTTTTAATACATAATTTGTATGTTATTATTTCAGGTGGTAGACCAGCACATAGTGACGCATTATTTTGAAGTGGATGAAAGGATGATGATTGGTGGTTTTCAAATCTTTTCACTAATAAAAAGACAAAATTTATCCTAATTTAGATATTCTATTAGTTATGTTTAAAGCTAGAAAGAGATCGTTACTTATTCATTTACCTTTTGATTTAAAATTAAGTGACAAACAAAGGAAGACAGTGATTTTGAAAGTACAACTGTCTGTACTACTTTAAGGCAAATGTGTATCTCAGTGCACATAGTAAAACTGTCGGTTAATTTGTATTAGTTCAAAAATATTCAAAACAATCTATAAAGAAAAATAGTATTTTTTTATGAACTTTTGAGTTAATAACGAGGAGACTCGTATTGTTTACAACCTATGCTGTATGTTTATATAATATATGGCATCATGGAATTTACTTTGAAATCGTTGAAAGGGGAAGACTTATACATTTTCTTCTTCTAGCAGTGTTCTCATGGCATTTGTTAAATCAAGTGAATAAAATTATTGTCCCCCCCCCCCCCCCAACTTATTCACTCATGGAAAATCATAACGCCTAATCTCATGCTATTCCTGAGTTAACAAAACTGCGTAGGAACCCTGTGGTGGATAGTCCACATTCCTCTCTTCGTCAAATTGAAGTCATGGCCGGACCTTATTTTAGCCTCACTGTCCGGTCACTGTGCATGTTGATAAAATATTTGATAAGATTTTACAGTGCGTTTTCAGGAGCTCTTAAACAGCTTAAAAGAGGCATGTTTGCTCAAAGTGAGCCCCGATTCAAACTGGAATGTCTTCCTTGCCTCGCTGCCTTGTGACCTTTTTTGAACAACCTCCTTACAGTTTGAAGAGACAAATGGTCCCTAGTTAGTATCTATAAAAAGCTGTGTTCCTATGACCCCAGCTTAGGTTGATCTTAAGGTTAATTGACCCCTGTGCCAGGGATCCTCTCTGTCGCTCTCCCGAACTTAAAGCCTCCTTCAATTATTTTCAGCTGATCTCCCATGCACTTCTCTATGCATTTTTCACACCCCAGAGAGGTGCGCAGATGTCTGCGTCCAGTGCTCCACCTGTTTACCAAGGACTCCTGTGCCTCCCAGCCGCCCTCATTAGCGGCAGCATGAATACAGATGCCTCCGAATAAGTCTGTTGCTATGTCGATCAGAACGGATGGCACGCAGGGTGTCAATTAGGGGTGCATCCAGAAAATGAAAACCTGACTCAAACAGTTAGTTGGTAAGCGATGGGCAACAAGATTCAATGTATCCAAGAAGCACAACACCTGGATGATCATACAGGAAGCTAATTTTCAATTCTGTACAGATGGGGAGATTTTGTGAAAGTTTTGTCTCTGCAGTAACACGATATGTCTTAGTTTTGGCTAAATAGGAAATATACACTGCAACACACACCAGCAAAGGCTTTCCTTTTCTTTTTTGGCGGTTGGAGATTTTCAAAAAGCTCCATTCTCTGCTGTGATAATTACCCATGCTGCTCTCCAATGGTGCATTTGCATAATCATCATCAGCCATTCAAAGAGGACGCACAAAGGATTATAATGAGGCAACAGAGACACAAGGAGCGTTTCGGGGGAACCAATGAGTATCCACCGTAAGAGGGATGTCAGTGTCGGTTGATTTTGTTTGGAGAATGCCACAAGGCAGGAAGAGAAAGATTCAGCAATAATCTCTAGAGGTTACAGGGGATAACATAAACGCATTGCCCGTTTCACCCTAAGTCTGAATGTTACAACCTATAATGAGGTTGTATATTTAGGTAGCATTACGGCAGAGGTGAGACGGCGAGAGAAAAAAATCCTCTATCTTTTAGAGAACTTGCTTTTGCAGCACTCACAGTAGGCAGACACAGCAGGAGCTGTCAGCTTTACCTGCCTCTAAATCCATAGTTATTTCTCTAGGCTTTGTTGTACCTGCTACAGCCTAAACACCTTACAGAGCTGGAAATGACAGGTAGACCCTGTTTCAGTGCACAATGCAGATTAAAGCAAAGTTTGCATAAGATGATGCCTACACAACTCTTAAACTAAATGTGAGGTGTTGCCAAACAGGCACCTTGTACTGTATACATTCTTGGACTTTTTCACGTCAAGCACAAAGTAAAAAAAAAAAAATAAATAAAAAAAAAACAATGGTGAACTGGAAAGGTTAAAAATGTAACTCTGGAGGAGCTGGTGAGATCTGCAGCTCAAATGGGAGCAACCTTTGACAGTACATTATTGATATTTTGTCTTAAGGAAATTTTGGGAAGAAGAAAGCCATCGTTGAGGCAAATGGCACACGTAAAAGAATGCAGTCTGGTCAGATGAAACCGAAATTGTACTCAAAGTTTTGGCCTTCATGAAAACTAACATACTTAACACACTATCCTCCTTGTGAAACCTGCTAGGGGCAATGTGGATAACATATTATAGTAACATTGTGCTAGGGGCATGCTTTTCCTCCAAGAGAAGCTGGTCAGACTTGATGAGAAGATGGAAAATTTGCAAGATGTAGCCAGAACTGCAATGGAAATATTTATATGTACTGTGTTTGTGCTGGAATGGCTTAGTCAAAGTCCAGACAAAAATCTACCATAATGGAGAATCTGTGGCAAAATTTGATGTCCGCAAACTCTCTCAATTGTGACAGAGCCTGATATATTTTGCAAGGTAGGATGGGCAAACATGTTGGTCTCTAGAGGTGCTAAGCTGGCAGAGACATGCCCCAAAAAACTTGCAGCTATGGTGAAAGATGGTTTGGCAAAGTATTGTCTTTGGGGCTAATTACAGTACACAGGATTTTTTGTTTGTTTTATTGACCAAAAAATGTAAACTGTCTTCCTTCTTCCATTTCACAATTTCCCCTATAGTGTTGATCTACACCCCCACCCCCCGCAAAAAATATAATATGGTAAACTATGTTGTTATAAGGAGACAGAATTATAGAAACTTCAAGGTATGCAAATTGATTTAGTAAGGCACTATAGATAAATATACTGCAGTTTCAGGAAGTATAAAAATTCTTACCTCTACCTCTGGAGACCAGCCAACGCTTCTTTTAGAGTTTTACCTTGAATGGGCAGTTTGGAGGAACAAAATAGCTGAGGTTGAGTAGAGAAATTTCATTTTGAAATGATCTATTTTTCATCATTTTAGAGAAGGAATGGATGCCATTTCAGAGTGCTTAGAACAATAGGATGAAATGAGAACTCGAGGGACTCCAATAGTGTAGATCTCCACAGTCATCTTGGACTGAGAAACAACATAAATCATCACTCTATTGAAAATAAAAGTCCATTTGTCAGAGAAGTCACCAAACTCCCAACAGTTCTTCTAGGTGTCTGGCTCCCTGCCAGATAAACCAACAGAGCAGCAAAAAGCTAAGACTGTGATGTGTGTATCTGCAAGTATGACATAGTCTCTTCTCTGGCATTCCTAATTAGATTAAATCACAGCAGTTAATGCAATAATCTTGCAACAACGCACAGTATAATGCTCCAATCAATGCCAATAAAGCTGCAACCTTTCCTCCTGCTGGTCCTGCCAAAAGCATATAAGCCATCAAGTGTGTGTTTGCTTCCCCATCAAATCTCAATTTCATCTCAAAGCGTGCCAGTGCAACAAATGAGAAAAAGGGGGAAGGAAATAAAAGGAAAGTAGCTCTGTGGATCACATGAAATGTAGAATTATTGGCTTATTTTCTCTGCTTCTAGTTCATTGTCATACAAGAGACATTCTGTGCCTTGGCTCTCAGGCTCGTATGTCCACGTCCATCTCCTCTCACTTTCCTCCCGTTGCTCTGCAGAAATCTGTCAGAGAGGCAGGGAGAACGGAACAGGGAGAACTGGCAGTGGCACATGCAGAGGCCTGCGTAGATGGCAGCAGGTCTAAGTGCCATTAGGCTGCATAATTATAGGACTGTCTCGGCTGCAGATTGTACATTTTGTGGCGGTCATGCAGACCTTCTTAGACATTGACAATAATGTGAAGGGAAGTTTCTTCTCTGGCAGTCTTTCTTAAAAATTTTAACTTGCGTTATATTCAAATTATTGACTGTCAGTGATTGCTTGTCAAGACCACCTAAAATGCTCTCATATGAAAATATAAAGGGAGGAATCGTCGTTCATTTAGCCCAGGGGTCACAAACTTATTAGAAACTGAGAGCTATTTCATTGTTACTGTGCCATAAAAAGAGCTATCAGTACTGACCTTTGAACTAGAACAGTCAGAGCTCTTTATGTAAATTAAACTTATTTTTAATCATTGTTGTTAGTGTCATTTAATCTATATAAATGCAAGTTTGATATAAAGAAACAGCAACAGAATAAAATAACATTTTAGATGCAGCTCACTGGAGGGTTGGGCTAATTTTAGAATAGGCTCAAGGGCACCACATGTGGTACTTGGGGGGCCCCAGGTAGCCCCTGATTTAGCCTAATTCTTGGATAAATTATAAACTGGAGAATGTTTAGAATCTCCTACTCTGTCTAGATTCACTAGGTACTTTATTTTGTACATTTGTTCAATTGCTTATTAACACAACTAGCCAGTCAGCTAATCAAATGGCAGGAAATCAATGCATTTAGTGATCCAGACAGGGTCAAGACAACTTGCTTTTGCAAGTTCCAAGCCAAACATCAGAATGGGGAAGAAAAGGGATTAAAATGACTGTGAATGTGGCATGTTTGTTATGGATCTTGTGTAGAGTAGTTTAGAAGCTACCAGGATTTTGACGGAGAACAGAGAACAGTCAAAATGAAAAATACCTGGTCGATATGAGAGGTCAGATGAGAATGGGCAGACTGATTTGAGGTGATAGAAAGGCAATAGTAGCTAAAACATTGCCTGGTTCAATGAGTGTCGATTTCGGTTCAGACATTGAGATAGTAAAGTCAAAATTCTGCATACACAACATGATGGTCCAGGTTCTGTTTGGGCCACTCAGGGAAATAACTGCTCCTGAAACATTTACTTTCCTTTTCCTATCTGGACTGTGTGCTTCAAGTAATTGTGATATTGAGAGACGAATCGTTGTCATAGTCTGAGTTCCCGAGCACAATGAAGCAGGTTTTCTTTAAAAAATCTCAATTTGGCTTGTCATAACACATCCCCACAGCATTAGATAGGATAAGATTCCTCTATCACTGCATTCACAAAGCACACATGAGATCCATGTGTGCTCCAAATAATGCCCATATAAGAAGAGGAAATAAATATACATACACAAATGACACAAATTACACATTTAAAAGCACAGTCCTGCAAACAAAGGGATTTTACCAAATTGCACAAAGAGTACCCCACCCCCAACCAACAGCATGCTCGCATACACACATTGACAAAAGAAAATCATGCATGATAATCATAGTATTAGGTTATACACAGTGTTATGTGGTCTGCACAGTACTGAGTTGTTGTTGTTTTTTTCTTTTGTTGCTTAAATTTCCAATGTTAGGTTATGTGGTGACATGTTAATATTGTGACGTTATTGTACATGTTCACTCACATTAAAAAGTCCCTGCAGAGTTCAGTGTGGCAATGGCTCTTGGATAAATACTTTTCGCCAGTCTTGTGGTCAGTGCTTTATTGGACCTGCATCTCTGACCTGATGGGAGATCATACAGTTTGTTTGCTGGATAGAATTGATCCCTGGGGATACTTGATGCCTTCTGGAGGCTTTGTGAGGTGCAATTGCACACAGCCTTGAGGGTGCTCCAGTGACAATGGAGGAGTGATGGGGTCCCAGTCTGACGGACTGTGACTGGTCTGTGAGGAAGTTTTGGATCTACAGGCATATTCGAGGCTGAGATTATACATCTTGGGGAGTAGTCTGCAGGGTAAAACCATGTCAAATGTGCTGCGGTACTCCACAAACAGCCACCATGCATATGATCTTCCAAATTTAGCAGGGTGGAGTGACGCACAGTACAGATGGGGTTGTCTGTCCGTCTTTTTTGGTTGGCTGGCAATAGTGAGGATCATGGGTACATGGGAGCTGCTCTTCATATGCCTCAGTACCCTTATTTCTAGGCGCTTCATGATGACTGCAGTCAGAGCCACCAACCCATAATAGTTAAGGCAGGTGACTGAATTCCACTTGGGGACTGGTGTGTAGCTGGATCTGTTCGAGCGATGAGGCACAGTCCACTCACTGCATGAAAAGTGTGATTTTCGTCACTATGCGGCACTGTAGATTGTCGTGGAAGTTCAGGTTAACGGCTGTTCACGGTAATTTGCAGGCAACACCGAAAACTGCCGTGAATTGTCAGAAATTGACGTGGGCCTTGCTTGGCGTGGTCCCCCCATGACCCCCCCTCCTCCTAATTCTAGGGGAGGCTTTAACATGTAAATGAAAATGCTGTGAGCTATACAAATGCAAATCAGGGTTGCAGGGGGAGTTTACCCATGTCTCGCATTCAACTCCTCTTCAACTCCTCTTGGACGCGATCTACAACTTTCAGCCAGTCCGCAGACTGACGAGAAGAAACTGCTGATTGCTATCAGTGGACTGTCTCATATGAGTCAGTCGGTACTGAAGAAATGCCAAGAGCGTGGAAATGTTCAAGTCAGAAGTTTTGGTTGGGTCATTCAGGTTAAAGTAAATGAAATGGGGTTTAATGAACTAAAAATAAGTCCCACTTTAATGGAGAGGTATAGTGAGGATTTAACTATATACAGATGCATCTAAACTAACTGATAAAAGAATGGGTGTTGCTTATGTCATTCCAAAATTAAACATTAAAGTTGGAAAAAGAATGAGTGATGATTTAGCAGTTTACACAGCGGAATTGATTGCTGTGTGGCTAGCTTTGCTTTGGGTGGAGGACAATAGCTTCAGATTCCAGCTCAGCTTTAATCAGTATTAAAACATTTCAGTCAAAATCAAGGCAAGACATTGTGTATGATATACTGCAAGCTGCAAATAATCTAATAAAGTCAGGAATTAATATAACTCTGGTATTGTACCAGCTCATATAGGAGTAATAGGAAACGAGTTAGCAGATAAAAGTGCTAAGCAAGCAGCTAGACATTCTAATATAGATGTTGAAGTGCACTACAGCAAAGAAGAAATTAAAAGTATGGTCAAAAACATAGTTAAGGGTAAATGGCAAACATTATGGGACGGTGGGCAGACTGGAAGACAGTTCTATAACATTCAGAATAAAGTGGGAAAGAGCAGAAATACAAACAGAAGCAAGGAGGAGGAGGATGTATTTTCTAGAATGAGGTATGGACACACACGTCTAAATAAAACTTTGTTAATAATGAAGAAGCATGCTGATGGCAACTGAATTCTGTGGTAGTCCAGAGACTATAGAGCATGTTATTGTACACTGTAATAAATATCAGGAAGAAAGACAAAGACTAGTCTTACAATTACAAGGAGAACAGATGAGGCTAAACTTAGAAGAAATTCTGCAAAAAAAACACAGGGGAAATGAGTGTAAACTACGTAATTGGCTTCCTGAGGAATACAGGACTAATAAAAAATAATTTAGTATGATCTTTTTGTTTGTTTTGTTTTGATTGGTTTGTTTCGTTATGTTTGTTTGTGTGTTTGTTTTATTTTTTTGCAACCTATTAGGGAAGGTTAGACTCCAGTACCACACTCCAGTCCAGTTGGTGGCGGTAATGCACCATTAAAGTTAGTTGCCAACCACCATAAAAACCGAAAGAAGAAGAAGAAGAAGAAGTGGACCGTCTCGTCAGCTAATAGTGCCGATATGAATGAGCGGTTCACTTAACTGCAGAATTCGGTAAACTCCAGGTTGCTGTCCATAGAGGACAAGTTGGCGGCTCTGCAGTCGAACAACTGTGCGGGAGAGACTAACTCCAAGAAGAGAAGACGGGTGCAGAATCCCAAGCTTTGGTAAGAATATGTTCGGTGACTGCTAGCTAAGCTAAAAGTAGCCTAGCCTACAACCAAATCTAAGATTAGCCTAGTAGCCTTGCAAAAGAACAAGCTTTATTAAAGTGTATTTTCATTTACAGGAAGCAGTATGCCGTCTTCACAACTCGGAGACAAATTGCAGGCGCTATGAACCGGAGCGAGGCGGTGGCCTCCTATTTGCTCGGAGCTATGTCTGCAATTCCAGATTGACACGATGTTGATAAAGACGACATTATCTGTAAGTGACTTGTTTTTACTGCTTCTCCTTCCTTGTTTAATGTTATTGTGACTTGCGTTTGATTTTTATTCATACCACTTTCATTTAATTATTTTCCAGCCTGGCGAAGAAGATGGCGTTGTTGGCGTGGCTCTGGATGGATTGGACGGCCGCCGCCATTTCGTAGGCCGGTGTTGTGCGCAATTCTGTTTCCCCCGTGTCGGGAGCGCACTTTGCAGCCGTTTTCCCGGCGCTTCTAGTTGATTTCTCGGTAAAACAAATCCTATAATCATGTCAAGGTTGTAACATTCAGTTTAATCAGCAGCTGTTTACAAAATTGTAAAATAAAAATAAACGGTCTTTCAGACATCTCCCGAAAACTTTGGGAAATAAAGAGCAAATGTTTTTAAATTCTCAAAATTTATGTGTGATAGCATGTAGTATACTAGAAATTTCCTTAATCCAGTAAACTGTCATATTTTATAATGCAAAGGGATGTACTGGGAAGTCTACACTCTTGTGTTTTCAGGAAGTCTGGCTGTTTCTCAATTCACGAGAACGCGCTCGCATTCTCGTGAATTGAGAAACAGCCATAACAGTGTTTCCCGCAGGAATTTGGTTATGCGAGGCGGGGGGTTGTTGGACGACACGTTGCCCGCGGACCGACTCGCGGGGGGGGGGGGGGGGGTTGTTGGACGACACGTTGCCCGCGGACCGAATCGCCGGGGGGTATCCATGTGTTTTTTACCTGCCATTCACGCACGCGCGAAAGCAACAACAACAAACCGCGTGTTAACGTCACTTTTTTTTTTTTTTTTTGGGAATGTTGGCGAGGCGGTAGCGTGAGTTTGGCGAGGCGGCCGCCTCGCCAAGATAGCGCTGCGGGAAACCCTGCATAATGTTTGTGTCCTGCTATCAGCCATCCCATCCTCCTCTTTCAGCAATGTAAAATCATAAATACACAGTAGGTGCTGGAATAGTGTTTTATGGCTTACTTTTATTTGTCAGGTTAAAGTGACAAAAGTTGGAAAAAGACCGTTTATCTTGCCATTTATAACACAATACAGCGTAAGAAGACATAGTTTGTTTATTTGTATTCTACAATTTTGTAAACAACTGCCGATTAAACTGACTGTTACAACCTTGACATGATTATATGAGTTGTTTTACCGAGAAATCAATTAGAAGCGCCGGGAAAACGGCTGCAAAGCGCATTCCCGACACAGGGGAAACAGATTTTCACGGGGGAACAGAATTGCGCACAACACCGGATCTCTCTGAACTCTGTGTGAAGCTGCAGTCCCGGTTAGAGGCGACGCCGAAGTACAGAGCCACGCACAGTAGGCGTCTGCACATCGGACCTGCCTCAGAAAGAACGCCGCCAGCAGTTACCTACAACCCCGAGGAGGCAAACGGACAGTTCACGGGGTTGTAATTTTTGGATCCTCGCGTTGTATATAGTGGTTTGTTTTAATAAAGCTCTTTCTTTGCATAAACATCTTCCTGGCAAATGTTCATTTCCTGTATAAATTCATTCATGTCCTTGATGGTAGCCTAATAATAGTGTAGTAGCTTACATAGGATAACATGAATATACAGCATAATATGAATGAATAAATAAATATATATATATAATAAATATATATAAATATGTAAATAAGTTATTGGGGATCTGCCAACCAATCAGGAGTGATTTTACTTGTTTGAAAGAAGTGGTTCCATCCAATACTCAGTAAGAACATTCAAGCCTGGCTTGGCCACGTGTGGTTTTGCTGCCAATCAGGAGCGATTTTACTTATTTAAAAATAGTGGTTTCAGCCAATACTGAGTAGGTTATTCAAGCCAGACCTGGCCAGCCGCGCGGGTTCGCTGCATTCATATGCTAATTAGGGCCATTAGTACAGCTGATCGCTCTCCACATACGTCAGAGTCCGGTTCCGACAATTTGTGGCACTGAAAACGGCAACAAGCACGGGTTGCAAATTGTCGTTAACTGCCGAAAATGAGGGAGATCTGCGGTAGTTTACGGGGACGAAAATCTCACTTTTCATGCAGTGACTGTGACAGAGATTGGTTTAAGATGTCAGTAAAAACTGCAGCTAGTTTCCCTGCATGGAGGACATGTTGACATTCTCACATTTATGACACTCTTTGATTTACCAAAATTCAAAATGGCTGCTGATTTCCATCTGGCCGCTCTACCTTAAAGACATGATTTGTGGAGCATGTTAGCTCTGGTTCATGTTTAGATATGTCAGCTTTTTTCACAAGAGAACCCTGAAGCTATGCCTTATTGACTTCTGGGTTCTTGGACACCTCTCGGAAAAAGGCCCTTCTTCTCCAGTCAATCAGATTTGGTCACGCAGACAGATCTTTGTAGTGTTCTGATGGTTTAAGCTTTTTCCATTTATGAGTAATGAAGACCATAATGTTTTCTAGGTGCTTTAATGCAGCCTAAAACGTTTTAACTTTCGCTTGATTTGTGCCTTGACTCAATCTGGCCTCAGAAGTCTAGAAACAATTCCTTTGGCTTGATTGGTTTCTGCTATAATGTGACATGTCAACTGTTGTGGGATCATATACAGGCAAATTTGGTCAATTATAAATCATAGTTGATTAATTAAACTTATCACAATAGAGTTGCAGGTGTATCTGAAGGATAATCGGATAAAATTGGAAGCAGCTGATAACAATTGTGTATAATCAGGTGCTTTCTAGAAACTTTGTGTTTTCTAGAAACATGCTTTCACATTTTCATTATGAGATACACTCACCGGCCACTTTATTAGGTACACCTGTCCAACTGCTCGTTAACACTTAATTTCTAAGCAGCCAATCACATGGCGGCAACTCAGTGCATTTAGGCATGTAGACATGGTCAAGAGAATCTCCTGCAGTTCAAACCGAGCATCAGTATGGGGAAAAAAGGTGATTTGAGTGACTTTGAACGTGGCATGATTGTTGGTGCCAGAAGGGCTGGTCTGAGTATTTCAGAAACTGCTAATCTACTGGGATTTTCACGCACAACCATCTCTAGGGTTTACAGAGAATGGTCCGAAAAAGAAAAAACATCCAGTGAGCGGCAGTTCTGTGGGCGGAAATGCCTTGTTGATGCCAGAGGTCAGAGGAGAATGGCCAGACTGGTTCGAGCTGATAGAAGGGCAACAGTGACTCAAATAACCACCCGTTACAACCAAGGTGGGCAGAAGAGCATCTCTGAATGCACAGTACGTCGAACTTTGAGGCAGATAGGCTACAGCAGCAGAAGACCACATCGAGTGCCACTCCTTTCAGCTAAGAACAGGAAACTGAGGCTACAATTTGCACAAGCTCATCGAAATTGGACAATAGAAGATTGGATAAACGTTGCCTGGTCTGATGAGTCTCGATTTCTGCTGCGACAGTCGGATGGTAGGGTCAGAATTTGGCGTCTACAACATGAAAGCATGGATCCATCCTGCCTTGTATCAACGGTTCAGGCTGGTGGTGGTGGTGTCATTGTGTGGGGAATATTTTCTTGGCACTCTTTGGGCCCCTTGGTACCAATTGAGCTTCGTTGCAACGCCACAGCTTACCTGAGTATTGTTGCTGACCATGTCCATCCCTTTATGACCACAATGTACCCAACCCATGATGGCTACTTTCAGCAGGATAATGCGCCATGTCATAAAGCTGGAATCATCTCAGACTGGTTTCTTGAACATGACAATGAGTTCGCTGTACTCAAATGGCCTCCACAGTCACCAGTGACCAGTTTCTAAGAAGAAATTCAAAACTTTTTTTTTTTTGCTTCCAGTCTGAGATCAAAGGGTGACTTCGTCAAGCCAAAGTAAAGTAAGATAGAATCACACGGTGACACCAAGGTGAAACTGGAGGATCCCATTCACATCTCTGACTAGCTGACCCTGTCGAGCTGACACCTTTGAAAAGGCCGTTTGTGTGTGCAATGGCATCTTGGGTCTGAAGAAGAGTGGAAAATGGGGTACCCACTGTACTTTGTGGGAGGCACTGAATCATTTTTAGGAGATGTCACTGCTCAGTCAAATTGGATGTTTTCATGCAGATTGTTCACTTCGCTCTATCCCATTTACTGCTCCTCAGGAATGATCAAAGGACATATATGCTGTGGTTACAGAGATGTAACTGGAATTAAAGTTTTTGTAATTCAGTGAGTGCACATGAGCAAATAACTGAGGAGAACATACCATAACAGATCCATCATATTGCTCCAAGATCTTGTTTAAAATTACTTGTTGAAAATCAAGTGTCGGTATAAAATTTATTTTTGTCTAACACCTTAAGGTTTAGACTTTTAGAGCAAACCTGAACATTTTGATGGAGATCTGGGCCAATTATTGTATCCAGACCTAATATTTCCCAACTCAAACAAGCTTCTGCTTGTCAGCAGCCAACAATGTGGCACAGGGAGATGGTGGATGAAACAGTAGCCGACTAAATATGGGCCTTTCATCTGGCTTAACTCTACAAATGGACCTCATTGTCTCAAGGAATTTGATTTTGTGCCATTCTGCAGGCACACTGTGCACTCTCTGGGGCCCAACTGTGGAGAGCAAGGCACTTATCAACAGCATTCAGGGTGTAGAAATGAGGAATTGAGTTCTGCTTCAAATCAAACCATGAGAAGGAACGAAAGGGAGTGAACAGAACCTAGAAGATGGGAGGCAGAGAGAGAGGGGATAATTCTCCAGATGCTTCCACTCTCCCACTTAGGCACAAGCCACACACATTTCTGTCTGTGTGCACCTGTTCCAGAATACACAACTGCATGCAAAGCACAGGCATGCGATAAAACTAGTCACAGGGGCACACGAGTAACACAATGGAAACACTACAATTGCCAGTTAACCTGTTAGAGTTCCCAGTGTTATTTTTGAATGCTCCAGGCCGATGTCCAAACACAGCACTTTGCTAAAGTTTTCACACATTTTTTACAAAAAGCCACAAACGTCCCTATATTTCATTTGGATTTTTATGTGAATGAGCAACACAAAGAAACTCAAAATGGAGAACATTTTTGATCCAGCATGATAACACAAACATGCAGCCACAAGTACTGTGGATTGACTTATCTTTTATACAAATTTGAACTCTTGTTCAGCTCAGGTCAGAATGCCAAGTCAATCCAGATAAGGTTTGGTTGTATTTGGACATAATAACATGGATTATCACAAAACATTAGTCTAACAAATCACAAAACTTAAAGTAAAGTAAAAAGATTGCTCCCTTGATTGGATTATTTGCCAGTAAAAGCATAATGGCACAATGACCTTTTCTTTATCAGAGACAACAAAACAAGTGTAGTCTTAACCCTCTTTCAGCAGGATAGGTACTTTTTAAAATGTACATTACGACAGGGAATTCTGAAAAATTAAAACAAAATTGGGGGGGGGGGGGGAACAGTCACAGTCACAAGTCCATGTTGTAAACATTCGATGCTGAAGGGAATTGCTTATCGCTAGTTGTTCCAGGATTTGATTAAAGCCTATATGTGTCAGAGTGGTCCAGTAGAACTACAGACCTAAATCCAGTTGAGAATCCGGGGTAAAACTTAAAAGTTGATGTTCACGGACGCCATTTGGTTTGGGAAGGACGATTTGGAAGAATGTCCATCTCTAGATGTGCAGAGCTATCCCCAAAGACTTGCAGTTTTAATCCCAGCAAGAAGTGGTGGATCCTTTCCATTCCACTTCTCTCAAATGCTCTACTTTGTATTGGTCTTTCATATAAAAGCATTAATAAAAGGCACTGTGAAGATGGCAAGCCCAGTAGCAATAATTGTGCACAGCTTCTGATTCTGTGTAAAATGGTCTGTCTCACTGCCTCCCTGAAACATATCTGCAATAGAGCCGTCACTAATTGGAGCCGGGATCTAGCAAAGCTGGCAACTAATCAATGGGATGACACTGAAGGTGTACGTTTGACACGTTGAGTGTTTATAAGTCTCTCGAAGCAGGAACTGTTGTGAATTGAACAGAAAAACAATTGATCCAGAAGATTTTCAGTCAAGAAAAATCAATTTGCAGAAACTGCAAACGGTGATAAAGTAATATCGGAGAGTTTAGCTCTACAATTAGTCTTTATTCAGATGGAAAACAATTTAGATTGTGTGCTTCAAATGTAATCTTTAAGACAAAGTGTTCATTCTGCTTGCAAGTCAGTATATTTGTATTTTATTTCTATACAGAGATATCCCTAAAACCATTCGAATGAGCTGCAGTAATTACGATGTTGCTAATAGGCTAATTCTGTTTCTATCTACAGTATGCTTTTGCCCTCCTTTATATTCTCCCTCCCAAAACTTTTATCACCAATTTGGTCTGTATTGTGATTGCTGCTAGAGTTGCTTTAAAACCTAATATGAGGCCGCCAGGGGAAACGGGTTGAGATTCTACTTCACTCTTTATCTAAATATGGTCTCTATCAGCATTTTAAAGACTTTTTAATGTCTTTTTGTAAGTTTTTTTCTTTCTTTTCATTCCTGTTTTCGCTTTCTCTTATCCACATAATCATGAAAGTCGTTTGTAGAGTTTCCGCCAAGCAACTAGTTTGTCACAACTTCAAGCGAGACCGCTTTAATTTTGATTGCTTTAAGTCTTCTCCTTTGGTTCGGTCATTAAACAAAGCAAAGAGCTCAGCGAGGCAAGCTCTTCATTGAAGCCATTTCTGCCGGGGAGAGATGCCGCGGTAATTTAAAGTATGACAATTTAAAGCGTATCAACCTACTGATCTGCTAAATAAATCTAGTGAAGGAGCACCACACAGGCGCTTTGCCCTACACTTCGCACTGATTAAAAGTGTGTTTTAGATGTTGGAGCAGTTTCAAAATGACTAAATATTTAGTGTCACGCTGGTCCTGCAATTCAAATACATTTTAATGAGGAGTATCTTCTCTGGGTTTTCAGTAGACACCTGGAGGCTTTGGGTTATGATTTCAGCTATATTTTACAAAAACTTAAACCCCATTGTAGAAATGAGATTGATGTCACATCTAGAACACAGCAAGTACTAACGACAGATTCCTGCAGTCGCCTCAGTATTGCTGTTGTCGTCTTAGCAACTCCATTTACCTCCTTCCATTTTTTTGAAATTAGTTTCAGAAAAAACATCCAGCTTCTGAGATGCAAAAGTTTTCCCATATTTTCTTTAAATTATTAATGACTGTTTCCACTGCTGCATGGTATGTGAATATGTAATCATGTGGGATTTTGACTGTGGTTCTCCTGATAACTTTGTACAGTCAAATCATTTTGATCCTTTTTTCCAGTGCTAGGTAAACTATAGTGTCTGCCAAAACTATACTAGTATAGCTGGACTGTATGACATGTTAATCTAATTCACTAGACCAGATCCAACGTGAACTCAGAAAGAATAAATGCTAAAAGTGAAGAGGATTAGTTTTTGTGTGTGTGCACTTATGCAACCAGTTTTTTATTATTTTCTAAATGTATCCCTTCAACAGAATTGTTTTTTCAGTTCTATAATGTATGACAAATTAAAGGTGATACTATTATTTACCATGGTCTAATTTTTTTACACCAGAAAAACCTGACATTTTAACAAGGGTGTAAACACTTTGGATTGCCACTTTACTACAATTGGGTTCTAGGGAACTGTGTGCGTGTAAAACTTACTGAAAATGATCCCCCTGCATCATAAACTTAGTGCTTTCCTTTGAACGTGATGAAACTTAATGACGAGTGCTTCAGCTGCTCTCTGCGTGGCTTTCCCCTCTGTGTAAAACAATATGTCACATGAAGCATTTTATTTACTTAAGTCTTATTTTGTGTATTGGAGCTCCTGTGTATTGGGGCTCTTACTGCATGGATTAGCGGATTGTGTTGCCTAAATGAAAGATTTGCTTTTATTCCAAAATTTTAGGTTCTATATAACCCATTCCTAGCTCCAAAACTTTACCTATGCTGCTATAGGTTAGGTTTTGAACGCAGACTCTGATGAAAAACAATTACTCGTGTATCAATGTTTTTATAAGCAATAACTATAAGTAAATATGATAAATATTTAGAGCCAGAATGTTCCGTATTGTCGCAATAATGTAACATTATATCAGCAATACAAAGATTGCACTTTGTACAGTTGAAAAAGGAATTTAGTTTAATTTTTCATTGCAGTCAACCGACAACAAAGCCTTCCTCTATCATGTTTTTTTTTTGTTTTTTTGGTTACTGCTGTCTTCTGCAGCTTGACATAGTGTGTCCTACTAACTAAAAGATAGTGATAGGTTGGGAGGAGAGCAGACACATACAGACTTACAGGAACAGAGTGACCAGTATCAACCCGCTGTGAAGCTGCGCCCGAGTCACCTTGTGAGTATCGTTCATCAGGACACAGTGAGTAGGCTCCCTGGTCTTAAACTACTACAGGGTAACAAGCCTGCAGATCAGGTGCCAAGGCTAAATTTCATATTACGGTCTGACGCGACCACTAGTTGTTCGGACAATAAAGAAGAGCTGTCTGATGCTCAGTGGTAGCCTTTCCCCACCGTGCCCGGGTTATGTAAAACGTCTTTTCTGCACCGCTGGTGTGAAAGCTCCCAATCTCATGCTCCAGAAGCCAGGAGGCAGAGCCTTGATTTAGGACATAATAAAAAACAAAATCAGAAATGCTGCCATCTGAGCTGGGTGCATTATTTATTATTATATTATGCAGTCAAATTGGACCAGAATTGTTTTTTGTTGTACACTTTTTTGCAAATATTAAAAAAGTGTTTTTCCACCCTGACTGTCGCACATTCCACTTTCCATTTTTAATGTACTGCATGTAATATAACAGTTGTAGGTGCTTGAGTCTAACATGCATCCCTCTCCCTCCTACTGGGCAGCAACACACACACACACACACACACACACATACAGGCTCATAATGATTTTTAGCTATGGGGCGCCAAGCTTAACATGCACAACAAGCAGCTGCACCACAACAAATGATGTTTCCCATTTTGCAGACATGAATGGCACCATATCGATGCAGCATGTGCCTCAGAGAGATGGTAGGTGCTCTGTGATTGTTGTTATGCTGTTGACTGAAGCATCATGTGATTTAGTTTAAACACCTCAGTCCAAACAGAGCGGCACAGCTTTCTTCTAATGTGTGCATCTTTTTGGGAGAGGTTTCCCATTGACCTTGACCAGGTTTTCAACTCCATTAGTGGTGTTATCTTGCATGCACACACACACATGTATATATTTGTGTATCTATACATGCATGTATATATATATATATATATATATATATATATATATATATATTGCAGCAGAGCTACAATGAATGGCTAACCGCGAAGCTAACCACTAACCTAGCTGCTAAGCTACCCAGATACATAAACACTAGAAGTGTGCATGCACAGCCAGCAAGTGGAAGCTAACAAAGAACGTGGATGCACATTGCCGTTACATGAGCACGTCAGAATGATTGACATATGGGACATTCAATAGATAAGGTGATACCACGGAACTTGAGGGACAGAGGGGGTGAGAGCAGGAACAAAACTATGACAAATCCCTGTCCTTCAGTGCAAAGAGCAGTGATTGGTTAGAGTTTTGACAGGCCTGCAGCTCCCACAGAGATACATTTTGTATGGACTACTTTCAGGATGGAAGGATGATTTTACCCAATATAATAAAAAGTGTTTCTGAGCAGGATTATCAACTGTAACTTTAAGACATTGGAGTTTGTAGATTCTTTTGGACTACATTGAGCCTTGCAGCATGGTCTCCAGTTGGAAATATCTTTGCAACGTAGCTTTACCCGAGTTGGAAGTGGTCATTTCAGACACCATTGAGGAGCTACTTGCAGATAGAACATAGATGTCAGGTGTTACGACAAAATGGATAGACAAAATACTGAACATAAAAATACTGTCTTTTATGCACAAAAGTGCAGAGGATCCCACACTGCAGCTGCTATTGCGACTGCTTTTGATGGAACGCTCAAGCTATTGCTAATATGGAGTGCACATTGTTTGGCATCATTAGCCTGTTTGCACATCATATACTATGTTACTCAATGTGTGTAGCAAATAGAATGGCACAGTAAAACCTGAGCTCAATTTAGAGGGCTGTGTTCTGTAAAAAAGGATAGAACCCGGCATTCTTTTACACTTTTTCTTTTCTTTGCACAGAACAGATTTGATAAGATTTGACTTTATCAATTTATTAGTACATCTTCAATAAAAGCAACATCCTGAAGCATATCTGGCTACAAGTGAACTACTACTAATGCACTTTTCACATGTTGCTTGTGAAAATGTAATGTTCACGGCTCTGCTGTGTGTCTGTTCCCTGCTGTTGTGTGCTGACGTCACTCTCTGCTCCCTGAGCTGCGCCTTCAATTTCCCCTGAGTGCCTACACCTGCAGCAACTCTAATTACGGGAGCTGTCACACCTGGGAGGAGCACTACCTGGCTCTCCCAGTGTGTAGGTGCCAGATTCTCAAAAACCATTAGTGTGAGTAGACCTTCCAGCGTTCCTTGACCGCCTTCCTATATGACTCTGATCGTTCAGTGGATTCCTGCCTGTTTGCCTTGCCCCTGTCGGACTCTCTTGTTTGGTCTTCAGATTATGGTCAATGACCCAAGCAAGTACCTTGACTCTGTCTCTCTGCCTCAGCCCGCCTGTTACCTCTGTCTCTTTCTGAGCCCTTTCTGGATAAAGACCCTGGACTGTATCCTGGACAAAGATTTCTGGATTTCCACTCAAATACCTCTGCCTACCTCTGACTACTCATGCATGACCCTGGGCTGTTTCCTGATTAAACCTTCAGGTTCTAGCTGTGACTGGCTTGCTCCCTCGGCTGACAAACACCAACCACCTGGACCCACAGCTTGGATCCTGAGCCACCTTTTGGATTCAAGAAAGGTTAGTTGCTCACATTCAGTGCACACTGCTTCCCACTGTTTGTCCTGCAACTTTCCTAAAGTTGTAATACACGTAAGACAGATATGCTGACTTTTAGTGTGTTAGGAACCCAAACAAGTAGAAACAGTCTTTAAAAAAGTCTTACCCAATGACAATCTCATTAGATACTAAAAATATTCCATAGAGGAATATGGAGTTATTATCCTATATGTGAGATTTGACAAAGCTTCTGCCAGAACCCCAAACAAGATTATCATACTGCTTTCACAGTGTGAGTCTTACGTAAGATGTTTATACAACTTACAATGAAGAGGCAAGAGCACAGACTTTGAAAAAGAAATGCTTGAACAGTGAACAGGTTTTGGACAGAGCTCACTGTACAGCAAAGAGAAGAACATAATTTCGTAAAATGTCTCCAGCTTCAGAAAGCCACGATGTTGCTACTAAAAGTGCATAAAAAACACAACAACAAAAAAAATATTGATATGGTTTGAGACAAAGTAAATTTTAACTAACCAAAGATATTTTGTTCGTTGAAATGATTCAACCCACCTATTTAAAGAAAAATTATCAGCATAATACGGCAAACATTGTAGAATTACTTTCTACTGCACATAACTGGATTTGTTACCTTAGAAAGAACCACGAGATGCATCAGTATGTTAGAAATATTGTGGTCAACTGAACAGAGCTAGCCTTTTGCCATGATTCATTTTGTACTAAAATCCTAGGTTTAGGAATAGGATAAGTAAACAACCAGATGTTCAATTTAAACGAGTTTTACTCTATAGCAAAAAGAGACTCCGGTTTGCTCATTCCCCAGAAGAGTCAGAAATATCGGTTTCTGTGACAGACTAGAGCAATTTGGCATCATATTTCACTCAGATTTCAAAACGCAAAGTAAATTTATATATATAGCACATTTCAATACAAGAACAACGCAAAGTGCTTTACATAATTAAAGCCTGTGGTCCAATCCAAGACCTGAGATTTGACCTTCCCCTAATTTTAACCCCTCCCTTCTTGGTCTCTTTAAAATCCCTTTGCTGGACTTTTAGATTTAGCCAAAATAGGATCTTATTCTCGCGCACATGAAATCTGGAATCTACAAACTGTAAATATTTATATGATCTCAGCAGCTGTGAAGTTTAAAGTAAATTTTGTGAGAATGCCAGTCAATATGTGTCAAACTTTTTGCTGGGAAAAGGTACATGCCCACTACAGATTTCTTTTCAGTTTGAATTGTTTTCATACAGAAATTTTTGAGATAGAAAAACAAATCTAAGAATAACCTGAGTGAATACAGATTGCAGCTTTTAAAAGAAATTTTTTATAAAATGCATTATTAATTGTTGTGCCACCATGGGCAGCCATCCATTGTTTTTGATAACTGGCAATGCATCTCTGTGGAGGAAGTTTGGCCCACTATTTTTGCATTATTATTTAACTAAGCCACATTGGAGAGCTTTCAAGCATGAATGGCTTGTACTGCCAGAGCATCTCAATGGAATACATGTCCAGTTGTTGTTTTTTCTGTTTTTCTTTTGAGCCCTTCAGAGATTTACCTGTTTCATCAATTACATGATATCTTCAGGATTCTGAATTAGCAAAGAAACCCCAGACCATCACACTACAATCACCATGTTTGTTGGTATATCTTGTTAAAATGTTTAGCTGTTCTCTTGGGTGTCTTTTAGTCTGTGTAATATAATTATTCAGGTTCTATTCAAGCAGTTTCTTGCTTCGAAATATCTGTTGATGATCAGGCCCTGAGTATGGCAAATGAATCCGACCTCAACTTTCTACAAACTGCAGTGACTAACAGCTAATTTGTGAATTAACAAGTGGTGTGACTGTACGTTTCCCATAGTCCAAGGTTGTTTTGGAAGGCTTTATGCCTGTTAAAATATTAAATCAACAATTAAAAACTAGTTTTTGTAATTATCCATGTTGTAGTTGTCAAATCTTAAACATTTCGCAATCCAAGTTCAGCAAAGTTTGTTTTCACAAACAAGGAATTTCACTTTGGTTCACACATTTGTGATGTGCAAATGTGCCAAACAAATGTAGTGGCACCTTGGCCTGGTTTAACATGTGAATCCATTATATAATGGAATATTACTGCTGGAAAGAAACTCCTCTTGTCATCCACCTTGATGTCAGATATCTCTTTTTATGTTGGCCACTGATGTTCTTTTTGGCTTTTATGGGCCCTCCTTTTGTTTTCATTTTATCATTGATTTTGGCAAAATAAATACCAAAAGTTTTTTGTCGAACGTTGCTGACTCTCTCAGCAACGTTCTTTAATGCCTTACATTCACATATACCAAACGTATGTTTGCCTTTACACTTTCTAGCTGTGGAGCTGTACTTTATTTATATTGGGTATATAATTTTAGGTGGAAAATGCTCCTCAACCCCTCCGGGCTTAATTAAAGTCTTCCCCTTAAAAATGCGCACCTGTCTGCTTGGCCCAATATCGAGCCTAACGGGCTTGAGGAGTTTTAATCTTAAAGCTTCACTGGTCCTAAACTTCTTTAACTTTAATGAACAAAAAACAGAGGTGATATTGTTTGGACCAAGTGGCCCCTGGAAGTTCTCAACTATTTATTCGGGACCACTGACAGCAGAATTATAAGCTGTTACCAATTTGGGTTTAGAGGTGGACAGTGATTTAAAATTAGACAGTCAAATTAGAGCAGTTGTAAATTCTTGCTTTTATCATTTAAGGCGTTTGGCAAAAGTGAAATCTTTCCTCTTCAGGCAACTCTTTGAAATAGTGATCCATGCTGTAATTTCATCCTGCTTTGATTACTGTAATGGACTTTATGTTGGCGTGAGCTGTTGCTTCTCTTAGCTGATCTCCTTGGTCAGTTTACTTCTTGCCCGTTGATATACCTAGTCCCCACTGCTGTAAGCCTCTTTATTTGGTCCAATGCAGCTTCCTCAGTTGCAGATTGAACTGGGGTTTGTTGTTGTCATATGTGCAAAAGGTCTTGGTCTGCACACACACGTCCTCACAGAAACTAATGCATGATGTCCCAGTGTCAGTGAAGTCATTTACTGTAGATCAGGGGCTGCAGCTTCGAAAACACTCCAATCTGTGCAATCAAATCAGGGTTTGATTCATCAGTCCACTTCCTAACAGTCTTAACAAAGGGCTTAGAGGTTTTTGGTTTTTGCCTATAAGTTAGAATGAGATGAAGCAGACAGTGGTCAAAGAATCACAAAGCTTCATGGAGGCTGCACAGTTTGCATCTCCAGTACATCCAATAGAGAGCTGCAGTGCTTCCAACCAGGATCTCTGGAAAAAATGACAAAATGTGCTCAGAGAAGACTTCGTAATTCTTAGATGTTTTGGTAAAAGTAAGGGGATAATAGCTGTAAAGTTCAACAGAAAAACACACAAAGTACAAGCGAACATCGTACCTGGGGCAACCACCTGCAGCGCCATCCTGACCATTTGCTTGATCTGAAACTTCTTGACTCCCCTGAAAAAAGTAAAACGTGAAAATCAGTAAGCGGGCTAATACTTTATCACACATGTGTTTTGCTTTTTTTGAGTTTCAAAAAACTTCATCATCACTGTAGATATTAATCTTTGGAACTATGAATATGAAAATAATGGCAGTAATGAAATGGTTGTCATCACTACAACAGCAGAATATTTATTTATAATCTGAGTCAAGAAAGGTCATTAAGAAAAGTATTAGAATCCATTTATTTATTGGTCATCAGATGGCGGTGTAGCTCACAAGTTTGTTTCACAAGTTCGCCTTTGATTAGCTGATTAGCCAGCACGATGTCACAGAAGCGCAGGCTTCCAAGAAGTGTTATATTGGGTCCAACTCTGATCCAGAAAGAAAGACCAGCAAACCAGAGTCAAGAAACATGACTGATTATCCTGTCAGATTTGGTTGGAATAAATATTTTGTTTGTATCATAAGCCATGATCGTTTCCTGCAAGATGTTTTTCTCTCCACGTGGATTAGTAACTTTAAATGTGTTGCCCAATTCTGAATCCAGAGTGAGGAACAAACACAGATGAAAGCCATTGTCAGAAGTGACTGGTACTGATTGCTGTTGCAGGTTGAACTGTAGAAGACAGAAATGCTGTTGTAGCATAGAAGTAGACTATCCCTCCAGTTGAGAGAGATAAATGTTGGAAAACTGCCTTAGCAGGAACATGAGTTGGGTCTTTGAGCGTAAATGGCCCTCTGACAAAATTAAGGAGCTCACGCCAGTGAAATCCATGTAGTTTTGGGTGTTGAAAGCTGATGGGTCACAAATGGTTCTGAGACTTTGAATTTGCCCCTTTGTTTCCCTCAGATGAACATAAGCATTAGTCTGAATGCTCAGAAGAGTCAAAATCAGTAAAACCCATTCTCGTAGACTTCTTGGAGACTAAATAAATTTTGATTAGTGTTTAATTTTGAAATGTTTAATCTGTTTGGCGAATATTTTGAACCTTTCTCCCATTAAAATAAACCTTCCATTTCAGTAATTAGTTTGTAGAGTGGAATTACTGTAGTATCTTTTAACTTTGTACATGTTTTAGCTTAATTACACCACTAGTAAGTAGATTTTAGTATGATTAAGTGTAATTCTTAATTATGTTGCTTAGATGTTTTCAATGAATTTGAAAGTTGTATATTGTTCATTTTAGTGTTTGAGCCCAAGTAAATACAGTGAAAAGCTATAGATTCTACAGATGGAGAGATCTAATGATCTTTAAATGTGTTATAGAGATCCCTCAGTGAAGAGGAAAATAATTCTTATCATTAACATTCATTAGCTTTTCAATGTTACAACACTATATTGCTTCTATATTAATGTTCAGGTAAGAACAAGTTTCATAACCTGCCACAGAAAGTCACAAAACATTAAGAAATAGTAAAGTGCAGTTCCCTTTAGGTGCATTCATTACTTTTGATTACCAAGTCTAGCTCCTAAAGCAAAAAATATTGCAGAGAACATCTTATGCTAACTTAGGACCATCTCTAATGATTTTTTGTTTTAGTTTTAAAGCAGGTGTAGTGATAATCAGGGGGCGTCTTGAATAACGTGTGAAACTGAGTCATAGTCTGATTAGGAAACATATCGTAGAGTGAGGAAACAGGGATGGTCGGCTGACTGGGGCACTGGTGACGTCCTCCATCTGGAACGAGGACTGACTCATGCTTATTTGCATATAAACTAAATTGAGGAACTGTGAGGCAGAGTGCAGCAGTCGAGCTGTTGCTCCTTATGATACTTAGGTAGCTTAGACTGTACGTTAATAAATTAATAAATACATAATCTGGATGTACTCACTTGGGGCTGGTAACAGAATGTCTTTTGCTCCATTGGGGTATTTTCCTAACCTGGCAAGCCCGCTTGATAATGTGTAGCACTCTCCATTCTGCACAGTATCAAACTGGGCTTGCTCCCATCTAATCCGTTTAGGGAAAGGGGGGACATTCAGCTGAACTTTCCGAGCTTATTGAGCCAAGCAACACCTAGTGCCCGCCTACCAAAGGTTGGTTTTAGCCAATCACGGTATTAAATGAAAATGTTGTAAGCAGAAGACACCATGAGGTATCATAACTAGTTATGCTGGTCAAGGCACTTCTTGCTGTTCTTCTTTCAACGAAGAAATTGTGGATTCTGACTAAACAGACATGATTGCAGCAGCTACGTGTGCGTTCTGCTGCCATGTTTCTTTTGGTTAGGTTGTAGGCTCGGCAGCTCTTGCTTTCCTCACAGCATGAGGAAAAACAGTATGTCCTGCCTTGAACCATAACACTGCAATGTGATTGGCCCAAGCCATATTTGTTTCGGTCCCAAACGTTTGAAACAGGAGTGGGACAAGATGGATTTTCTCGTGTGCTTGTGTTCGCACAAATACCATGAAAAAAATCAGCTTGTAGACAAGGTTAGTATTTTACATAACAGGATATGGTCTGGTTCTAATCAGTATGGATCCTTTGGATCCACTGCAGACATTATTTTGTGGATGTTGCCAGAATAAACTGATTTTGGTCCTGGGTTATGTAAAGAAGTGGTAACAATAGCCCCTATTCCAACAAGAGTCCCCGGATTTAAATACCTGCAAATTTTTTAACCGGGTAAAGGGAATCCCCAGTGTGCTTCCACGGATCTAATGTGTTAAAATGTGTTTAAATCAGCCTAGAGACGTATGGGGAACTTGTGAAGAAAACTGCACTACACCTCCAGTGCAGTGGGTGGCAGTAATTGAAAACAGAAGGCATTTTTAGCTGTTCCTGCCCTTACCTCCTGCCCTTACCTCCATGACGGCATGAAGCACAGAGCTGTGAAGCATAAAAATGGAGCACGCCCAGTTTCGCTGGGGCTTTTTTTGTTTTTGTTTGTTTAATCCTTAATGAACTCCAGCAATGGCATGGTTGTCACAGGCATGTGTTGAATATCATCAACACATGAAACCTTCCCGTTTCGAAGCTTAACTTTAATCTTAGCCAAACCAATTTGCTCAGTGACAAATGAAACACCTAAATAAACCAAACAAGAACCATAACATATTTTCTGACTGAAATATAATTGTTTAACATGCACTCATTGGTGAAATCCAGTGGGAATTTGAAAACAAAGTGCAGGGAATCAGCCATTCTCTCCGTGTGTAGCGAGTCTTGACTGTCCGGTCCTTTGACAGCTGGCGAAGGGGAGCTGGCCATCAGCAATTTGGCAATTAATCGATTTCTCGATAAACAAAGCAGATTTATTTTTATTGTTGTTTATATAAAGTCACTGGTGGGATCATCAAAAGTATACACTATGAAATTATAACTTAAATATCCACATCAGTGAGTAAACTAGAATTGTCAGAACAAAACTAAACTTATTATTCATTTAAGACAAGAATAGAGTAGTTCCACGGATACATGAACGAAAATGAACGCTGCAGATTACAGCTACCGGCCTATATGGGGATATTTTGGTTTTAAAAAGCAACATTCTCGAGCTGACAACATTGTAAAAATTTATTTTGTGTCACAATAAGTGTATTATATCAAAGATTTTAAAAGCTTTTTTTCCAGTGTCTTCCACCATTGCACTTCAAGTTGAACAATCTGTCTCCACCCCTCAACAATCCCAGGGTAATCTGAAAATCCTACCCCCAGACCTGAACCTTTTCATCAGGGAAAACGTGAACGTGGGAAACTTAAAATTACTCTGGTAAAAATTTGCCGAAATGCAGAGAGGGCATTCAAAATTCCTGGTAATGGTTAAAAGGCTCATCTAATAGAAAAGGGGCTAATCTTAATGTTCCTCTGTTTACTACATCAAAAGAAATTAGGAGGTGAGTGAAGTTGGCCCCCCACCTTCTTAATATATTCTTTTTTACTTTTTGCTGGTTTGTGCAGCTAAAAGTTGAATTTCTGCATCCTTTTGTTTTAACGTTCTTTTTTTTTTTCCCCAATGTCCTGTCTAGCAATGTGGCAATAGGAATTGATGTCTCAATGCCAGATAGAGCTCGACAGATTTTGCTTTTACAAGTGGAGCGAACAGCTTTCGCCATAGTGCTCCACTTGATTTATGCTTGTAAATAGCTTTATTGTGATTCCTGCAAGGAGAATTTCAAATTATATGGACATGACAATGGGAGAGTAAAGGAAGACCAAGAAGTGAAAGAGAAAGAAAAGAAGAAAAAAAAGAGTAGAGGTGAAAGAAAGAGGAGATAAAGGGGAGAGAATGATAAAACCTTCTCCGTCTGCTCCGTCACCTGGAAAGAGAGATGCAAAAAGAACAGCACAACCAACAGACATAAAGCAACAAATACAATCGAATAACACCTAGATGCCATTGCTAAATCATATATATTATTATGTAAGCTGACATGTGTAATGTGATACTTGAAAAAAGAAAGTGAAAGAACATAAATAAATAAATTATAAGATTACTGTATATAAGTGAACACTTAATACCTGGGACCCAGTACCTGTGGGAGTTTGTGAGAGTGCACTAGTTTAGGTGAAAATTTTCCAAAAGGAAATAGCTTGATAGTGGTTGTGGAGAACCAAAGGCCCGCCTTCCCCGAGCACAGAGGCAGGAGTCAGGGGACCCATAACCCCGGACTCCCAAAGGGGTCCCTAAAGCAGGTCGCCCAGGAGGGGCCGACACAGGATATCTGCAACCCCCCCCCCCCCCCAAGGAAGGAGCAGAGACGACCCCGAGGAAATCCCCCAGCCACCGCAATGCCGACGCCCTCAAGAGCCGCGGGGACGAGCCCGTGGGCTCCGCCGGCAGCCAGCCCCGCTGGAGTGGTCCCGGCCATGGGCCCTGGGGGCCAGAGGCCCCAGGGGCGCCCCGCCCCTGCGACGGGGGCCCCGGCCGCCCCCCGGGGGGCCAGGCCCCGCGAAGAGGCCGCCGGGAGTGGGCCGGCGCACGCCCGGGAACCCGCCCCAAACCCGAAGCCAACCAATGCGCCAGAGGGCCAAGGCGCCCGCCAACGAAGTGGAGGAGGGCAGGACGTGGGGGGATGGGCTCCGCACCTAGCGGAGACTTGAGATGTTTTTGGGAGAGGGAGCGGACCACACCCATACCTGGGGAGAAAAAAAAAAAGAAAAAAAAATGGAAAACTCATTCACACCATCCCTCCCTTGTGCCCCACTCACCACACACAGATTAAAAAAAAAAAAGACGCTGTACACACATTCCCACATAACACTCGCATCCAACACTGACCAAAGGGGGGGGTCACCCCAAATCGACTATACGACTGCTTGTGCCCGACCCCCGGCCCCGGCCCCGGACCAGACGCCCCCCGGACTGGGCCCCCCAAAGAGGGCGGGCCAACACGACCTGCACAAGCCACCCAGCCAGAGCCCCCCTCACCCCCTAAATACCTAATAAACCCCCTCCCTCCCCCACCTTACCCTTGCCATCCCTGCCCCCCGCCCATCCTGGGGGGAGCGGAGGCATCAGCCCCAGACCTGGCAAGCCGCTGACTACGCACCGCAGCCCCCCGCCAAGACCCCGGACACAGTGGCCCGCACCTCCTCCAGACCCCAGACTCCTTGCCGCCATCGGAGAACGGGGGTGTGCAGAAGATCCTCCCTACGCCCGCTCAGATGTTGTGTTGTTGCATGTTGTTCTCAAGTGCATTTAAAAACTGGGAGCGCCGAAGGGGATGCACGTCACAGCCCACCCCCCTTCCGGAAGGAAGCTGTTGCCAGCGCACCCCCTCCGGGCGACTGCCCAGAACCCTCAATGTCTAAGTGGGAGAGGAGGTGAAGGGAGCCGTCCGAGGTGAGGCTCACACAACATAAGCCCCCCCCCCAGACGTCTTCCCCCCACCCCCCCCTACCATGGCCTACATGAGTGTGCGATGTGAAAATGTTTGAAGTGAAGGTGTCTAAGATGCATGATAAAATTGGGGAGAGGGGCGTCACCAGAAAGTGGCAACCTCCAGTAACGTCCCCTCCCCCAGGACCTACATGTGTGGCGGCGTGATGGAGCAGGCAGAGGGAGGAGTCCGGGGATGGGGAACAAATGACTGGGAAGCTATCCCAGGGAGCCAGCTCCCCTACTGACTCCAATAGGCACCCCCGCTCCCCGAACGCCCCACCCAGAGAAGGGGGCCTCGCCAGCGGCACCACCGTAGCCCGGGGGCCAGGGAGAGGCCGCACGGCCCGCCAGCCAACCACCCACCAGGACCAACACCTCAACCCCCCCCCCAGCCCACCCACCAAGCCTACTGGCTTCCCCCCCCCAAAAAAAAAACAAAATAAATAAATAAATAATAATAATAATAATAATAACAATAAAAAAAAAATAATAATAAATAAATAAGAGGGGGGGACCCTGGCCAGACGGCCCGCATGAGCCACCCCAAACCCCACCCCCCAAGCGAAACCCGCACCGGAAGACGACACGGACCAGGACCGGGACAGGGGGCCGGACACAAGCCCACCAGAACGTCCACACCCCCCCCCCCCCACCCGTAGATTTAATCCCTCCCCAACACTAACGTTCAAACAACTCACCAAACATTCGACAGTAGACATCCAGGCTGGGTAGGTCCCTACTCCCCCTCCTTCCCCCTCCCCCCACTGGCAGAGTGCCTATCCAATGAAGGAGAAGAGCATCTGCCCAGAGATGTTAATGACCATGCCCCCCTACCAGCTCAACGGGCCCCGAGGCCCCCCAGCGCACCCGAGGCCCCGTGCAGGGGCGGACACCCGGGCGCGTGCCGGCCCACACCAAACGCGACACACCCCCCGGAACCGGAACCCCCGAGGCCCCGCCGGGGCCCCCGCCCGAGGGCGGCGCGCCCCAGGGACCCCAGACCCACCCCGGCCCCACCCATGGGCAGCACAGCTACCAGGTCAGTAACCCACGTCCGTCAACACGCAGCTCCCAAAGAGCGCCGCAAGTGGCTGCTGTAGGCCACCCGTAGGCCTCCCAAGCTCCTCCCAGATGGGGGCAACAGACCCCGGAGCCAGATCCACCAGGCGCCCTACTCCAAGTGCCCCCAGGGCCCCAGGAACCCCTCCATCCAGCCACTGCGCCCTGCAGGAAGCAACCCACCGCCCCCTATTCCACTAAGTGATGGTGTTGATCAGAGGAGCCCAAAGAGACCAATCAGATGTGGAAGCAGATGCTGTCTCTAGATTAATATGATCCAACAAAAGATCTCTATACTGATTGATACTGAGATTTTCTTTACTTTTCCAATTCATGAGGATAGTTTTCTTTGCGATACATAAAGCAGTGAAAACCATGTAAACTATTTCTTTTTTCAGAGGACTTTCCTCAAAATTACAGAGCAAGCAAACTGATGGGGAAGGTGTAATTTTATAGCTCAAGCACTTTGATAAGTCCTTACATATCTGTGTCCAGAACCTCTGGACTGGTGTGCATAACCATAACGCATGAAAAATAATTATCAGGATGATTTCCTATGCAGTGTGGGCAGATATTAGATTGTGCCAACCCCATCTTGAATAATCTTTGTCCTGTGTAGTGTACTCTGTGAAGGATTTTGTATTGTATTAGTTGTAAGTTGGTGTTTCTAGTCAATTTGAAAGTTCTTAGACATGTCTGAGCCCAGATATTTTGTTCAAAGGTGCCTGATAAATCATTTTCCCACTTCATTATAGGAAGAGATATCGAATCATCTATTTTAGTCAGTGTCCTGTATGATTTAGACAGTAGTTTGGGGGGGGGTTAAATCTAGGAACTCTAATATATTAGTTGGGATTTGTAAACCACCATTAACATGCTTATATTTATTTTTAATTATAGATTTAAGTTGTTCATATTCCAAGAATTTATTTTTACTAATGCCATATTTCATATTTAGTTTCGCAAAATGGATGAACTCGGTTCTGTCAAGTAGATGTTCCAGATATTTAATACCTTTATTCTTCCAGTATGTAAAGTTTATCATTTTATTATTTTGTAGGATATCAGGGTTATTCCAGATAGGTGTACGACTGCATGGGATAAGGGATGACTTTGTCATTTTGAGGAACTCCCACCATGCTGTCAGAGTAGAACTAATGTTGATATTTTTGAAGCATGTATGCCGTTTTATATTTGAGCTAATAAACGGCAGATCTGAAATCATGATATTATTGCACATTTCCTGTTCTATATCTAACCAAGGCTCATCTAAAAGACTATTTTTTAACCATTTAGAGATGTATTGTAGCCTATTTGCTAAGTTATAAATATGGAAGTTAGGCAGATCTAATCCTCCCCTGTCTTTAGTCTTCTGTATTGTCTTTAAGCTAATACGTGGGGGTTTATCTTTCCAAAGAAATTTAGAAATGGCAGAGTCTAGAGATTTAAACCAGTCAGATGATGGTTTATTGGGGACCATTGAAAATAAATAATTAATTCTAGGTAGGACCATCATTTTTATTGAAGCTAACCTACCCATAAGTGCGATTTCCATCTTTCAAGGTCCTCTTCTATCCTGTTTAAAAGTGGGACATGGTTAAGTTTAAGTAAATCCGTTAATTTATTCGACACAGTAATACCTAAATATTTAATATTTCCTGATTGCATTTGTAAATCTAGGGAGTTTTCGAGAGAGCAATTAATTGACAGTACCGTAGATTTAGACCAGTTTAACGAGTAATCTGATACTTTAGAGAAAGATTCTAGTATTCTAATTACTTGTAAAAGAGAATTATTTGAATGCTGGAGATAAAGTAATACATCATCCGCGTACAGACTAATCTTATGCTCTATTTTCATGCATTTTATACCTTTTACAGCTTTTGTTTGTCTGATTGTTGCTGCTAGAGGTTCTATAAAGATGGCAAAAAGTGATGGAGAAAGAGGGCATCCTTGCCTGGTGCCCCTCTGTAGACAAAAACTGGAAGATATTTGATTATTTGTCCTGACACAGGCTGTTGGAGAATTGTATAGAATTTTTAACCAATTTATGAATAAATCGCCAAAACCAAATTTATGAAGAGTAGCGAATAAAAATTTCCAATTTACTCTATCAAAAGCTTTTTCTGCGTCTAAAGACAATATATTGGTTTTAATGTTTTTACTGTAGGAATAATCAATTAAATTAAGTAATCGGCGTGTATTTGTGGATGACTGCTTTCCTCTGATGAAACCAGTTTGATCTGGATATATTATGAGAGGAGTTACTTTGTCTAATCTTTTTGCAAAAGCTTTACAGATTATCTTAATATCCACATTAATTAAGGATATGGGACGATAACTAGTGGGCAACACAGGATCTTTGTCTGGCTTGAGCAGAAGGCTGATGGTGGCAGAATTCATATTAGCTGGAAATCTACCTTTTTCCTGTATTTCCTGCAACATTCTGTGGAACGTTGGGGCTAGAATATTCCAGAACTCTTTATAAAACTCAGTGGGGAATCCATCTGGACCTGGAGCCTTTTTATTAGGCATGCTTTTAAGAGCTTCCTGGGTTTCAGCTGTTGTCAGCGGGGAATCCAGTGTCATTCTTTGGTTATCTGATAATTTAGGAAGTGTAATTTTATCCAGAAATTGCTTAATATCCTTCTCTGATGGATTTATCTGTGGTGTGTATAAAGATTTGTAGAAATCGCGGAAGGTATTATTTATACACTCCGGTTCACTTACTGTATTACCAGTTGAATCTGTAACTGCAAATATAGTAGTTTTCTCCTTATTTATTTTAAGCTGATTAGCTAGGAAGCTTCCTGACTTATTGCCATGTTCAAAATTTTCTATTCGGAGTCTTTGTATTAGAAATCTATTTTGCTTTTCAATATAGTGGTTTAGTTCTAATTTTACTTCACGGATTTTACCTAACTTTCCTTCTTCTTGAGAGGATTCTAGTAACTTAAGTTTTTCTTCTAATTCCTGAATCTTTTTGTTTTCTTTTTTCTTTTTATGAGATGAGAAAGAAATTATTTTACCTCTCATCACTGCATTTCAGCTTCCCACAATATCGATGCCGATGTACCTGGTTGATCATTGTATTCTAAGTATGAGGCCCACTGTTCTTTAATGAATTTTATAAATTCTTCATCTTTAAGCAGTGATGTATTAAATCTCCAGCTTTTGTTTTGTGTGGTTATTTTTTTATTAATTAAGGTGAGAGTAACAGGAGCGTGATCACTGATAGCAATAGGATGAATTACCGTCTCTGAAACAACCGACAGCAGTGAGCTACTTATTAGAAAGTAGTCCAGACGAGAGTACGAATGGTGAACATTTGAGAAAAAAGTGTATTCTTTACTATTTGGATGAAGAGATCGCCATGCATCGCAAAGACCAAAATCACTCATGTATTGTTTGACTACACTTACTGACTGCCAACTACGCTGAGCCCCTGTTTTATTCAACCTGTCTATATCGTTATTTAAACCAAAGTTCTTAATGAAAGTTAAAAGCTCAGAAGATCAACCAGTCCCCCCCCCCCACACACACACACTTAAAGTCAAACAAAATTGGTGTCAAACATTTGTGCTAGCAAAATTGGTTGGTTGCGCCGCTATTGTTTTTAAGATATTTCTGAAAGTTTCCAGGGGTCACCAAAAGTCAATCAGCCCCCTCACCGTCCTATAGTCACTTCTGCAATGATGCTGTCCTACCCACAAAGATAATCAGAATGTTTCCTAACCAGAACCCAACGGTAGACAGCACAGTGCAGTCCCAGCTGAAAGCCCATGATCAGGAGACAGACTGACTTACAGCACAGCTAGAAGGGAATTGAAAAATGGCATCCAGAAAGCAAAGCCCCAGACATGCTGGCTTGGAAGCTCCACAACCTGGGATTATCCACACCTCTCTGCTGCTGGATCAGCAACTTCCTCACGTAGGGTTAGGGTTAGGGTTAGGGTCCTCAGCCCTGCTCTCATCTGCTTCACACACGATTGCTATGCTATCCACTTCACAAACGCGGTGGTGAAGTCCCATCTGTTATGCTATGTTTGTGCAGCAATAATTGTTGTTTTTAAAAGATATTTAGAAAATAATGACAAGATATTGCCAAAAAAAATATATTTTTATTTTGAGCCAAGTGTTGGAACAAGCTATTAGGAGTGAATGTATCAAAATTGTTGAACTTGGACATTTCCAAGTATTTATTTTTTTCTAAAAGACATGGCGGCACTGTTCTAGTTGTCTTGTAATTTCTACCAGCAAATAAATAATTTCTCAAACTGAAAATTCTAATGGAGAAATTAAATCCTTTAAACCTCAGTTAACCCTGTTTATCAGATGAGCCTGCAGTTAATATCAAGCAGAAAGTAAAGCAAAACCATGTTAAAACCTGGGAGATACATAGATCTACAATAGCAACATGGTTTCTCACAAAGCAAATGCCTTGCATCTACGCTAAAAGAAAAACTTTTCTGCTCTCACTCACACACAATGGTTTGTTTTATGATCTTATGATTTGGTGATCTCTGAAAACTTTTAGATATATTTTTTAAATTAAAATCTTTGCTGCACAAATGTAGCCGAATTGATTAATACCAATTTTGTTTGATTTAAAAAAAAGGAGCACAAATTAAACTTTTTGCTGCACAAACCAACTGGAAACTTTTATAAATATCTTAAAAACAATAGTGGCACAAACAATAATTTTTGCTGCACAAACGTAGCACAAACATTTGATACCAATTTTGTTTGATTTGAAGAAGGTGGGGGGTGGTTGACCTTTTGACCTTTTAAATTTCATTAAAGGGATATAGCCACGTAATATGCCTACAAATAAATGACGAAAAACCGTTTGATCATGATAGCATAAGGTTATATATACCAAGCCTCCATCTTGATAGTATTTTGATGGTCCTTTTTGACCTGAGAAATAATTCCCTCTCCGGCGCAATTAACAAATTTAAACAGACATGGCAACATCAAGCGGTAGAATCACAGAACTATCATAATGCCAGTTTGCAGTATGTACTTCCATTAATATTTATAAATAAACAATATTTAGCTGAACAGCTGAAAACAGTGGGAGTTAATCGATATTTGGTTCACACAGATTCTGCTCAAAAGGCAAGAGCACTTTGGATCTGTGGATACCATCAAACCCAACAGTCATGTTCTAGTTCTAGTTTGGAAAAACAACTTGTATACCAACTCAATAACCAGTCTAGCAACTGTAAAATACAAGATAACAGGAATGTGTCTCTTTGCATTTCATGGATTCAAACACTAAAATAATGTTTACAAGGTTATTTTTATGAGTTTAAATGTTCATGTGTAAATAAGAGATGCTTTTTTTTACTGCTGCTTATACTGGGTTTGAAATGCATGGTTGGAGATCTGAGCGCTCACTGTTGGATGAGAAATCTCACTCTTTAACGCTTGATATTCTATACTTGGTATAAATGTCTGAGAATCACTGCCTAAACATATTGGTGATCTGAAAGGTCACTGTGTCACGCTATGGCACCAGACTAGGTTGCCTGTTTCCACAAATAAGAAAATTAACATATCATTGCTCTTGACAGACATGCCTGTGCAGACCACTGCAAAGGGGCAGCAGAATTGAGAGCAGCAGAATGACATTGCTTGCCATAATTTCCAATCAACAGGAAGAGGCCCACAAACCTCCCTTTTATTTTGCACACTGCACAGTTCATAAATATGGCAGTGCACTATACCAGAAATATGTGCAATTTAAATTTTCAGGGTATCTGGTCTCTATTTGATTAGCTTGAGTCTAAAACCTAAAATACATAAACATGTCCAACCTGAATTGGATTTTTCTTTACCAGATAGTGATTATTTAAACACAGTTTGAGTAATAAAACAAAAATAGCATTTATTTATTTTTTGTTTTTGTCTGTTTGTTTTGGCAGAAAGATTAGCTTAAATGAGACAAGTATATAGGTAGCAACAGGTTAAATAGGGGCTAAAGTGTTTTTACAATGATTAAACTCTTTAAAATTTATTTACCAGCGCAATGTATATATAAAAAATTATTTTGATTGCTTATTTCAATGAAAAAAGGCTAAACTAATTCTCACCCCATTGTGTGAACCCTGTATTATACATCTGTTGCCAATAGAGGGGCTTTTCCAAGGTGTTTTTTATCCAAGGACCGCCACTGCTTTGTAGTTAGCCATAAAAAGAAAACATTAACATTTGGAAACGTCCCACATTAAGGACGTTTCCAAATGCCGATTATCAGCTTGGGCTAATGAGGCTTCTCAAAGACATAGTGAAGTGTACATCTGCAGGCAGAACAACTTGCAACCTGTGTTGGTTGTTGAAGAACCTGGACCTATTTTTGTTCCTTCAGCAAAGTTCCTGCCATTAAAAAGCCAGAAAAGGTCAGCCGTAATCCTGCTCCTTTAAGGTTTTCATCTTACTTGCTCTCTGAGGACGAGGTGTAATGGCACAAAAACATCTCTATAAGCAGATGGGTATTGTTTTATTAAGCAGGCACATTTGATTGAAGTAGCCTGGGCTTACTGGCTAAAGCGCTTTTGATTAGAGGGTTAAGCTCCTTGCAGCTGACCTGAACTATTGATAAACTTAACGAGTTGCCTGTTAAAATCTGTTTGTGTTATCCACTGGTTTGAAATCTGAATTAAAACTGATAGCAAAGGGCACACACAGCATTATATTATTTCTCAAGCAATCTAAAGAGATGAAAGGTAAAGAAAGTACAAAATTTATCTGTGCAGACTTTTGAAACATCCTGAAAAAAATAAGTCTGGGGACTGTATTTTTTTTTGGGGGGGGGGGGGGGGGGGGGGTCGTTGGTTAAGGATGAGTGCCAACCAGTCCTAAATGCATTTTGATTTATTTTTGTCACACTGCAATATTTCCCTCTACATTAAACGCTGGCTTTGAGGCTAACCTTTGCTTTTAAGTGGAAGTCCAGTATGGTGGAAAAGCGGGACTTATTTCAGGGTCAGAAATGCACATAAAAGCTTCGCTAAAACCCAGAGTTGTTGTTTACTGCCCTGGGAGAAAGCAGCTGAATTTTCTTCAAGGTTTGAAGCTTATGGGTCTTTGATGCAGGAAAAGATAAATTTGAACCTTTGCAGGCAACATGAAGGTACAAAGAGGGGAAAAATGAGCACCTAACCAATGAAATGCTGGTGTTCTTTTTAAAAATTTAGTTTCGTAAAAATGATATCGGCTTCCAGATAAAAATCCACAAGCTGTCTCTGTAGCCGGTCATACAGGGTTCATTTCTGGATGGCAGAGCTTTAATTCATTTGTCTTGTACAGGGCGATGGCTTGACCTTGGGGATGGAGATTAATGAAGAGCTTTAGTGGTGATGAAGGCTATCAGGCACCATGTTCCCCTCATTTAATAGAGCAAGGGTTTTACATAGCCAATTATGCCGTTTGCATTCCGCTTGTAAGCACAGCTCTGTCAGGGGGGCTCAGTCAGCTGTGGCTTTTTTTTCTTCAATTTTATTTTTTTTATTTTTGGAGTAATGAAATATTAGCATAATTTAGACAGGCAGAGCAAACATCATTTTATGGCAGTTGCTGTTTTAATTTCAGTTTCAGATGAGGTACAATAAATAAGTTGTGAATTAACCAGTTAATCAGCATCAGTGGAACTTTGTGTCTTTGTTTCCACTTCATTTAATGGTCATATTGGATCACTTCCACAAAACTACGAAGAGTTCACAGAATATTATTCTCATTATTATTTTGTTATTTGGTGACAAATCATTGCATGGTGTGTACAAGAGTCTCCATGGCAGACGTTATCCAAAAAAGTTGGGTACAAGAGGGTCAAAACTGCACAAGTCCATGGGTATGACGTGGTTTGCTTATGGGCTAAAAATGGAAGGAGGTTGGAATAAAATAAAGTGGCGAATTAACCTGGACTTGAACTGTCTTTTTTGTTAGTCTTTTATGCTTTGAGTCTTGTTCTAGTATTTTCTCTTCCCACCTGGTCCTGTTTTTCTCCTTGTTGCCTAACAACTAGTCAATAAATACCTAGAAAAGTACTTTTGATTCTTTTTCTCGTGTCAATTCATCTTTTGTGAGCCTGCGGTATGTCAGTTCTAGTTTTCTTTTCCCTCCCTTAGCTTCATAGTTGTGATTGATGTGACTGGACTTCCTGCCTTTGTGCTGCCTTTTGTTTCTCCATAAAAATAAAACGCCTTTTTGCCTTTCCCCGCCTGCCTCTGCGGTCTAGTTCTCCTGTCTCTCGCTGTCCAGTTCTACACATCTCATGGCAATGTTTCATTAAAAGTCAGCTTACGCTCTGCATGCAAGTGTGTGTGCTACTGTAAAAATGTCCACAGCCTTAACGGGCTTTTTGATCACAGGGTACGGAGTGTAAAAGTGCAATTGTGAGCCATTACGACTCTTTACTGCAATTATTGTCAGCTAGGCTCTTTGGGTGTAGCGCTCCGCTGTGCTGTTATCGGCCAAATACAGAGGGTAATTTTTGATTCACTAAAACGGGACATAAAATTTTGATCTGTAGGGCACTTTAGCTTCACTATCCTGTCAGATGAGGGAACCTAAAGAAAGTAATAGGTGGGTGCCATAGCAGGGGGACGGAGAGATCTGTAATAATCAAATCTGGCGTTTTTGACATAAAGCAATTTGATTCAAGCTTGTTTGATATAAAAGAGCTATTTTCTATTTAGGTATTCAGAGGATTATAATTGAGATGCATTTAAGGAGACTGGGCACTTATTTTGGCCACAAGTAAATGTCTTGCACCCATTTTGCAAATTAACATCTTTTCAACACCTATTTCTCAAAATGAAATATGAAGAATGTTTGTAGCTTTTGCCATTTAAAAAAAAGATGATTTACTTGTGCCTTAACTTATTTTTTGTCAAGTTTCTTTAAAAGGACACAATTGTTTTGTACGAAATATTAATTTCAACTGTGTCCAGAAAGGCATAACAAACATGACAATTATGCGCCTCACAATACAGACCAGAGTAAACAAAGAGTGATTCTGTTTCCTCCCGGTGTCATGATTTTTCTATGATGAACCCAGAAAGGACACCACACACACGGGACTATTTACTGAGAGTTTATTGACAGGAAGATGAGAAATGGATTATGAAACAAGAAAGGCAGGACAGGACTGGAACCGGGGTGTAGCTGTGAGCAGGAGCTGACGGACCCGAGAGAGTTCCTGATAGCACGACTGCTGGAGCACAGAGGAGGCAGGAAACCCAGCGGCTGGCAGAGGCCTCACTAAAACTCAGAGTAGGCAGGATAATCCAGCAGCAGACGGAGGCCTCACTATGAGCAGAGAGGTGGCAGGTAAATCCAGCAGTTAACAGGCCTTACTTGAAGCAGAGAGGTGGCAGGTTAATTCAGCAACTGAATCACAGATGAGGCAGGTAAATCCAGCAGCTAGCAGCACAGATGAGAAAGGAAAATCCAGTAGCAGCCAGAGATTTAACTTGAGACACAGAGGGCAGGTAAATCCAACAGCTAGCAGAGGCTTGAAGCAGAGAGGTGGCTGAATAATCCAGTAGCAGGCAGAGACTTAACTGAGACACAGAGGTGGCAGGATTCTAGCAGCTAGCAGGGGCAAACCAGGTTAACAGGCGTGGAGAGAGTAGAGTCTGATGACGAACCGGCCGGGAAGAGAAGACTGAGGGAGGCTTATGTAGGGAGGCTGGCAGGTGGAGTGAGTTCCGACTAATTAATGTCCAACAGGTGTGACTGATTGCAGAGGGAGAGAAGGGTAAGATGAGTGAGAGGAGGAGGAGGAACTGAAAACTAACAATAAAGGCCAGACTAAAACTAAACCATGACACCCGGAACCCCAAAGTTGAACATCAAAGTATAACAGGGTGTCCACGTAAGACAAAAGTGGAAGCAAAGTCTCCACCTGATATGTGAGACAAGTTCAAAATTCACTCCCTCATCAAGCTAATGATTATAGCCTTCAACTATAATCCACAAGTTTTAGGTTGGTTCTTTGCTTAAATCCAAAATGCTACCAGTGCAAAATTCTGTTGTAGTGGCTGAGAAGAAATCAGTCCTCAAACCTGTGTTGACCTTTTATGCATAGAACATTATTGTATCAAAGGTGCTTTTTATACTTTTTATACTAATTTTCTGTGCTGTGTTGATGGCACAACAAAAAGATTTTTTTTTTCTTTTTTCTAAAGGAAAGCATGCATTTTATAATTGTTTTTAAAGATCTTCAAAGGGGGCTGTCACAGATTTCATCACCCATATTTGGTCGCTCTTTGCAGTTTTGGAAGGCATGACTATAACAGCATTTTGGTTACACGATAGCTCATTTTGAAATTACTTATTTGCTTCATGGTCTTTTTGTTTTGTTTTTTTGGCTCTGAAATATAAAGATATGTGCTCTATAAAATGTAAGTCCCCTAAATATAACAGCTATGTTCCTCCATTGTATCCATTTACAGTTTGCTGGTTTTCTTAATGATTCCCTGAGTGTTTTGGGTTGCACACCATTGCTCCCAGAGAGAACCTATGTTTTAGCAGCAGACACCCATAACCATTTAGTATTCGGTGGCATTTTGAATGTTGCTATTTTGCAATTAGGCTAATGGAAAATGTCCTCAGATTAGAAGACAAGAGGGACATGTTTCATTAAGCTCCCCATAATGTATTTATATCATCTGGCTTTCACATGTTTAACTCTGGCCATGTTAATGGGATGCCAAATGCTGCCGAGACTACACTGCATTTAGGGTGATATTGATATAAAATAAGGCTCTGACTAAAAAAATGCAGCAGAAAGGAAATTCCTATGGTCACAGAAAATCTTTCACATGCCATCTCGTCTCCAAAAAAGGAAAAAAAAAATGTTATTCATTGCAAATATACTAAGTAGCTGTCTTGCTGAGTATTATCTAACAGGATCGATATTACCTTCATGTTTCTGTACTATACTGAACAGACACAGCCAGGAGATAATTGCTATAGTCTGGCAGCAAAGGGGAAAGCTGCATTGGTTCTATTGAAATTAAACACTGACACATAATATTATACTATTGAGAATAAAATGTAATTCTAACATAAATTTAACATTCAGCCATACTATTCATGTTAAGAATAATATGGCTATGACTTCCTTTGTCATATTACAAGGTAGTTCTACTAAAGATATACACCCATGACTTGTGGTTGTTTAGGTCACTGTCCATAAAATATCCAATATTGTGATTAAATTCAGATTTTTCATGCATCTGATCATGCATAACCCTATGGCCACAAACTGTTGCCCTGTAGCCAGGGCCTAAAACCATCAACCTACCACAATTACATTACATCAGACTCCACTCATTCAAAGGAAAGACTTTAAATTGATTAATCTTACCGAAGATCTTCTCTTAAATCAAAACTTCTGGAGGTGATAAGGACCCAATAAAGAGCTAATAATTGAGGTGAGAAAAAAAATGTCTTTTGCAGGCTCTTTCTATAGTTCTTGGTCCTTCGTATTCATTTGGAGCTATTTTTTTTAACAGATATAAATGAACAGGAGCAAATCAAATGAATGCATGTTTGTATTTTGTTGACTTTTCCACGAAGATAAGCATGTCAAAAATATATTTTTCCATCACATTTTGAGCTGGATTTATAGCCAGATATAGTTACCATTTATGGAAAATGTTGAGGACAAAACCTTTGTAAGCACTGTGAGCTGAATGGTGGGGTTTAGATTTTTTTTCATTAACAGTCAGAAAAAAATATTTTTTAGTTTTCTTGCCTGTTTCCACTGTGCCAAACAGTCAAAGAGATTAGTAGCAACTCATGCGTGATAATAGCCTGTTACAGGTGACGTATTCACAAATTCAGAGGGGACTATGAGTGGGCCATAACATACAGCAAGCAGGAAACTTGCACAGGAAATATTTTATACCCAAGACTGAGTGGTGCAGCTTCAAAGGGTGACTGATGTCAGGGAAGCACATCAGAAGCCTGGTCAGTTCCTCCCAGTGCTGGCTTCACGTCATCACCGGCTGGCCTGTCTCAGTCCCCGTAGATGGGCTAATGCTCCAGAGCAGGCTCTTAAGTGGAAACTGTGATGCTGGCATCAACCTCTCTGCACTGACAGCATACTCTATGGTTGGGCAGGCTTCGAGTGTGGGCCCATCCCTGAGCATCTGCTCTTTCCTCTCACTTACTGGCTGATTTCTGGGTTGTCGCACTCGATCAGCCTCCGCGTACCCGTGTTGGTATATTTGTACCTCTCTACATAAGGAAGAATTCCTGTCTTCGCATTTCCCTGTTGGTTCTTCTGTCACTCAGAATTCCTCCACTTCTCTTCACATGCGAGTGCTCTTGTTATGTCATCGGTTTGCTCTGCCGCCTGAAGCGGTCACTCTGAGCTTGTTTCTTGATTTCAACAACCTGTTATCTCCTGTATGTGCTCTCCTTTCTAACAACTGCTTTGCCCATTCTCGCCCCTTTCGGTGTCACACTCCTCCCTGAATCCTTCATCCGGTTATGTAACCTGGAATAGAGCAGGAGCACAAGAGTCTTTCTGATTCCCAAGTCCTCTTATCCTTTTCGTGTCATTGCTTAGAGATTTTGCTACTGATGGGCAGAGGAAAAGTCATTTAATATACCTAAAGCCTATCGTCAATGCTTCCATCCAACGACTCATCTGTCCATCTGCTTATCTAAGATCCGGTTTCAGAGGCAACAGCCACATCCCCAAGGAATGAAGGGATTCATGGTTCCTCCAGGAACTCCGGGATCGTCTACTAGTGTGCCATGCCTGGAAAACCTCCAAACAGAGGCGCCCATGAGGCCTCCTTATGGTTAATCTGTGGGATAATTTGACATTTTGGTCAATGTCCTGGCAGAAGGTGAAACTAAGTCCCAGTCTCAAGCCTTTTGGAGAATTTAATAAGTTTTAATCTAGGAATATGCTCCATTTATCCTCCCATCATTTCTGACCAGCCTCCCTGTTGCTGCTGAAGAAAAGTACCCCACCAACATCACAAATGTGGGCAAAGTTTTCTGGTCCATCACAGGAATTACCAACAAAATCCAGTGAAGATTGTGGCTCTGACGTGACAAAATGCACAAAAGTTCAAGAGGTATTAATACTTCACCACAGTACTGCATATTGTGCAGGGCCAGAACATAGAAGAATCAGCTTTTTGTTCTGTTTCATAGACCATGAATATTATACCAAGCTTCTTAACCTCATCAGCTGCATGCTTTTTTATTGATATAGAATAACTAAAACTACAACCTTACAACTTTAGAAAATATAAAATAAGAGCAACTGCTTCTTCCTTAATGTGGCATTGCTTTGCTGAAATAGATTTTGCAGGACATAGGGAGCGTCCTCCTCGACCCTTAAACAGGCACTGTCATGCTTCGAACACAAATTAGCAAAAAGGCTTGGTGGCTACTCAGGATGCTACAAAAAAGCGGCAGTGCAGCAAAGGGTAAAGGGCCTAGCTATACAGTCTCCTAATATAATGAGAAAAGAATGTATTCAGGTGGGATTTCTAATTCTGCCAGACTGCGATTAATCCCATCAATAAACAAAGCAGAGGTCATCGTGTTTTGGAGAACTCCAATTAGAGAGTAATCACTGCTAATCAGACAAGCTGCTCACCGGCATCTTGGTGATTTCGGCAGCAAAGGGCCCTCTGGTGAATAGCCTGCCCTGCAAAATTGAGAACGACCGACCCACACTCTGTGATCCTGTGTTAAGGGAGTGGGAGGCAAAAAAGACGGGGCTAATTAGCGTTGCCATTCATTAGCGACTGTGTGTGATGTGTGCTTGGGTGGGCTGGTGGACTGTGGGTGTTTTTTATGATGTGAATAGGGTGCCAAAAGTCAAGGCATGTGGGCTTGAACCTCCTTTATCCAAGTTAAGGCATTGCTTAATTTGCACACCACATCTCGGTCAATCTCCTGAGCTGTGAGTCAAAATTAGTGGATAGTCACCTGCCTACAGATCACCAGAGGGTTTGCAGCTGCAAATGAAAATCAACAATGAGTCAGTGTTTTCTCGCAGCGACTCATAAAATGTTCTTTCCTGCCTAATGCCAGCGTTCTAGGGTACAGGCCTGACGACATTAGACTGCTTGCCAAGCGATGGGATGCTTTGCGCTTGCTGCTAGAGAAGAAACATCTTCTTGGCACGGCAACATCGTGGTGACAACAAGGAGTCACAATGTCATTGCTCATGCCAAGAACCAGTCTAGTGCTAACACCCGTTAAAACTGTTGCTTTTTTTACGAGATTAACAGCATTCGACCTGTTAATTCCTTAGCTTTAGAGGACAGAGGCGAGGATCTTGGGGGGATGCAGCTGTTTCTAGTGGCAAAATGTAGCTTTTTTTCCCATAAAAGGTCAAATTATCCCTTTAACCAATACAGTGCAGGGAATTTCTTCCGTTTTTACTCTTTTTCTTAAAGCAGTTTTTAAATGAGTTCATTTGTAAAAGGAAAAAAAGTAATCCATTGTAACCTGATTCCATGTGAAGAAGTAATTGTCTCCTGAACCTAACTGGTTGTTCTGTCCTTGGCACCAACAGCTGCCATCAGACTTTTTAGTGTTACATGCAATCAGTTGTTTAACTTGATGCAGAGAAATTTTTGCCCATTTATCTTTGCAGGATTTGCTTAGCCTCATTTGAGGGTTTGTGAGCATGCATGGGTTGGCTAAAGTCATGCTACTTCATATCAGTCAGATTTAGGTCCAGAATTTGACTAGGCCATTCCATGTTACCCTATTCAAGGAGGGGATTGCTGGTGTGCTTCGGATCATATCCATACCATATTTATTTTTATAGCACTGTAAAAACAACACATGGTTGACTGAAGTGTTGCACAACAACAGACAGGATGATAAAACAGACTAAAAATGTACATTCAGTGTGCGACAAAATATGTTAAAAGCCTGATCCCAGGGCGTGCTTTGGTGGCGCAGTGGTTAGCGCGCACAACCCATGTATGGAGGCCTTAGTCCTCGACGTGGCTGACGCAGGTTCGACTCTGACCTGTCGTACTTTGCCGGATGTCTCTCCCCCTCTCTCGTACCCCCTTTCCTGTCAGCCTACTGTACAAAAAACGTGCCATTAGTGCCGTAAAAATCTAAAAAAAAAAGCCTGATCCCGGTCACAACTGTGTTTTAGTTTAAGATCACCATCCTAGCATAAATTATTTTTTCTGTTACCCTGCAGAATCCATCTTTCCATCTACTATGGATATATAATAAATATTTTGGCTTCTAAAAGCAGCAAAGAGCACCCATCCAGTAGCCGCTCTGTATGGTGTTTTTTCTTCTTACCTTTTTCAAAAATGCTGTTAATTTTACACAAGCTTTTGTTTCTCATCTCTTCTGAACCATTTAAGTGTGACTACAAAGCAGAAACTGGAGAAATCTGTAAGGGGGAAAATACTTTTTCACAGCACTGTGTGTTCTTATTGATGGATCAACAGCACAGTTCCCCTTTTATCCCCACTCCCCTTTTCGCTCCAGCAGCATGAGGAGTCTGTAGGGAACCCTAATCAAATAACTTGCAGGCAATCACGGCTGCCATTTCAGTCATTTTACTGGAATATGCACAGATGCTGGCCGGGCTCCCTCCTGGGCTATCACACCAAAACCGCCGTTGTAAGACCTCTCCCATCGCTATTTCCTGTCACAGCTTCCGAGACGTTTATAGGCTGAGGGGCGCGCTGCAATAATGACTTTTTGTTTATTGCTAACGAGTAACCCGCCAGTAAAAATGGCAGATACTAAATGATTTGCGAGTTTAATTCCTCCACCTGGCCCCCTGATGGCCTATCGTCCCCCACCTACGCTCCAGTACACATAAATGACATGTTAATGATTGGTTTGTGGATAATGGCTTCTGTGGGCCGTGATTTGTTATGGCCATTCAAAGTTATTAGTGAATTATAGTGTAGACAGCAAGCTGTGATAGCTTAACACAGATCAATATATATTTTTAGTTTGCTCTGGGTCCTTTGTCTTGTCTGCCAGGGAAAAGAAGAATAAGATTCTGATTTTTGTCTTTTTGAAAGGCTTCTGGTTGAGCTTCATTATGCTATCTACCCAGACGAATTATTTTCACAACTTCTTTGTCCTGAGAAAGGTTAGCAGAGGGAGGAAGAGGACAGTGACAGTAAACCACACGCACACTCAGGAGGGTTTAAAATGGCCTGCTGACATAAAATCCTTGGTGTAAGTTCTTTATGTCGAAGTATACATTGGTTTTGTTACTACTAAAATAACGTTTATATGAATTAATGAATGTGCATTTAATTAGACTTCATTTAACACCATGTAAGTTTTGACCCAAATATTACCTTAATTTGAGATGTATTAAATAATTTTTCAAGTCAATATAAAGCACTTGGCTTACTATTATTTTATTTGTATTCCTTTTGGGGGGCTTTTTGAGGGCTTTTGGTCTGTAGCATTCATTATATTTAAAGATGCAAGAGGTTAAGTAGACTTCCAAGTACAAAGGATTGCTCATGTTTTAAACATTTCTCTAATGGAAAATTAGCAGGATCAATCCATTTACTGAGTTGGGACCATGGATACGAATTAAAACAAAATTATACTTGCGTTTCAAGATAGGTGGAACCATCTTTTGCAGCCAAAACTTGATATAACCCTCTCCTTTAGGATTTTATCAGTCAACGACATTGTCGTGGAGTTATGTTGACCCACTTTAAATCTGAAGAAGGCCCTGACTTCATTGCAATACTTTGAGACTTCTTGTTTAGCCTCTTTCTTGAAGAATTGATTGGATGATTTAGATCCCAGTCCCCTTACTGCCAGGTGGTCGAACATTTGGCCCTGTAATACTTTGAGAGAGAGAGGAGTTGGGCAACGCGATGGCGGCAAAGTGAACAAGTCCTTTGGCCGCAAATCAAGCCAGATGTATCTTCCCTCTTCCATCTTGCCTGACATTTGATTGAGATGAATTTTTGGATATTGTATAGAGGAGAACAAAAACATGGATACAGTCACAAATCATTGAACATAACCCAGGACACAAGAAATTATATTGCTTAATTATGTTGTGGACCAAGAGGATAGAATACAAGAAGGAAAATAATAGCTATAAATCATATATATGTATAAAAAGGGTTAGTGTAAATAAAAATGCATATGAATTCAAAAGGTTCAATGAATGGATGGATGAATGTTTGATGATAGATTAGTAGGACTGATGAACGAACGGCAGAAAACCAGTCAGTCATTGACTGGAAACTATCAGATGTTTGTGCTGTTTGTTATTCTTTTCTCTCTCTCTAAACATAGTTCTGTGCATTATGACCAAACAGTCTCTTCTTGGTGTCCAGCTGACACTGTTCCATGAGTGTTGTGGTTCATTTAAACGCAACAATTCAAAACAACACTCCCATTGCACAGCAAGATTAATTCTTGTTGTAGTTATTTAAGTGAAAGTTCTGAAAGAATAAAAGGGCAAAGTCACAGAATAATTTGCTGACACAACACTCCCCCTTTTTTTTATTCTGTCATGTTAGCCAAATCTTTACCCTGCAGGAGAGTAATGGTTTTTAGACGGTCGACTTGCTTAAAAGGCTGAAAAGAAATGAAAGGAAATATATGGTCCTCTTGGCTCACACAGATTCTATTTGCCTTCTAGTTCTAGCTATTTAGAGCAATGTTGGCATGAAATTTGAAGGCATTCCTTTGGGAAAGTCTATGTCGCTGTGGGAGGAAACGAATCCTTCCATCCTTCTTAATTAAAACATGATTTACCCTTAGTCCCAGCTATGAAGTTGCCTTTGATGGTTCTTTTGTCAATTAAAAGTAAGTCCAACAGAAGATTACAAAGCACTCATTACAAGCAGGTTATTTTCAAGGATGTGCTAACTCTGGCTTTCAAGCTGCGAGCAGCTGGGTGGGTTAGAGCAAGGACACAGAAAGAGGAGCTCATGAAATGAAAAAGATTTCATCCTTCCACATTATGTAACCATGCTATAGAGGGTTCATGTCTCACCTGGCTTTTTCCTTCCCTTCTCCTGTCCCTCTTCACCTCCCCCGCCTCTTAACAACCCTGTGTTTCATGCTCTCATCAACACAAACAAAAGTAGACATTTTATGGCTGTTCCCTGACTTGCACACCAGTGTTTTTCCTTCATGTAAGAGACACGGCTGTTATCAGCTGGGAGGTATGCCAGCCGAAAACCGCACGCTCCATTTACGGCCCACCGTCAAAACGCCAATAACAGCACTTATGCACTTTGGGGGGAAAATTGTTAGCCTGTCTGAAAGAGAAGGGCAGCATCAATATTTAAAAAGGAAAATCATTTTTAGATACAAAAAGGCAAAAAGGTGAGCACAGCTAGTTTCAGGACTCTTACACATTTTTCATGAAGATATTCAGCTATCAGGCCATTTATGACCCCTTTTTGACCCATAACAGTATTTGTTTAAATGTATATATTGTCTATGGAGTTAATGCAGTTATTTCTTTCAATTCCCATGGATGGATGGATGGAAAAATAAATGATAAAATGGGTGGATGGATAAACAAATGGTTGGATTTATGGCTGGATGAAAAATGCTTAAATGGATGGATACAAAGATGATTGGATGGATGGATGGATGGATGGCTACATAAACGGATGGATTGCTGGATAAAAATGGTTGGATGGATGAATAAACAAATGGTTTGATGGATGGATAAACAGCTGGATGGATGGATAAACAGATGAATGGATGGATAAATGGATGGTTGAATGAATGATTAGATGAATGAATAGATGGAGCGAAAAACGGTTGGATGGCTGGCTACACAGATGGTTAAATGGATGAATAAACCCATAAAGGGATGGATGAGTAAGCAGTTAAATAGTTGGATAAAACCATGAATTAATGGTTTGACAGACTGACGAATGGATACAGATGAAGGATTGATGGACAGACATAGGGTAGTTTGATGAAAGTTGGATGGGTACTGGGCAACATAAAGGTGGGCAGAAGGATAGATGGATGCCCTGACAGATTGCTAAATGGATGAAGTAAAAGATGATGGACGGATCAATGACACCCTATGTTAGATTCAACACTTAGACTATGGGGGGGGGGGGGGGTCTGGAAATACAGCTTTGCATAATTTATTTTCCTTTTCAATCGTTATCCATATATTCTTCACATCATATTCTGCACTTTTTCCGAAATATGAACACTCAAAACGGTGTAGGATCTCAATAATTTAAAAAATCATCACGAAAACATACATTCAGCTCCATTCACCCCACCACTGTTTCTATTGCATTAATCAACCTTGACAGTATGACTGGTAGATCCCATAGAGAGAACCACTCCAAATATTTCTACTCCTAGACCTCAAGAACAGTAGATCACATAAATGCTCTTGCATCAAAGCTTTATCTAGTGTAGGAGAACTCTACTGTAATTACTCACATCCTTACATTACTCACACTGTTAACAGAAAACGTACAACCAATTTATTTTCCCTGTTTCTGTATTCCTTTCTGTTTCAGCTTTAATTGCCCCTCCAAAGACGCTATCGGATGAAACGAGTGATACTCCAGGAGCTCTTCAATATTCAAGTGTGGATTCAATATTGCTAATTCCCCTCTTGGCCGAGAGAAAACGGTGAGCCATGATTCAGACTGACAGCTCAATAGGAGAGTCTATATTCGAATGAGACAGTAAAATATAAGACCTCCTATCTCCTGACATCAGTCACCTTGGACCTGTACAATCTGTGACAGCACAGCTTCACCACTTTCTGAGGGTTTTCTGGTCAGGACTGCCCCCTCCCTCGCCTCTGCCTTCTGACGCCTTGTAGATTGAAATGGAAATCGACAAGATCAAATGGGATCAATTACTAAATCTGCTGCTTGACAGAGGAGGCAGCCGGGCTGCCCGGGCACAGGTGGAGAATGAAAAAGATGAGAGATTTCCCAGAGTGGGCAAAAACATATTTCATGGCTGAGAGGAAAAGAAAAACCAACAGATTTGCGCACTCGGGTGTGTAAAAAAACAAAAGCAATGCGGTGGCACGATTGACACTTTATTTAAGAGGCCCTTAACATTACATACGCAACTCTGAAAATATATACAAGCTTTGCTTTTTTAGACCCTTAGGCTTTTGATTTTTAAAGAATCCTCTGAATTGAAAACATACCGCACATCTCTAGCGTGGTGTTGGTGCTTACTTCCTAAATCATTTCCCTAATACAATCAGGAAAAATATTAAGAAAGTGACGGTTTGACCTTTTGAATTCTTATGTCAGTCCTTATATAAACCTTACTCTTATTGTAAATCCTAAAATTGATATATGCATCATGCTGTGTGTACTATTGTAGGTGGCATGGAACATAAACAATAAAGGGTTGGGAAAAACAGTTCTACTAGGTCAAAACAGAGGTCTTCAACTGAGAGGTCAACAACGGACCCTTTCCTCTAATTAAGTTTTGGTTTGGAATCTATTTCTCACTCGCAGTTTTACCTTTGTCGTTAGACTTTAGATTTAAAAAAAATTATCCTTACACCCATGCTATGATTCAACCCTTCCATCCATCCATTGTTTTTGCTCACTTGTTCTTGTAGGATAGAGTCAATAGAGGGTAGGGCCCTATCCCCAGGGGTCATTGGGTGAGGAGCAGGACACACCTTGGACAGGTCACTAATACATCACTTGGCAGCAAAGAGAAATACTGGACAAACAACCATGCAAACACAAACTCATACATGAGGGCAATTGGAAGAGACCAATTAACCTGACGGTGACGTTTTTGGACTGTGGTAGGAAGCCGTAGTTCAACCTGACGACATACTGCATTGCCAAAACTTGAGTGACATCTCAGTCGTAGTTTCCTTGCAACTGCAACAGCTTCAGCTGTTCTACAAGGGTTACGTGTCTATGGGAATTTTTCACCATTCCCACACTGTTCCTGCAAAGTTGGATGCATGAAGTTCTCAAACATGTTATGGCATGCTGAAGCAAGAAGAGTTCCTTTTGCTGGAATTAAGGGGTCGAAGTTACTCCCTAGGAAGAAAAAAAATCCCACACCGTAATCCTCTCTGCAACAAATTTAAAATTAAATACAAGCAGGCAGGCAATTGTCGACCTCCTGGTAATCACCAAACCCAGACTTGTCCATTGGATTAGCAGACAGAGTGGTATGATTCATAAGCACATCTCCACTCTAGAAACCAGTGGTGGCATGCTTTACACCAGTTTGCATTGCACTTGTTGATCTAAGGGTGTCAAACGTTGGGCCCAGGGTCCATTAGTGGCCCTTGGACTGAGTTTGCGCGGCCCACAACTGCCATTCAAGAAGGATTTGGATTTTTTAATGAGAGCAAAATTATCACTTACAAATTAATCTTTAAATAACACCTTTTGCATTCTGTTTAATTTCATAAGGACCCCATCCATTCAATGACATTTAATCAAAAGTAGTTTTTGGTCCTCAAAAATCTGCTTTTAACTTGTTTAATGAAATTGACTAAATACAGCGATTGTTTTCAAAGAAGGGGTGACCCAAATTCTGTTTTTAATGCTGAGAAAAGACAAAAAAAATATTATTTTTCAACTGAGATGGTAATCCAGTAAACTAAACAATTAGCAAATTGGTCAGTTTTTAATAAACCAAATATGCAATATGCTACATGAAATGTGACTAATTTGTTTAATTAAAATATTGCATTATCATATTTTGTGGAGTGGTTAAGATCGATCCCAATACAATTTTGGGGTAATTATTAGTATTACTATTTATTTTTTGATTTTTGGCACTCAAATACTTTTCACTGGACAATTTTGGCACACGTGACAACGTTTGGACACCACTGATCTAAGGGATGATTGCCGAGGAAGCCCATTTGATGAAGCTTTCCATGATTTTTTTCTTAAGATAATCCGAAAGCCATGTGAAGTTTGGAGGTCTGGACCTCACCATCTGCTGAGCCTGTTTTGTGATTTTTATGTGTCCTACCACTTTCTGGCAGATTTGCTCTCGTTCCCGATTGGTTCCAGTTTGATACCAGTATCAGCTGACTGTAGTATATTAAGTAAAGAGTAACTTTCACGACTGGACATAATTAAAAGCAGGCATTGTAGCAAAAATTTACTGAGCTTCTTGAGTGTGACCCATTCTTTCACAAACGTTCTTAAATGCAGTCTGCACACCTATGTGAATATTTTTGACTGTATAGTATATTTTACTTACTGGCAACTGAATTATCTTGTATCATCTTTTGGCAAAGACAAAGTTTCTAAAAAAAAACGTTGTCATTTTTAGACAGTTGCACTGTAATAATTATCATTTGTCATTGCAACTTTTTTTTGTACATTTCAAAGAAATTTGTCTTCTGAATTCAACCCATCCCTTACTGGGCTTCCACTGTCCGGTACCAGGAGCATTATGGGGCCAAGGGGTCTTATTCAGGTACCCAGAGTGGGATTCGAACTGTGGTCCTGGTCTAATAGGCCACCCCTCTAGCATGGTTTTAACCACCACTGGTAAAACAGTTATTTAACAGAGTACGATTTTTATCTGCCAAATATTACACTGCTTTACTGTTTCTGTCATTTGAAAACTACCGCCAGGTGCTGTTAACTGGTTCAGACTAGACATTGTTCTTTGACTCACCAGGCACTCATTTCAAATGAAGGTTTATCCCATGGCCCCCATTGTGTCGCGGTGCACTAGGTGTCTCACGAAGCAACTGTTGAAAATGCATAATAAAGCAACTCAGATGCTGTCCTTTGAAATTTGAATATTAAATAAGCACAACATATATACTCTGCTGTGCTCATACCTTTGTGCCTGGTCTCATTCTCAGTCAGTTGAGTACAACCAAGGAGTCTATATGAGAAAGACGGCAAATAAAAAGAAACAAGGAATGGCTCTCAACTGTGACTCTGTCTCGAGGGTTTTTGTAAAGGGGGGCCAGTCAATAAATTTGCTTTGTAAGTGAACATCCAAACTCTAAAGCTGACAGGGAATAGACCCAAATGAGATTTTCAAGGAATGTGGAACTTGGGGAACACAGTATCATTTTATGGTATTTACTGAAAAATGTAAATAAAAAAATTACAAAAGCATATTCTTGTTTTTTAGTCTTGATGAAGAACGTTTTTTTCTAGTAACACGGAAATAGGACTTTGTTTCTCACTGCTGTATAGTGCTACTTATGTGCTATAACTCTATTGAATAAACACCCGCCAAATTTATTAATGGCGTTCAATAAGATGTGCCTTTTGCATATATTAATGAACATTTCAAGGCACATTATGTTTAAGTATGACAAATATAACAAACTGATATATGCTGGTGGTTTAATTGGGTTTCTGCTTCTCTTAGGCTGTGTTCAGACCTAATGCGATTTGAGCGTCAAAAAGGCATCCAACGCCTGACGTGCGTTGGGAGGAGCTACCCTGTTCTTTTCCTCAAATGCGGGAAAATTTACCATGTTAAGTTTAGCTTAACCAAGATCCCAACTTCCTCACTAATCCTCCTCAAGGCAAGGTCCTTTACTGTCTCTTTAGTAATAGCTCGACTGATCATAGATAATAGGATGGGCATAAAGAACGACGATGAGTTTGTCCTCCATTGTCGACTTCCCGGCTTTTCCCCGTCCTCCCATCCCGTTGGAAAATCCACCACTATGTCACATAGCGGGGTTTCTGATTGGTTAACGCTCCGCGTCGAGCAGCAAAAGTTCAGATTTTCCAACTGTACCATCTGCCGTTTTGGAAACGCACCACACCGCAACCAACGGGTGAAACACGCCACAGGACTTCTTGACACTCCTAGATGCATGTCCACCATAGAGTTTGCATGTAAACCAGATCCCCCTGATGCTCAAAACGCGTTCAGTGTGAACGCACCATTAGCGTGCCAGATGTACGGTATCTCACAATATTGAGTAGCTACATCCCTCAGATTTTTGTAAATTGTATTATATTTTTTAATATTATCTTTTCATGGGACAACACAGAAGATATGACACTTTGATAAAATGTGACGTTGTCAGAAGACAGCTTGTATAACAGTCTAAATTTTCTGTCGTCTCAGAACAATTCAACACGTAGCCATTAATGTCTAAATTGTTGGCAAGAAAAGTGAGTATGCCTCCATGTGAAAATGTCCAAACTGGGCCCAATTAGACATTTTCCCTCCCTGGTGTCATGTGACTTGTTAGTGTTAGAAGGTCTCGGGAGAGAATTTACCATTATCGCGCTCACATTCTCTCATACTGGTCACACTGGGGCTGAAAGTAATTTAGAATGCTTGGTAAAAGTCCTGCCCAGTGGATACATTTGAGGGGAATGATTGCATCCAAGTACATCTGAGGTGTTAGCCAATGTTGCTTTTTAAATGATCTTTAGATTAAAATACTTCACTGCAAAGAGAAACAAATGAATCTGCAAACGGGTAAGAAAGGAGGAGGCATGTGTTGATGTAAATGTGCTGAGTTGGTTAGGTTGCTCAACTGAAACCGCTCACTCTTTAGTTTACTAGGTGGTAGAAATAGAACAAAAAGTGTTTAAGTGTCTTATGCTTATAAGATTCCTACATTTTAACCACCTTAAGAGTGTTCTATATGAACCTCTGATCAGTGTCAGAGTTCTCTCTTGGAATGGGAAATTACTACCTGATGTCTTTTCACTACATTTTTGAATGAGGTTAGAATTAAGTCGAGGGTTTCCTGGTTTCTTTGTTCCGTGGTATCCTGCTGGGTTGGATAGAGGACAGGGCACTGAGTCAGCACATCAAGGCAGCTGGATGGAAGAGCTGATTTAAACCATGGCCGAACCAGAGCTCAACTTTCATTAACCGTTGTCATTATTCCCCGGCTGCTGTCTGACAGATGGCATTGTGGGAAATCGGATTTTATGGCAGGTCATCTTTCATATCCAATTTCTCTTCCCATTTGATGAGAAGTTCTCGCTCCAGTCAGATTCATTCTGCAGTTTGAATATTGATCGGACTATGCAGTATCTACTCTTTCTTTTCTCCAGCCCTGGCTCTTTTGCCTTTTTTATACTAACATGTTTTGCAAGACTCATAGGACTTAATGTTCTCCCAGTCTTGGCGCTCAGTCCGATTGTGGTCTGTTTTCTTTAGTGATGTAAAGCAACGCATTATAAAAAAAAAAGTTGTAAATCTTAAACCCAATTAACTCCTCTGCAGTTATTACTTCACAATTTTCAAGTTTGCATAAATACAATCATTGGCAGTAATTACTGTAGGGCCTAATTATCAGAGTGCATATAAATTAGAGAGAGTCGCTTATACAGTACAAATATGTCTAATGAGAAATAAGAGTACTGGGGAGCTACAGCACTTTTTGTCTATTATAATTTGTGTGAAAATGCATTGAGGGCTGTTTCAATTAGCATTGGTCTACATCATCATTCATCACTTTCAATCCAAAAGGACAACAAACAAGGCTTCAAAAAGGTGTTCATACCACTTAAACATTTTCATATTTTGTCAAATTGTAGCTGCAAGTTTTGGGTTATGTCCCCCCTGCCTTTGCGCATCTAGAGACTGAAATGTCAGAAATTCTCAATTGCATTTAGGGTCAGGACTGTCACTAGACCATTCACAAAACACAAACATGCTGCTGTGGTCTCTAGCACTCTGTTTTCTTTCTGGTTGTGTGCTTGCCACAATTTCAAGTCTTGCAGAGCTTTAATAGGTTTCCTTGCAGTGTTATGTTTCCCATCCCATGTATGACACAATTATTGTTCATGATTGGGATGCTAAAGAGCTCCTTCAGTAATAGACTGCTGCATCCCAAATACACAGATGTGTTATTCCTATAGACGCTATGACCATCACTGCTCCGAACAAACCCTGTAAGCTGTTTGTACTTTCCTGTTAGTCTTTGCACAGGTTTTTTTTTCATACTCTTGTAAACAAATTAAAAAAGTGAACCAGGGCATTTGTACACTTTATGTTAACATTTAATTTCCAGTTAACACATAGAGGTGTTTGCTGAAGCATCTGGAGGATGCTGCAGGCCCCTTGCTGAACCCCCTGCAGTGGACAAACTGGTCAGCAGATGCATGGCACAGTGCCCCATGAGATGCAACAGGTTTAGGATATTGTTTTAAACCCTAACCTTCCTTTAATCTCCACAACTTTACCTCTTTTTCACGTTTCATTTAAAGTCAGTGTTTCTCAACAGTTCTTGAACAAACTTCTGAAGTCTTTACAGAGCATCTGTATTCATTCATTTATCAAATTACACATGTGGGACCTACTTTTAAATTTAGCTAATTGGTTGCATTTGTTTTTATCAAATTTAATTTTATTTATATAGCGCCAATTCACAACACATGTCATTTCAAGACATTTTACAAAGTCAAATTCATTCAAATAATCCAGACAGATTGGTCAAAAAGTTTCTTATCTAAGGAAACCCACCAGATTGTATCAAGTCTTGACAAGCAGCATTCTCTCCTCCTGAAGGAGCGTAGAGCCACAGTGGACAATCGTCTGCATTTTTGATAGCTTTGCAGCAATCTCTCATACTGAGCATGTATGAAGTGACCGTGGAGAGGAAAACTCCCCTTTAACAGGAAGGAAAAACCTCCAGCAGAACCAGGCTCAGTGTGAACGGTCATCTGCCACGACCAAGTGAGGTTAGAGAAGACAGAGAAGAGACACAAAAAGCACAGAAGCACACATTGATCCAGGAATCCTTTCTATGTTAGAGAGGGTAATGGCAGATGATCTGCCCCCTTGGATGGTGTCACAGCTAACAGAACCCCAGACCAGGTGTACCTACTATGAAGAGAAAAAAAGACAGCGAAAACAAAAAGTCAAAAGTTGAAATAACAAACAATGCAAATTGGAGAACAGTAGGAGAACTCAGCAGAGTGAGAAAAATATATCCTGATGTCCTCCAGCAGCCTAAGCCTATGGCAGCATAACTAAGAGAGATAGCTCAGGGTAACCTAAGCCACTCTAACTAGAAGCTTTGTCAAAAAGGACAGTTTTAAGCCTAGTCTTAAAACTAGACAGGATGTCTACCTTATTAGAAATTGTAATGATCTATAAATATAATAATCTTTAAATACATTGAAAACAAATTTTTGATGGATGTGAATACTTTTTAAAGCACTGTATATGAACATGTCTTACTCATGTCATCTGTCCTCCCTCTTGTGTAAGTATTGCTTTCATGACAGTAGTAATACAACCATATGCCACCTGTTTGCTGTGACAGAACCCCTGCCTGAAAATGGAAGACCATAATGAGGCATTAAAAATTCAGTATCCGTGGTAATGAGAAGATCTTGTTCTACAAGTACTGTGCCTTCGATCTGAGGAGCCCGGTACAGAGGCCCTAAAGCAGCATACACGGTATTGCATTCGGGCTGATAAAATGTTCAAAGGGAACTGTGGCTTTAAGTCGAGCTGGAGGCTCAGTAGGTCTTTATCTTGTAAATATGAGTCGCTTCAGTGAGGCTGAGAAAAATGGGGCCTTTGGTCAGAATGCGCTTCATGTCATATTAGTATAAGCGATGGCTCATGTTTGAATAACACAATTTACTAAAACAACCCGTAAAATGACTTTTTCAGTCCTGTACCGAATAGAAAGATCCGTGGTAAACCCTGTGGGGCTTGACAGGGAAAATTTGTTTCAACGAAATATTGCAATTTGAGGGGTGATCAAGCATGAGATAATGGAAATCTCAATGTGAAAATGCTCATTTCTGAACCTTTTACTACTTTGCTGGGCTATAAGGCAAACTCTAATCATGGTGGCACAATGTTTTGAGAGAGCAACACTTGTTTTCTTTTCTGCTCTCATGATTTCGGTTTCCACAAAATATCCAAAGATTGCACTTTGACCAAACTTTTAACGAGATTTAGTTGAATAGCAAATGTTGCTGTTTGTTTTCTGCACTTGACCTTTCTATTGACTGTTATTAATTTGCATTGGCAATCATCCTAGCTTCTGTTGGTAAAAAAGCATCCATTTATTCAGACGGACATGTCCGAAGCATTCAGATATTTGAGAACCTGCAGGATTATCCACTTATGGACAAAACTGGCAGGGGTCAGTCATAAAGAGCCCTTAACCAGGCTAACAATGCATGAAATACAGAAGTTTCCTTGGTTGACTGGTCTTCCCTGGGGCCAAAAGGGAGGGTGAACATCACACAGCGTGAAAAAAAATGTGTGTAAAGCAGGAGGGTAAGGTTTTGTCTGTTTGCAGCACAGTTACCAGGGAGACCCTAACATAGCCTTCCTGAGCTCTGGAGCGAGATATCACAAAGTATGTAACAAAATAGAAATAAGCCACAGTGGAGCCAGAAAATTACCCCCAACATCGTATCATGGGGTGACAACTGGATGCCAACCACTCTCATTCAGAGCAAATTCCTCTGGTTTGCTGTGATTTTCATATAGGCTATATATATATATATATATATATATATATATATATATATATATATATATATATATATATATATATAAATAAGCATACTTGCCTGTGCGTTTTCACACTGTAGCATACTCACTTTAATCATCAGCTAAACCAGGTTTCCACAATTTCACAAATCTTTTTCTTTGACACCTTGAAAACCTCTGCAATTTGCACATACCATATATATCAAACAAATGATATGTGCCACCTTCTTTTCTGGATGTGCCCCACAAATGTTTGAGAAATGACCCAATAACCTTGTTTGAAATCTCATAGTACATCATGCAGACGCTCTGTCTGCTTTAACGGATGATGGAAAAGAGAGGGCGCTGGACCGTTTAGGCTGCCTCTACTGTGCCTGTCTTAATATCCACAACTGGAAATCATCATCTCTCTGACAGAGAAACTGACTGCTGAAGAATAACACTCACCAGCCACCTCTCAGACGAATATGAAGCTGTATCCCACTTTCTGCTAACAGTGGTCTACAGACTGTCGTCATGCTGCAACACACTGCCACTGACCTGCAGAGGTTTAATAACAGGATCATCTCAGGGTGCATCTCAAACACCTGCAACATGGTCACCATATATCCAGAGGTTCATGTAAGAAACTTGTTCACTCCTGGTCTGGCAACTCCTTTCCCTCCTTCAGGTCAGCTGTGAGCAGCAGCAAGTTGCTTATCTTCCATGTCATGTGAACAATAGTGCTCTTGGACTTAGCCACGGAAATGTTGAAGCTGAGATGCACAGTTGGCAGGCTGGAAGACATGGATTGTGTTTGACCTTGCTGCACCCACTGCAGAGTCTAACTGGCTCCAAATCAATCAAAATTGAACTATTGAACGCCCAGTCTCTCACTAATGAATCTTGTTTCCCTCATGACCACATCCTGGAAAAATCCTTGGGCTTGATGTGTTTAACCTGGCACCAGCGAGATTCTTTAAATCAGACCGGTCCTGGTGGCTACCTCTCCGGGGAGCCAGCAGCAGAGGTCGTGGTGGTCTCTTCAATCTACCATTAAAAAAAGTTGACTTTTCCCCAGTGTCTTTACCTCTACCTGGACTCTCCTCTTTTGAAAGCCTGGTATTCTATAGTAAGCCTCCTAGCTCTACCACATTTCTCCTCATCTACCGACTAAACTTAATGTTTATACCAGACTTATCAATCCAAAAAAGGTTAAAAAATAAAACTGGACTTCTATTCTGAAGCTTAAAACGTTTCGCTTCCCGTCCAGGAAGCTTTCTCATTTCAAAATGTCTGGAGTAAAGTGGAGTTCCAAGCCTTATAGACCTGCTGGTGAGGCCTCGTTAGAGTTTAGATTCACATGTAGAATTCACCTGGAGCTGATCACCCCTCACAATGGAGAGTCGTTAGGCTCATTGTTTGCCTGGCTCACAGGAGGAATGTTGTGGTCACCTGCATGGAGGTGTGAATAGGGGGTTTTCACTGACGTCACTGGCCAACTTCCGGTCCGCCATATTGGGTGTCACACTCCCTTATCTCTAGTTGTCCTACACGTATTTTCGTATCGAGAATGGATAAGTACGCCAGCACGCTAGAGCGACCAGATAAGGACGTATTTCTGAGGAAATGTTCCGTGATCGACCATATGGACCCCTATGCCCTCCACGGTGCCTTGTTTAGCCGTAATCCAGATGATTGGCCAAATGTAGAGCACGGCGACATAGTGCATTACCTGGTGTTCAGTGAAAACCCTCTGCACACTCTTGAGGAAATGAGAGCTTACAAGGGTCTAGAGGCTCACAACCAGTTCACATCTGGTTGGGTACGAGATGTCGAAGTTATGTACATCAAGGAAATCGCCATCATACGTGGACGGGTGAGTTTTAATAAGATGGTAAAAATATAAACAATCCGACGCAAATGCGGCGCATGCTTCTGCGGCGGCTGACGGCCGGCGGTGCGCGAAGGCGCTTGGCTGCAGGGCTGATCGACGCCGCTCGCGGCTTTAATTATTTAATCAGAACAATGACCAGTGCAAAATTAAGTTGTATTTACCGTATTTACGCCGGCAAAAGCCTACCGGCGTAACCCGGAAGTAGCGCGGACGTCACTGTCCATATCGGACGTCTTCGGCTACCTTGTTTGTGGTGTGAGCGCCTATACTTCAGAACAGTTCTGAAGCTACAAGTCCTTGGAGTCTCATGTGCAGTTTACGAATGGATGGGTTCAGGAGCGGCAGATCTTAAAGCCAGCAAACAGTGGGAACACAGTAACTCGTACAAAGGTAAGCTGCGCTCAGACGGGCTCTGGCACATGCTAAGTTAGTAGCTGCTAACCGTTAGTGCTAACAACCACTCACGCATGTAATGTACTTTTAACTAACTGCTATGTGTTTCAAATGTTTAGAACACACTCTCATTGACATCGGGATACTGTGGAAAGTTATGTTAGGTCGTCTTACAGCCGCGATCCAAGCGAGCCGACGACTCTTTATCTCTAACAGTTGTTCTCCGTGGTTGCGCCTCCAGGCAGGAAAGCGGTGGAAAATTAACCCGTTTCTATGTTTTTCCCATGGCGATCATGTGTTGCGCTGTTACAGCCCACAATACAGCAACGGTTTACATGTTTTAAATACTTAACAGTTAATTTACCTGTGACAAAGTGAGCACCGCAGACTCTGGCGTATTCCATCTTAACACCGTCCAAATCGGACCTGGATATCCGTGTCAGCCATAGGTGACGGCGTTGTTCAGAGAGCTGCTTTGTTTTTTCACACTGATTCACTATTACGGCTGGTAGGCGATAGAAAGAGCGTTGATCTCCACCTCCACGGGCCGTGCAACCAACCATTAAACACGTTTTCCCCATTGTTCACTTCCAATACTGCCTAAGGCGTAATACAATGCGGGTCAACGGTGCGAAATGACTGACACCCAATATGGCGGACGCGCAGAGTAGTCACGTGAGCGTGACGTCAGCTGAAAACCCCCTATTGGGGTGAAACTTGGCAGGAATCAAACCAACTGTGTTGTAAGTTTTTGATAGTTGAAACCTGAGTCCTCCTCTGCTCAAAGTTGTTTTTTCTCGCTTTACATTAATGAAGAAATGTGAAGTTCCAGCAGCAGCTCTGACCCATGCTTACGCTCATTTTGGCGACACAGATGGTAAAGTGGTGAATTGCAGCCACACTCCATGATGAGTCTTCTCAATGTTCAATTTCACTCCATAGCAGACTTTTATCATAGATCACATTCCTCTCCCCGATGATCCGGGTGACATGTACCACAGATTAACAAATAATTGTGACACGGTGTATGGCAATTACTTTAATTGCTGTAAACAGTCAAATACACTTGAGCTAATGCTGTGTGGTGGATGCATTGGCACCGCTGTAAGACTTTGCAAATCAGTCCTTAATCCCACCCCTTTTAACATCTAGATGCCTACTCTAGGCCAGTGGTTCTCCAATGTTGTTGGTCAAAAATGTGACTTTTAGGAGGCTTTCAATGTATTAGAGCCATTGCTCTGAAGATTGCCCAGAAATATGGCAAAAATAATTTAAACACCAATAAACTGTTATCCCATTTAGAAGGATTTAGAAGGCCTGTATTACCTTACCTGTCAGTGTGTCCACTGAAATACCCCCCAGTTATTAAAGAACCGCTCACACCACAGTACATTCTCGCTGTTCAGCAACTTGATCACAAACTCCTAACCCCAAGGACCAAACTAACTTCTATGGAAGACCACTCACCTGTTCTGTCCCCCATATTTCCTTTGATCTTTTCTTCTTTCTTAAAAAAAAAGCCTGAGTATTAATCTTAATTGTCACTGAAATAGTTTGAAACTGACCAAAAATGGTAAATGAGGATTTACTGAATGTCAATTATGAAAATCAGACATTGCTTTTGAATTGTGGCTAAACACAATCATAAAAAACAATTAATGTAACATGCCCGGAAAAAAAATTATGGTACCCCTGGAAAAATAAAAAAAAATTATTTGACCATAGGGACAAGTACAACTAAGCTGCATCCTCTAATTACCTTTTAGTTGTTGCTTTTGTCAGTTTCAAGTAATGTCAGTGACTTTTGTGGACCTTTCTTTCATCAACAGAGGGCCAATGATTTTCTCTACGTGTGTATCTTAAGTGTCGCTGTCGATGACCTGACAGTTAACTGCTTTATGATGTGATTTTTAGCATTTGATTGTAGATCTTAAGAACAAGAAAAGCTCCCAACATTTGACGTAGAAGTCTTATTTCTTAAGTGTTTGAGATGTCTGTGATGGTTTGGTTCCACTTTCTTCAGGGTCGTGCAAGATGATTAGGAAAGCTATGTTGTTTTCCTTATAAAGGCTCTTTTATTTCACCGCCTAGATTTTATCCTCGTTGAAATAAATTAGCAGTAGTTGACAAAAGCATTTAGATTAAAAAAAAGAATTTGAAAGAAAAGGTAAGTGTCTGGGTGAGCTTATTTTGATCTAAAAAGACCTTTCATAACACCTTTAAGGTTTTTGACCTCGGTTTTTATTCCAGACACATTTGTTACAGTATTCGGATTTTCTTTGAAGTAAGCTTAGTAGTTCTTACAAAACTGGACGGATATTGAACCCTGCAAAAAAGTATTTTCCCATCTCTTCATCACGTGGTTCGAGTCGATTCTGCTGCGACCTTTAAAAACATTCTTTATAGTTGACTCGGAAGTTTAGATGTTTAGTGAAAAAGCCTTTAGTTATTTCATGTTTTACCATGCTCTCCTCCTTCTGCTCCCTTTTTATGCTGTTAAGAATTCAGAGGGTGAGCCTTCTGAACCTGCGTTCAGCCATCAACACAAACACCTCCTTTCGGGCTGTGAGTCACTCGCTGAATTTCAGAGAGCCCCATCCGTTTCCATGTGTGGGAAGATCATCTGGCATTTAAACAGAGGAAAATTCAAAGGAGCCGCGGCGAACTTCACAGGAATTTTTCATTTGAAAACTGGCACATCCACTGAGGTGCTTTTAAAAATGGCTGCCGGGGCTAAATAATCGGGCACTGGTAAATATTTAATGACTGAGTGATTTTAAAGTTTCTGTAATCTTCCAGAACGACGTAACCGGTGCCAGAGACAGCAGGACTGCTTTGGGAGCCGTAAGTAATGATCTCCTAAACTAAACGAGGAACTGAGGATTTTGCAGTGTTATTGTCGGTTTATCTGAATATGTCAAGCAGAGAGAGACCCGGCGATCATTCCCTTCATGTAATATAACGCGTATATTAATTTTGAATGCCTAAAAAAATATACTTGCCAAACACAAGGAGACAGTGGAAATAAATGAAACCAAGGTCCCCAGTTTCCCACACTGACACCTGAGGTCAATTTTGTGTTGGGTTGCAAGAAAGAAAATGGTGCACAGAAGAGCAGACGTCCAAACTCACGGGACTGTCTTGAATTTTATCATTTGAGGAAAAATAGTAAAAATAAAAGCAATCCTTTCAAGGAAACAGCTGGACACAGTAATCCACACTTTTATTTAATTGCGGTTGGATTAGTTTAACTCCCTCTATCTGGGGAAGCAGCCAGTCCTCACTTGCTCGTCTGCAGCTGGTGCAAAATGCTGCAGCACGTCTTTTAACAGGAACACATGAAAGGGAGCATATTACTCTGGTCCTGGCTTCTCTTCATTGGCTCCCAGTGTATTTTAGAATTCATTTTAAAATCCTTTTGTTCGTTTTTAAAGTTTTACGTAACTTGGCCCGCCCCACTTAGCAGGGCTTCTCCACCGCTACGCCTCCAATTGGTCTCTTAGGTCCGCTGATCAGTCGCTCCTGGTGGTTCCCAGCTCAAAGCGGAAGCTTACAGGAGACAGGGCCTTCTCTATTGAGGCCCCAAAGCTTTGGAACGCTCTACCCATACACATACGACAAGCCCCCTCATTGTCCATTATTAAAACTCATTTAAAAACCTTTACTCACTGGCTTTCAAACTAAGATTTGATTTTACTTATTATTTACTAGTATGGTTTAGTATCTGTATTTCCATTGTTTTCTTGTGTTTTGTAGAAAGTTTCTTAATGTATTATTGTGTGCTTAGTTTTTCCATTTTATCCCTTGGTATTATTTATTGTTTTTAATGTTCAGCACTTTGTGTCAACCGTGACTGGTGGTAAAGAGCTTTATAAATAAAGTTGATGGCGATGAATTAACATGAAATGGCAAACTACGGCAACGCTTTCAACTAAATAAAGTCATAAAAACAAATCCTACTGAGATTGACTAAAACCGAAATATTCCCTAATGCCCAAAACATTTTCATTCAGATAAGACCCTTTTTACGCTCAGTGCCGCAAGAAAAATGACTTGAAATACAGAAATGAAACAAAATCTAGAATTTGAAAATAATATATATGTTTAGCCCCTACAATATTAGGCCTTGATTCTCGCCAAAGTCGATCTAGGATTGTCACGCTGAGTGGTTTGGCACTCCTCTCCATGTCCATGGAAGTCTATACTTATTTATAGACTTTATTCCATAGAAAGGAAAACAAAACAACCTCCATCTCCATTCCTAATAGTCTCTCATTTGAACAAATTGCTTTTAAACTGTCTGGTCCCATTTCGCTAGTCACTGCAGTAATTTATCCCCCCCAAGCCACACCCCTGTTATTTCTATGGGATCTGGCTTGTGCTGTCTATGTGCCATCTTACCTTCTGTCATCCTTTTGGTTGATTTTATCTTCCACAATGATGACACTCATTGCAAACCTGCTACTGAGTTTCTGGATTTGCTACATTGCCTCAGGTTCACACAAGATATCAACTTCCCCACTCACACTCTTCATCACACCCTCGATCTTGTCTGTTCCTGTGGCCTCCCGACAGATCAGCTCTCTAGCCTCGACCTCAGGATCTCAGACCACTTGGCAATCACCATGGATATCCCCAACCCCAAAGATAAACACAAATGACACAGAGACCTCTAATCTGTTTCCCCCTCTGCTGTCTGAGCTTCTTTTGCCACCTAAATGTCTGCCTCCCCTCCCATGTCACCTCATAACCCATCTGACCTTATGAACTATTATAACCATACGCTTTCCTCCAGTCTTGACCAGCTGGCCCCCATCAAAACCAAAACAGTCACTTTCAGGCACTCTGCTCCCAGGTACACCCCTGAACTCCACCAAATGAAGTCCCCTAGGTGTCAGATGGAAAGACTCTGCAAGAGAACTCACCCACACCCGCTCCAGTGACCACATCACCCCAGTTCTTCGGAAGCTTCATTTGCTCCCTGTTCCCAAACGTATTCATCTCCAGGTTCTACTTCTTACCCACAAAGCCCTTCATAATCAGGTCCCCTGCTACCTCACTAACCTGTGGCACCGTCACACTCATTCGCACAGCCTCCGGTCCTCTGATGCCAACCTCCTGTCTCCCTTACTTAGAACTAAGCACCAGACTTGCGGTGATCAAGCCTTTCTGTAGCTGCTCCCACCCTTAAGAACTCTCTCCCTAAACACGTCCAGGACTACGCTGACCTATCCACATTCAAATCACAGCTCAAAACTCACTTTTTTAGAACTGCTTTTGTTGTGGGATTTTTGTCCTGTCTTGTCCAGTGTTTTGTAATCTCTTGGGTTATATATTTACTATATGTTTTACTTTTAGACTTAGTTTTATGCAGTGTTCATTATTATTATTATTATTACTTACAATTAAGTATCTGAAATTCTTCCGAGATTTGGTTCTACCTTAGACATGATTACCGTAATGTCAGCTGTTTCTTGGGCGGGTGTGAATGTAGCTGTTTCATAGACAGATGCTATACAGATATAAAATGAGTCGACTGGCTGGAGTTTTCAGACCATGAACTTATTACGGGATGACGGTGGTGCAGGCGTTAGGGAAGTTGCCCTGTAACCGGCTGGTTCAATTCCCCGCTCTGGTTGTGTCAGTTGCTCTCTCCTTGGGTAAGACGCTTCACCCGCATTGCCTGCTGGCCGTGGTCAGAGGTCCTGGTGGCAGCCTCGCCTCTGTCAGTCTACCCCAGGACAGCTGTGGCTACTAACATGGCTCACCACTATCAGGGTGTGTATGTGTAAATGACTGTAGTGTAAAGCGCTTTGGGGTCGTCGGACTTGATAAAGCACTATACAAGTACAAGCCATTTACCATTTTACAAATGAAAAAAAAAAAAGGTTTTATTCCTGTTTTCAGTTTTTTATTGCCACTTGAAGTATGCTTATTTAAAAGCTAACAACTGTAAAAGCTTTTGTTATAAATTTGAATAGAACCTTTCAATCTAAATGTTGTAGTCGTCTTAAATATTCCCTCACCCCTTTTCCCTCTGCCTTAGGGTTTTGGGAGGTGTGTGTGGTATAGTCATGGTAGTGGAGGATGCCCTCTAGATTGCTTCCTTTGCTTCATGGCCACCTCCCCTTTCAGTTTTCACAAGTTTTAAGTTTTAATCACACATTAGTCACCATCACATGCTACACTCTACACCACACACACGGCTGCTGGAGGAGGGGGTGCTGTGCATTAGCTGGTGGGTATTGCTTGGGTCAGGATGCCCGCTCCATGGGCCATGTTCTGGTCCTGCGTACCTCCCTGCCCCTGACATTCCCCGACACTGGTTGGGGTGAACATGTAGAGAAGATCCATTGTCTGCCACTGGAAAACCCTGTGGTGTGCCGCCTGGCCTCTCTGCTCCATAGTACCGTTGGTTTCATGGGTCTCTGGGTCCCTTTCTACTTGCTTCTGATCCCTGGAGTGGGGATGGCAGAGGCCCACTGCACCCATCACTGAGCACGATTCATGTAAGACCTACACCACCTATTTTGCCTTTGATGATGTAGAGATAATCAATCTTTAACAGCCACCAACTGATACCACAAGTTAAGCTTCATCTATTCAAAGGTGCGGCTGCAAACGGCTTTGCAAGTAGGCGTGTCCAGACACCGTACGTGTGTGTTTGTTGTAACAAACAAAAAAGAAGATAGTTGGCTAAACTGCTAATTAGTTAGCTAAAAAAATACAGCTCACTACATACCAAAACAAACCACTTTACTGCAACTGCCACTTCTATACTAGAAGTTAACAATATAATCATCCACCAGCACCACTGCCAGGAATAAGGTGGATCGTTATTGGTAGGGATGCCACTCACAGGAAGTGGTTCATGAAATGCAGAGTGCAGTGGGATGCTTTGCACCTTAAATTGACGGCCCAAATTGTTATTTTATTCTTGGTATATTCTGCACAGTGTGATAACGATCAGTGAAGCAGAAACACAACTCGAGTGTTGACTCAGTGAACTAGCTTGCAGGTGTGGCCCCGTTTCTTTAAATGTAATAAAATTAAATATTAGATTTTTCTAAATTTCTCAGTAAGAGATTAGACTCCTGCAACACAAGATGCACTTCGGACTTTTTATACACCTTTACCGGGATTGTCAATAAATCTGGAGGGGTGTGTGTGTATTCACATGGTAATGAGATATTTTGTACAATGATTTTAGCCATATGTTCAAAGCTTTTCACTGGATAGCCAAAAGGTAGCAAACAACTGTATTGCATTTGATAAAAACTACAGAAAAAAAGTTTAGATGGAGAAATGAGGTACATTTGAATGCACCAATAATTCCCTAATTGCATTTGTGGCAATTGCTTGGTCCCGTGGGCAATCATCTGAATAGCTGACTGAAGATTTTACCTTTTTTCTTTTTTTTTAACATCTCTGTGGAGAAAAGTGTTTCTATAACGTTTAATTGATATGGACTATTATTTAGTTGATATGGACTATTATTATTTATTTATTCAGCTTTTTGCAGTACAAACTGCATGGCAGACATACAGCCTTCTAACACATCTCACTCTTATTGATGTGTTAGTCATAGTACAAGTTTAAATGGAGAGTGCATGTGTGCAGTACATCTCCAATTACAGTCTAAGATGGAAAAGGCTTGGCAAGTGATGGACAGCTCTACCGTCTGGGTGGCAGCAAAGGATCTGAAGCTTGGAAATGGGATCCACAGAAGGGAGTCTGGGAAATGGATTTCAGTGCTGAGGCAAGCAGAGGCAGGTGCGATTGAAGCATGAGGAAATGTCAACAAAAAGGAATAGTCACAAGTGGTGGACAACACTAGGACTAAGTCCTTTAGGTGCCCTCGTTACATGTGGTATGCGTCACACTGGTGATCTGATCATTTCAGCATTCATCAGAACTCCCCCGTAGCTACTGTTCTTCTTTCGAAGAATAGGGAAAAAAAAGGATGCCACTAAGGACCTTCGTTTCCAGGGCATTTTCAAAGCAGAGACAGTTGGTGGCTGTTGCCGCTGCCAAGTAGCATTCCCCCTTTCCAAAATGTGCTGCGTTGTGAATTTACCCGCTCTCAACATCAAACGGTGTTCTTGGACAAGGATCATAGAAATCTAAATCTTCACAAAGGATGAGTATTGATGATGGAAAAGGGCCCCCAGAAACAATTGTATCGTATGTTATTAATACTGAACCAAAGCAAAATACCCTGAATATCAAAGAGAAGTAGCGACAAAGTTGGAATTGAAGTTTTAGTCCAACATCCATACAATGTTTTTTCACACTTTGTACTGAGTTTTGCTTTATTAAGGTCAATGCATCTGCATTCCAGTTTGGTTTGGCCAAGTCTTCTTTGGGGCATGTAACCCATACTTACACAACAAGGGTTGTTGCAGAAGTCATTGAACGTTGATAATTTGGTCATAAAGCAAAACATTTAGACTATGACCGGACACAGGATCTTGCACAAGGTATATAATATGGCAGTGGTAGCTCTCCGCTGTTGACGCTGCCTTTTTTTCTGTCACCTGTGAGCTACTAAAGGTTCCAAACCTGTTGGATCTGATTTAAAGAAATCAGAGATCAGAGTGCTCTTTAGAGAAGACTTGAAACTAGTTTGCATGCTTTAAATAGAAAATGATTTGGGACTGAGCTGTTGCCAAAGAGGGAAACTTTCTCTAAATGTTAAAGAAGGCATTCTGTGCGACACCAGGTAATTGTTGTGATTAAACATCGAACTACATGTAACATCCAAAATTTGTGATTTATCATAAATGCTAAAGCTAATAAAATATATGTGGCTGTACCTCAGTGAAGCAGTATGCTGAAAAAGGAATGAAATGCCTTTAAAAATTAACAGTCATTTGTCTGTACAAGAGGAAAAATTTATAATTTTTGCCATAAAAGCTTTTTGGTTTTTTTATGGGGAAAAAGCAATAATTTGTTATATGCCAAGGATTCCTCTTTGCACCTGGAGACAGAATTTGGCTTCCACCTTAAAGAATTTCTTTGCGACTAAAGCAGCATTACAACATGAAGAATCTTTCCACTACGTATCAGTAGAGTACATTTCTGAGACGCAATGTTGTTTTTAAATGAATGTTCTGTTGTTTTAAATGTCACAACTACAACTTTTTTATCAAAACGATTATTTTTTCAAAAATAATACATCCGCAGAACATCTACAGAGGTGCAGAATAAAAGTTTCAATTTTAAAATAAAATACTAAATGAATAATTGTTTTATTGCTTTTGACAGGTTCAAACTATATAAATATTTACTTCTGGTTATGATGCCAACGTCGACGCGAAAGGATTCTGCACTAATAGGAATAGTAAGCTGAAGTCATGAGACGGAGCTCAGTTGTTGCCAGATCGTAGCGGCTCCCTGATGGAGCTGAGAAGTAACTTCTCTGTGTTACACATCTCAGATTCAAGTGGACCAAAAAAGAAGCAAAATGAGGGTGAACATCAGTCAAGCTTTTGAGCGTTGGTGCCAACTTAAGAAGCAGAGGGGCTCAGAAGCCACACAGAGGTTGCTGCTTTCCTTCTGGACAGGTAAGTTTAATGTTTTAAATGTTAACTTATGCTAACCATTTTGCTAATGCTTATGCGACCGGACCTGGCACTCGGCTGGCTAACAGTACAGTTGGGAGGTTGGAGCTAGAGCGGTAGCAAGTTCATCACCTTCTGGCTGGGAGGGGTTAAACTTGTAGTTGTCTCATTTAACTCTCTACTGAGGACATGTTGGGCCTTTTAGATTGACCATGTAATCACCAATATTATGTTTTTGGTAAAGCAACAGGTTTTTTTTTTTTTTTTTCTTATTGTAGAAATTGTTACCCGTAACAATTTCTATACCCATCAATTTTATTTTGCTAAAGCAGTAGATGAATGTTTTAACCAGTGACATTTTGCTGATTATGAAGAGACTAAGAGAAGAGTTCAGCGCACACTGTGTTTACTAATTTTTTATGGCCATTGCTGATTTTCATTCTCATAATCTATTTCTAAACAGCAATTAGCAATTTTTTCCCCCATTTCTTTTCATTTAAAGCCTTGTGCCAATTGTGAAGGGACTTTACGTTGATCCAAAACTTCGGTCAAAACTTTCTTTATAACAAATGTATTTTTTTTTTAAACACCTCTACTAAATTATTTTTTGAAAGTAACAATTTTTTTCTTCTTTGTTGGAAGCATCGTACTGATCGTAATTAGGCTTTGCTTTTTTTGATAGCATTTACTATTATTTTTTTATACATGTTGTCTAAGTTATTTTGCTAAGGTAATAGCCATTTGTAGTTTTTCGTTTGTTTTAAAATAAGCATCCTGCTAATTAGGAAGAAAATTAGATATCATTAATTAATTTAGAGAATGTAACATTCAACCTAGAAATTAAAAGATAATTAAATCAATCTTTCTTTTATTTGCGTAGTATCTAGGGCTTTTTTCTTTTTAGTCCGTGCTTAAACGTGTTTTCATAAACAGAGTGGGTACATTAAAATGCCGTACATGTAACCCATTCTGCTATATCCTGCATATTAATTTTGCGCTTTTACCGCGGCACAATTTCCCCCCAAATGCCGCCAACACCGCTGCATTAAATAAACCTTCCATCGTCCCAAGCTCACAGAACTCAATTATTCCTTTGGGTCATTTATTACGTATGGCTTGTGCCCCATATGTTAGTTTAAGATGCATTTGCTGCTTATCTCTTGCTGTTGCTCAGATCTCTTCTAGTCGGCGTCTGCAGTCATGGACTTGTTTTGACTAAAATCCGGAGAGAGGTGGCTGGTAGTTGTGGCGCTTGCTGTGTGACATGAATATGAAATGACATTCAAAAACGTGTTGTGCAGGCCTGGAAAGCATCCGACATGCCGTGTCCATCTTTCTCCGTTGCACATCTCTCCCCAGGAGATGCGATTATCATGCCGAGATTTTGCGTGAGCAGACAGGGAGCATGTGTGCGTGTGTCTGTGAACGGATCCGGTGTTCCCCCCGGCGGGGATTCCCATCCTGAGGTCAAGGTGTTTGCAGATCCAAGTGAACTGCATGGCTGCTCCTTGTTTCCTGCTTTGACTCAGTATACATTGAAAACATGGGTTTAATTCACCACCTCCGCTTTTTTTTTATTTTGCTTTTATAAATACATAATTCAGAAAATGTAGAATTGCATTTCCCCATACACCTGCCATGAACAAGCATTTAGGATTAGTGCCTATTTGGATCAGTGGTAGCTTAGATTTACTCAGCTCAGGTAAAAAACAAAAAAAAACCTTCAAAGCTGTAATCAACAGAGGCAAACTACAGAGCTTATAAGTAGAATAACAGTAACGATGAGAACCCTATAGAACTCCTGATCCTCTTTTATTCTTGCACTTCTGGAGCAAAGACGCACCTTGGGTTAAACAAAAATACTTTCCCTACACACTTATTTATTTAAAGAGAACAAAAGAACGCGTAGTATTCCCGTTTATGGTCACATTTCAAGGTGTATTTGTCTCAAACGACCTCCTGCCATCGTTCGGGGGCCGCATGTGAAATTAAAAACCACGGGTGACGAGATTGATGCCGCAGCTCAACATGAATTTCAACTGTTAAGCAATGGAGCCATTCATTTGGAGATTCCAGATCCATTATGTGGATGAATCATCATCAGCGTGTGTTTCCATCACATTTACTTCTCTGGCTGAAATGTGAGTTTTCCAATTTAAGTTTTCCATTACTTTTTTTTTCAAGGTATTGTTTTTCTCATGGGAAAATTTTCTTAAATTTGCAAGAGTAAATGTTTTGTCCAAAAACAGACTTAATAGTGGGTCTGATGAAAGAATTCTCAGTAACCATTGTTTGGAGGGATAAATAAAGTGAAACAAATATGTTGCAGCAACTAAATATCAGTGATGTGCGGTCAGATTCATCACCGGTCAGGCACTGACTATATGAACCTAAAATGGAAGCTTGTATTTCAATTTTGATCATAATTGAAACATTTCATTTTACTAAAGCTTTTACTTGTGCCTTAAAAATTCCATACCGTTGAACAATGCAACAGCAAGAAAGACAAAATAGCAATTATTACAAGTTGAAATGACATCAGTGTTGCGCACGTGCATTGGAGAGGAAAAGCATCTGCCGCTGTGACTGCACAGGTCTTTTGTTTAGAGGCGTAATGTCTTCTGAGGTAAGAAAGCTATAAATATTGAGGTTAGCCCGTGTTCTCTCTGTTAGGCATGGAATACGATGGAGACTTAACAAAGTAGCCAGGTGAACAAGAGCGCGAAACACGTCACGCCCACACGCACGTCCAGAGGATTCGGCCCGGATCATTCTCGTGAACTGAATATCCAACCAGCTGCCGTTAATAGAGGAAACTTGTTTTACATGTCAGGCAATTGTAAGGGCATGTATGAGAAAGAAAATACATAATGTTTAACTCCAAACTTGCATTATGCAGCTTTGAAGCAAAAATGGTGTTTGATTTGACCTTCTGTGATCAATGGAAGCCGGTTCCATTCATCCAGTCTTTCAAAATCTACGTCACCTTCATGTTGTGGATGCTGGTGTTCAGTCTGCGCTGCTCATCCAATTCCAAGTCAATTCTTGAAGCTCCAAACATTTTCAACAATATCAAAATCATCTATTTTGTGCCAACAAATTTAAATGAATGTAGTTAGACGTGACGGCGCATCTTTTGCCAGTGTTTCCAATGGGGCTCAACACTGCCCCCTGTCAGTGTGGCACGCCGCTTTCTGCCTCACCCTGTGCAATTGTGGCCAATCAGAAAGACTAAATATTTTAGACAGTCTTTGGAACATCAGCGTTTCTAGTACATGTGTAATCAGGCAATGAGTATGCCCTGCCTGCCCGTATCAGTAAATGTGTGTGAATCAGTGCCATCAGAGATGAGGCAAAGCTCCTCACTCCCTCCCTTCATTGTTTGAGCAGGTAATGCAAAAATTAAGCGATTTTGACCATAACAATGTTGAAATCATCCAATATACAAACTTATAGAACAATCAATGTAAAAACTGATTTTGATCAAGACAGCACCTCACCAGACTCGCCTGACTCCACGTCACTGCTAAAGATGTGTCGGACAAAAAAACCCTTCCTTTCAGTGTTGTTTTCCTCAACGTTTCCTTGTAGTGGCAATGAAAATATGAGGCTAGTCATGTCAACTTAACTGTTGCTGGCACGCTATTTTACAGTACAATATATGAAGTCAGGGCCATTCAGAGAATGTTTGTTTTGCACCACACAGAAACCTGCAGGATCAGTGAAAAATATACAAAGATGTACCACAATATTGCATTCTCTTCCCCCTCGCACGTTCATACAACTTCCTGGCATGCTCACACACTCGAGATTCATCCCAGTGGGTGGACCATATCCTTATCCACGCTACCTTGCATAATTTCCCTCTGCCCTGCGTGGGGGAACAGGCTGTGCATCATCAGACTCAGAAGGATCCAAGAGGGGCTGTCCTTTAAGAAACGAACCTCCAGAGGAGGCTGCAGTGCCAATCCCAGAAAAGTCACCAGCCATCATTCTGCTCTTAGCCAGCATCTACAGCCACCGCTGTGGATCTGCATGGTGGTCTGAAAGAAAGGTTCCAGACAGAAAATCTGGCTGGTAAGAGGGATGGATTTCTCTCGACTTGAGAGCTCAAGATGCTTGGCACACGCTCTCTTTCTGCTGCCAGCTGGGAGTCTACTTTTGGGGCTTTAGAGTGTATGAACTCTGTTGGTCTTTGACATTAATACACTCTATAAATGGGAAACTTTGTTAGGAGTCTTATTTTCATGACCAGGTTAATTCTCAGGTTCGGATATAAGATGATTTTACTTCTGGTGCCCTATTTATATACTTTCTTCATGTATTTCTTTTAAGTGTATCATGAGTTGAAGCACTTTCTGTCCATTTTGTAGTTCTGTTCTTTATATTTTTAATGTGATGATTTGGTTTATGTTTAGAATTGTAGTTCCTGTTTTATTTTGATGATCATGTTTCTTTTTTCTGTACGCTGTGCGTGTTTACTAGTCTTTCGTCATTTCTTCACACAGCACCCAGAGTAGATGCTTCCCCATAGTTATTCCACATTTAGTAAAAATATTTCAGAGTTCAAGGTACCATGCGTTCTAACAAGATTCTCAAGGTCCTTGTGAAACAAACAGCCCCACAGCATCACAGGTCCTCTACCATACTTAACAGTTCACTGTTCCCAATATTTGTCTTTTGATTCTTTTGAGACCCAGTTTTAGTAATTGTTAAATACTAAAATATCTTGCCTGGTGTGATTTGACCGCAGTATGAAGTTCCATTAGACCATTTTTAGGGGTTAAAATCTTAGAAGCCTTTAGCAAACTCCAAATATTTGTTTGTGAAGACTTAAAGGGCTTTTTCCCAACAAGTCTCCCAAAAACTGTCAACCATGTAGATAGTCTCAGGATTTTTATGAAAACTCAAGATGCCATTTATTCTACTCATACTGAATGGATCAATGTGTGTGGTGGCAAAGAGAAAACATTTGTTCCCTTTCGGCTTTTGTCACAGTTTAAATATTCTTAATAATCCCTGTAACTATAGATATGAGCATATTTAGGCAAATAGCTGTTTTCTTGTACCGATTTCCTGACATATGAAGATAGACGAACATTGTCGTTACTTAAATCTCTTGCTTTCTGGTGTTTCAAATTTTGAAAGGTGGCTAAAAGAATAGGGCCTTTGTTTTGATTCATGTTTGAACCCCAAGAAGAAGAAGGAACTCAAGGATTACTCATTAAAAGTTAAAAAATATTTGCCTGTTAGGTGGATTTTTCAATATTTTTTTAATATATTCTGGTGCAATAAGGATGAGTTTGTTTTTTATGTCTACATTGCTTTAGTTAAATGTACTAAATTATGTCAACATATTCTCTTTGACTTTTTTCTAGCTCGACGGAAGCTATTGAGTAAAAGTGTAACATTTGCAATTCTGCTGCGGACAGGCTCAATTAGCTGCATAACGCTTTGGGCTTTGGTGCATTTTTAGGCAAATTTAATTTACAAAAATGTCACCCAGGAGTAAAAGATAAGAAATGGCGCGTGAAAAAAAAAAAAAGATCCCTGAAACAAGTGGTCTGATGCTGATTTTCTTCCCTAAATTATACAAGTCTCTTGATTAGATGTAGTTTTATGCAAAGGAGCTAAACTTTTAAATGCTACGGTGGGATTCATCAGCCATATTAAGTGGGAGGACAAAATGCTTTTGTTTTCTGGTTTTGATGATGATCACAAATTTACATTGCAGTATAAACCAAGAAAAAACAGAAAACCACTACACTTAGGCCAATTAGTGGACGAACATTGAATTTCAGCTGTAAGCTTGGCCAGACGTGTTGTTTTTTCTTTCTTTTTTTTTTTACCTTGAAAGCAAAAGGTATGAATTGTGCTGCTAAATATTATGTTGCCTTTTATGTTTTATGTATCTGATGTACTATATAACATAAAAAAGCCTAGTCTCCATCTTCAAAGGAACTCTTTCAGCCGACAGGCATCATAAAGAAGATTCACAATAATAGCTTTCCATCAAGCTGGCAGTGAATTCTTGTTGTCATATCTACAACTATCCATTAAACACCTGCTCGCAGCAGTATTCTTAACCTCTGCTCGCTTATACAGGCAACAATGCTCCCCCTCCGTCAACATTTAGCAAAACAATTCTGCTCTGTCACCTGTGATAGATGCGCACGTAAAAAATGCAATATTGGCATCCAAACAATGGGCAAGGCAGTACAGTTAAGTATTTCTCCAGAGAAGTCTAAAATTATGCGGTCTCTCAAGGACACTGCAGAGAGAGCATATAAAAAAGAGGGGGGGAAAAAACGAAGAGACTAAAATGGAAAGGTGAGCGGGGAAATTGCAGAGCATCCTGTTTTGCTCCCCAGCTGTTTACACAGTGCCGCAGAGGTTGTAAATTTTTAGGAGCTGAAGCGTATTGGGCGTCATCTCCAGCACCCATCACTCTGGAAATTACCTCTCTTCTCTAGGTCTCTCGGGGAAAGAGCACAGTTCATTCTGGAGATCCCTTTGGACTGTCACTTTAGTGGTGACACTTGAGAGGCCCTATGCAAATAAAATATAAAGTTAAATAAAACACTCTGCTATATCTAAAGCGGAGGTGGCTGGATTGGATGTTTGCTTCCTCTGAGATGTAAAATTTGATGACTTTGTATATACCCCAGAATTTGTACTTTCACTTTTTAGATGCACAGTGCCTGGAGAAATTACTTTAACTGATGTCATTTTTCATATTGTGTTAGCCTAATACGTACATTAGCTTTGGTGGAATTTTTTATTTATTTATTCTGATTTAATATATGAAATCTAAAATTATTTTTATCTGTCAATGGTGTGGCTTTTTTATATTTGATTTCAGCTTCTCTTGAATAAAAGGTGAACACATTGAGAGAAGTGGTAACCACCAATTCTCAATCAAGCCGGCTATCTTGCATGCTAGCTTAAAACATAAGCATTTCTCTTTCATCTGTTTTCAAACCACACCTCAGTAATGTCCAATTGCGCCAAAACGATTTGAGAAAATTTAGACATGCCTATAGGAATAGAATTGATTAACTTTTTTATAAGTCTAGTTTATTACTACTGCTATAATCCACTGCAGTAGCAGTAAGTATGACTTTTTTTAATTTGCATTTTAGCCCTAGATGTTCTCTATGCAACTCTGATGATGTGTTTTTAAGCAATTTTTCCTCCACCCCCGGGACGTACTTGTATGCTGTACCAGTTGGCAGCAAATATTTTGATGTTAATCACATGAAAAGAAGAGAAGATCTGAAGCAATGCAAGGTCGTTTATGGTCATTTTGCCTCTTTAGTCAATTTGTACCCCTATTTTTATACTTACACTTCTATATTTTATTTGCTCCTAAGTCCATTTTTACCCAAAAGCAAACCCATTTGTACAATTCTAATTACCAGTAACATGTTCAATATTTCTGATGAATGAGGGAGAACAGAAAAGGATAATAAAACTGCAAACATTTAATAAATTGTATATAATGTTTTCTGAAACCTTTAAATTATGCCTGGTTTTAATTTAGTGTGGTTCTGATCCCCATTTGGAGACTTCCTTTACGTCTGCTTTCAGGTTGAACTCGCTTGTACAGCCAGACTCGGGCATGGTGGCAGTTGTTTTAAATGTCCTCCACTTTGTCGAAAGGGAAATATCAGATTTCTAATTATTTGAAGACTTGAATCACTCAGTCTGATGAGCCGCTTCAAACAGCTGTCTGAAGGCCCTCCGCTCTTGGGAGCTCAGCATTGTGCTCACTCTCACTTCATTAGCCAGGAGCACCAAACTAAATGTCTGGGGTTTAAAAAGGGCAAACCTCCTTGAAAATGCTGAGCAATCATGTTCTCATCATGGGCATCAAATGTGATAGGTCTGTGCATGATTTTAGTTATTGTTAGTAGAAAGACGATTTTAAAAGGTCTCTATTTTGACCTTTTATAGTTTATATCGCTTAAATTTCTTGATTGTAGAAGTTGACAACAAACATCCATTATAACATTATACATTGTGTTCATGTATAAACGTATAAAATATAATTATTTCATGCAAAACTGTTTTAGTTTCTCACCCAAACCATAGAATACAAGTTCTTCCTTCCCTTTCTGACTTCCATAGAAACAAAGTAAAAAAGTTGGGAAAACGAATTAAAGTTAGATTTTTCTAAAGGGCTAAAAGGGTTTGCAAATAGTAAAAATGTAGCTCACATTGGAAAGTAAGTCATGAAAACTATTTTGATAAGGCAGCCCGTCTTACCCGGAGCCAATCTGTCAACTTGCTCCGTCAGTATATCTTTTTGATTGTTAATTCTTCACAAGGTCACATAGGAGATCTGGGCGTTCTTCCTAATGGCTAATTATCCTTGCACCATCTTTTATTGAATCTGACACTTTGAAGGGCTTTCTGTTGGACCCGTTCCGCCTCCTTAATAGTATTGGTTTTTTTCACCGATCATATCAGGGTCTTGCATTTAAAAGGGGGGGAGGGAGAAAAAAAAGAAAGAAAATGATGCTGCCAGCTTTTTATTCCCTCCTGTTCCCATCAACCTCATGGGCCCTCCTCTTTTATTCTCGTCCAAAGCGTTTCTGGGGCTGGCAGGATGGTAACTGTAAACACACGTCTTCTGTCTCGGCAATTATCAAAGGGGGCAGAGTGGGAGAGGAATTGATCCGCCGGCTCGCAGTACAGTAAACAAAGCCTCTCTGTCCCATGTGTGTCGAGCAATTATGAAGTGCTAGAAGTAGCAGATTTTGCATGAGCTATAAAAAGACCAAACAGTTGGTGCAGAAAAGGTGTCAAGAAACTTAACTTTAATGATTTGCTGCGGTTATTTTTAATGTTTTAATTTTGCTTTTGATCTTTTACACATCCTCAGTTTGTCACGCAAGTGGGTCAGTCATGTCCTTTTTTTGGGTGGATAATATCATCCGCAGGTGTAAAGCGACTAGCTTTTCAAAGAAAGCTAAACGTTTTTGCCAATTCCCACGTCGCCCTCCGTTTTTCCACGAGCTTATTTGTCACTTCTGTCTCCCGTCTATGTCATTGCATTGTCTTTTGCCCCTCTACTGAAGCTATTTATGCAATATTTGATTTAGATTGCGATACACGATGTCCCCGGGCGCCCAGCAGAGATGGATATATAAATAGCATTTAGGAAAATAAATTGATCTTTGATGCTTGTCCTTCAGGGGGAGATTATGTGACATTGGTTACTGTCAACAGTCTGGTCTATTTCTATTTTAGGTCCACGCCATGGGTGAAAACGCACTCATGAGGTCCGTTGGAGTCGAAACGAAATGGGCTATTACCCTTCAATGTGATTTTTCTGAGGCGATGGAAATGAAAAGAGGTCTCTCATTTGTGCTGCACTGATCTGGTTACGGCTCCGATGCACATAGTCGGAGAGAACCTGTGAGGTTAACATTTATCAATTGTTAAATATGTTTTGAAATAACGAGTGGTTAAGATGAAAAATAACAACCAAAAAGCTTAATGTATTCATGACGATAATCAGGCAGTCAGGGGAAATAAGGAAAGAGAAAACTAGAGTGTGGACAAAAATGGATTTCCAGACTTTTATCCGTGTCCTAATGTCTAGGTGTTGTATCCATCCTAATTTGTCCTCTTTTTTCCTACCTTCTTTGTGTCTCTCCTTTGTTCCTTGTCCCTCTGTCCTTCCTTGCATACTTCCCTTCTTCCTTTTTTGTGTCCTTCCTTTCCTCCCTTCTATATGACAGTTCTCCTTTGTCCTTCCTTGTGCACTTGTATTCTTTCTTTCTTCCCTTGTCCTTAATTTTTCTACTATTCTTCCCATCTTATAATCCCCCCATATTCTACCTTCGTTTCTTACATTAGCCTTTCTCACTTCCCTTATCTTTTTTTACTTTGTTCAACCTTTTCATTACTGTCTTACCTCCTTTCTTTCTCTCTTTTGGTGGCCAGCCTCCATTCTTTCCTTCCTGTGTGTCTTGCCTTGCCACCATCTTCATTCCTTCTTTGTTTCCTTCCCTCCATCCTTTATCCTTACTTCTTCCTTACTTCTCTGGTTCCTTCCATGAATTGTTTTTCCAGACTGGGTTGTGTCTTGACCCCTTTCTTCTTTTCTTTCCGTTGTGATTAATTTCTGTCTGTCCCAACATTTTTTCTTGCTGTTTTTAGTGGCCTAACTTTCTTCCTGCCTTCCTTCTTCCATTCATCCATTTTCTAACACGTCTATCCCTCGTGGGGTCACGAGGGTTGCTGGTGCCTATCTCCAGCTGTCAATGGGCGAGAGGCGGGATACACCCTGGACAGGTGACCAGTCTATCGCAGGCCTTCCTTCTTGTTTCTGTTTTTTTTTTTTAGGCTCCACACCTAAATCCAGCCCATTTTAGACCTGTTAACCATAAATTAATTGTAAACCACGTTATTTTATATTTTAAGAGGAAATTAAATTACCAAGACCTCTAGAAAGTGCTTGAAAATGTCTGGATTTTCTCCTAGAAAAGTGTACAGGATCCCTGTATAATCTGCTGTCAAAAATCCTGGTACAGTTTTCATATTTATGGAATTTGAACTCCTCCCAGAATCTCGCCACGCACATGCATAAGAAGAAATCACTATAAGCCCTATCTGATCCCCACCTCCACTCTGCTTCCCAGCTGCACATGAGTAATGGAGATCATCTCCCCGGAAGATCACCGTCAGCAGAAAGGCGTCACAAGGAGCGCAGAAATTTCAATTATCAATATGCCATTTAATACATTGCCACCAGGCCAAACAGCCTGCCGTCTCGATCGGCCAAGATGGAGAATGTTATTTCTCAAACGCATCAGCAAGATAGCTGCAATTTGGCTTTGTATTATGGAGGGGTTCTAACCGGCCTCCATCCGTCACGTCGTACTTTAAACCTCTGCTTTTGCATGGCCAGTCGAGCCGAAGCGCTCAAGGGGTGATTACAAAAGCTCAGAGCCCCTCTGAGAGCTGTGTTTGAAATCTGTGATCAAGAAGTAAGAAGCTTTTTCTTGGAAGTGACAGCATGAATACCTTTGATTTCTAGTCGGGATATGGCTGTCAGGGCACCGTCATGATTCCTCTTGGACTGTACCTCGGCTTTGAAAGAAACACTAATCCACAATTTGATGGAGGTTGTTTAATCTTGACTCACCGGGTATTGATTGTTGGTTGAACCAAGAAAATCAGTGTTGTTTTTTTTGGGTTTTTTTGAGTGGTCTTTTCATCCCTTTCTGCAATCCTTGCACTGCGACTTTCAAGGTTCCCATCGACATGGGGAAACAACAACTCCTGAGCAATTGGCAGAAGATGACAAATGTTGGCAAGTTTTTAGATCTTGAGGTAAAGCAAGCTTGCTTGGTCCTATTCGTGCCTTAACAGTGACGTTTCTGCATCTTGCAGCTTAATATCCAGTCGTACAGTTGCAAGGGTGTCTGCAAGGTTTTAAGGTTAATAACCTGAATTCTAGGCCTTCACTAACTGCTTTAAAACAGTATTATTTAAAAAAAAACACAGCTGTTAAAAAACACACAAATGTATCTGCTCAGGTCATGTTTGTCTTTGTTCAATGATTTCAAATGTTTAAGCATGTCAAAAGTGCAAAAAGGAAAGTTATCAGAGTGTATTTTACTGCTGTGTGTGTGGCGGGACTGTTTTGGACATCATGTGCTTTTATTTATTTCTCTTTTTGTGTCAATTTTTCATTGCCACACAGTTAAATCGATGGAGAGCATCTGTAAACAAATATTTTTTTGACAGGGTCATATTTACACACAAATATCCTTTGATCTAAACCCCTGTCCTCACAGGTGTCGTCCCAGGGCGGTCCAGCATTTAGCTCTATCTAAATTAGCATCAACGCTGACCAGCTTCTCAGTTCCTGCTGAACAAAGCCCTTCCCACAGCATGATGCTGCCACTGCTTGGGGCGTCACCATTTAACCTCGCCGTGTGTGATTGTGGACTGTCGGAGGACGCCAGAGAACCTGGAGGAAATAATACAATACATGTAGTACAAGCCCCGCACCAGTGGCATGGCGGTAGAAGCCAAAACAATGCTACAAATATTTAGAGCAAAGCAGGCTTACGAGATACAATCGTTCCATTGATACATCAGGTCAAACAAATAAAAACAACAGCTTGCATGTTTTAGAAGTTGCTGCCACAGAGCAGTGATGGCAACGAGTGAAGCGGTCAGTAGTCACGCTCAATAAAATCTAAATCCTCTAGGCTGAAAGGTGCCTTCTCAAGAAACTATGGCTTGATGTGGTGGTGCAGCATCAGTAGAAGTCTTAAAGCCCCTCTCCCATAACATCTTGATTAGCCGGAGGTATCCTTTAAGGATGCGGAAGGAGGAAAAACACCTAAGCTGCCAGGGGAAGAGGAGGCGCAGAGGAAGAGGAGGGGGGCTCCGTGTGCACATCTGAGCGTGTGTATGTGTTGACAGGCAGATGGACAGGTGTCTGTATTCATGTGTCTGAACTTGTCTGTCAGCTGCCTGCTATTCTGGTTGGAGTGTGTAGCTTTTTGTGTGTGTCTGTAGGTTTAGACTGTCAACACGTTCTGATCAGGGTTCCGTCTTGAGACTTAAGGCGCCACCATGTTGGAGGGAGAGGATTCAAGCAACCAGCGTTCCAGGGGGAGCTTTGAATTCCGCATGACTGCGTAACAAAACCACACTCTTAAATTTGTAACTCATTGCTTTGACAGTTTTACTACAACTGAAAAAATAGCATGTGATCACTAATTATATTAATATTCCTGATGAGATTAAGGGAAATTTCTGTGCCCAGTCTCAGGGTGATTCAACACGCACTTTGGAGATATTTCTCTTGAGGTAAAAGTTGTAGAACACGTTGGTTTTGTCATGAAATTTGGAGAATCTCAGCTGTAAGAATTAACAATCTAGGAACCCTGCATGCTCGGAGGTTGTAACATTTAAGTATATTTTTGTAAGGCTAACCGGGCAGAAAGGAGCAGTTTTCTTTTTATTACAGTCTTTTAAAAAATCATAATTTCTCTCTAGTCAGTGCACTCCATCCAAATTCACACACACTTTATACCTACACATTGCAACTTTGTCCCTTCCTACTTCTATTGTGCCTGTAGATGAACCATTCTGTATTATTTACTTAAACCATGGGTTTGTTTTATTACAGTCAAGTAATTTCTTTGACATATGGAGAGAAATGTTCCCAGAAATGCACAACTCTCAGGTATAATTTCATTCAATTTTATTTTAATATCTGAAAACTGTATCATTGTATTTTTTGCTGAGATCCCCATTTTGGCATGTTTAATCTTAATATTACAGATTATAACCCTGATCAGATCGAAACAACTCAAAATTTTCTCATGGTGGTAGACATTACTTGTTGGACTCATATGATCATATTTCTTTACAAATGACTATGACTACCATATTGAAAATGACTTTAAATTGTGGGGGGGCAAAGCAGGTGCAGAATGACCTCTTGGCAGGTATGAATCAAGGGGCCAAAATGAACAATATTCTTGGAGTAAGATAACCGAATCATGGTGTTAAAAAGAACTCAACACAAAATAATTACATCATCTCATTTCTTTAATTTTGAAGAGAAAAGAAACAGTAGTTCATAAGGCAAGTGCGACCATCTGACTTTGATTATTGCAGCTAGAATAAAATTCTAACATTGTGTTATTATATACTGTATATATCTTGCGCAGAATATTTGACCTTCTTGCAGTTCTGCTCTTAACAGAGTTTCCCAGGGTCCTACATGTGCCTATAAACTTGCTTAGTCAGGTAGTGTTGATACATCTTAACCCATATCGTGCCTGTTTTTTGTGCAACCAGACATGTTTCCAAACAGCTGTATGTGCCTCTGTTGTGATTAAGGAAAAAGTATGGAAGTGGTATTTCAGCCAGCTGACCAGCAGTCCACAGTAACTGTTGGATGACAGGGAGCTGCTGTTTATCTCCACGCAGTCTAAGAAAACTCAAGTCACACCAGTACTATCTCTGGCATCTCTGTAAAAGTACTTTAGGGAAGGGATGGTATCTTTTTAAGACCTTAGTTTACCTTAAAACTAGTAACAAGGAAGGCAGAAAGGTTACACTAGCCAGTGCCTCCAACAAACTGACATCATTTTAAAGGGACGCACCTTCCTTCTCTATTTGTTTATTGTGCTAAACCAAAACTGGAGAAATTAAGAATATCCTGACAGTAGGTGTACACAACTTCACAACAAGGTTGAATGATCTGTCATTTACTAATGTATGCAGCTAAAGCACGCTAACGTTGGGATACATTAACACATTTTTCTTTGTCAAAGCGCCCTTCCTGAGAAATTTTACAAACAAATTTGCCTCAGCCAAATTAGCATTTCACTACTATTCATAAACTGTCTTTCGTGACCTGGAATATTTAAATGCCCCGTACAACCAGAGAAGACTCTGTTCACTCGGGAACTTTCTCCCGCATCTTATTAAAAGGACCTTAAGTAGGAGCGGTGTGATGAATGCTTTTAGAGGTTGTAAAAGAGTAAAGTGTGTATACCATGATATCAGTAGAAGCCTGCTTGTTGGGAAGCCTAAATCATGCAATAAACAACCACATTAATGCGGACAAACTGAAAGACTCGAATGTGAACAGAAGTAAGCAGCATCGTAGCATAAAAGCATTACAAACAAGCCTTTCATACTCTTTGTTCCAACTCATTACCTCCCCCAAATTATCCCGTCATGTAATACATGATGTGACATCCAGATTTAGTACATCGTGTACCCTATACTTTATTTCTGTACAGCTTTTTTTGGTCGTTACTTCTAATTGGGCTTACCTCTAAGCCTGGGATGCAGCAATGTACCAACTTTGTCCCCAAGGCTAATCATCCGCCCTGCCTGTTCATACAATTACCCAAGTCACTACAATATTCAGTCACTTATCCCTTGATCCAATATTTATGAATATCTGGCGCACCAGAGGTTCTTAAATTAACGGACTCATAAAAATAGAATGAGATGTGGTTACCATTTTATAACCTCTTTTGGCATTGATCTTTCACTGGAGAGAAAAGGGGAACGCTTACATGCATTTATAATGAAGTCTTGTGATGTGACTGTTGCAAGAATGAGGGATCCTGGTCTCTAAACTATTTTAGATCAAACCTATTATGAAGGTTGGCATTCTCTGTTGCTAAACTAACATAACAAAGCAAAATATGGTCTGTTATATAATTGTCTGTTTTGATTTATTCCAGCAGGGCTTTGGCCGTGTAAAATAGTCATGTTTTGAATTGAAATGCATGTATTGAAACAAACAACTTTTACTCATTTCATCTACTCGGTGTTCAGGAATTTGAGGGAGTTAAAAACAAAATGTTACGTACATTTATGAACTATGTGAGGAAAGCGGGTTTTTTCAGGTCCCAGATGATGAATTGACCTTATTTTAATCATTATTATCTAAACTGCCAAAAGGAGGAAATTGTTTGACTCGTTTGACTGGGAGATATGTAACAGTTTTCCAGCCGATATTCATCAGTCCAACAAATGGCGATGGACAATATATTTGTGCAGGTGACGTTTGGACTTTGTGGGCAGAGCAATGTAACCATGCACGGACAGATTTACCAGTTCAGAACACAAATGTCTAAAAATGGAGGAACTAGTTGCAAAGAAAAATAAAATGTTTGGGATTATTTTGGCTTTAAACCGGATGAGAGAGGTGAACCACATGATGTAACCAAGGCGGTATGCCACTTCTACAGATGTTTAGTGCCAGCAAAGGACTCAAACATCACAAACCTGCATGAGCATTTACGTGTACACCATCCGGCTCAGTATGCTACACTGTCTCCAGGTGCTGCAGCTCCATCCTCAGGCTCTGGAAAAGCTTTTAACCACCAGAAAATTTAAATGGCTTCAAATAATTCAAATGTTTTTTTTTTTCTGAACATACAGGGTATTGCGGTTCTTTCTTTCTGTCTCAAGTTTAAGTAAATAAATTGTTGCTGCACGGAGGCACTGGGGGGAAAAAGCTACTTGCAGCTGGAAGGAGTTTGTGTGTACCATTAAAAACAGCATTCCGCTTTTTTTTTTTTTCTTCTTTTTTGTGGTTTTAACCAGTAGCCCAAAGAAAAACGCTCTTAAAAAAATATTGTTGAAGGGCTGAGCCTATCGTCGATGGCCGATAAATTTGTCCAATTGCCCAACCCTAATTGAAATGCAACATACATTAACATTGCTTTATGAAATAATCTATGATTTTTTTATACATTGCCTGAATCCACACTATGTACATCTAATTTTATCAAAAACGGTAATCAGAGGCACACACATTGAACGAGGTAAATAAGTGATTCAAGCTGTGTGCTAATCAGGTGATTATTTTAATGCAACAGTTTCAGAGGGGAAAAATAGAGACTAGATTGAAAACTAGATTTATTATATTTATATCCAGTTTTGTAATCCAGGGTGGGATCATCAGCAGCTTTGTGTTATACATTTGCAACGTGAAAACAGAGCAGGTCTCCTCCCTGCTCTCTTTGCTCTGACTGCATGCAGGGCTTTCAGGACAAGGCAGCTCCCTGTGCCTGTGAGACAGCGCTGAGGGAATAGAACAATCTTACACAGCTCTATCAGCTGCAGTGAGAGCAGTGCAGCACCCAGTAGCCACCAGTAGGTTGTTTTTTTTCAAAATAAAGTAAACTTTAACATTTCATGATATTTTAATTAATTTTAAACTCTGATTATGATAAGAATAAGTGTGCAAATATACAGTAGCTATGCTCTGTCATATTCTTTACATTTTTTTAAAAATGGATTCATTCTAAAGGTGTGGCGGCTTTTATTTTCATGTGCCGGTGCTCCACGATCAGTTACATGTAGCAGAAACCCTGAAGTTACATTTGGCTTTTCTTTAGTTTTTCCAAGCAGGTAAGCAATTTTAAAACCCCTTTTTGTACTTGGAAAGAACTTTTTGAGCTACATCCCCTAAAACTGAACCTACATTTCCATATCTGAATGATGACATTGTTTATCTAACAGCATAGCTTGACTTTCAAGGGTATTTTTTCTTCAGAAAAAATACAAATATGCCGTGACTTTTTAGGGACAAACATAATTCAGTATCAAAACATCCCATATGTAGCAAATGAGACTAAATTGCAAAGAAAATCCTGGCAAAAATGGTCGCAATCCACAAACAGACAGGAAGCTGCAGCAGCCAACAGAGTCCCTGTCTCTTTTCTGAACATCATATTAAAGAGTGGAAACACCTTTAAGCCGTTAGGGAGTACTCTTATTTATAAGCTCATATAGAAAACTAACAAAAAGCACAGCAATCCATATTCCAGTTTTATAGTTGCAAGTGGGGGGGCATTTTTAATTGTAATTGTTTTCTGTGGATTTGTAATGTTTTAGTGATTGTTTGGAGCTAAAATTTAACCTGAAACCGAACCTGGATGAATTGTACCGCTCAAGCTCATGGCCATTTGTTTCCATAAAAATGTTGATGATTAACTGCGAAAATATCCCTTGAACAGGCCAGTAACTGATTCTGAGGCGTAGCCAGACACTTTGGAAAGCAAACTATTTTTTTATGTGCTTTGGCCTTTCATCCACAGAAACTTTTACATCACTAAAAACGATTGGTTTTGAAAACTCTGGCCAAAGTCGAGATTCCTTAAAACTCAGTTTTTGAGCCTGCATGTGCACATGGCATTTTAGGGTCTGGCGCCGCTGACGTCACATGTGCGAGCATTGTTATAGACTTGTGCCATGCGGGAGAGGAAACATGAATGATATCAAAGAGGTGCTGATTTCTACACTGGTGTTGCACAACACCAGCGTATAAATTGTAAACAGTCCATCAGTTGAGTGACTGTTTACAACATTTGTAAATCAATGTTAAACTGGATAAATTTGCTGCTACGAAATCAACGGCATCTCCATTACCCCGGCAAACACACAGCCTTTCCTGTCTCCACCTCAGTATCGGGACGTCAAATTAAAAGCATACATGGAACATTATAAACATCAGTTGGTTCTCGTTTGTTTTTACAACCCCAACTGCTCCATGATGTTGAGGGGCAAACGAGAAAAAGCGCTTTAGCTGTTTTACACCAACTCTCCCTCCCAATACGGAAACACAATGCTGCCCAAATGTCACCATTGTTTTGAAGGATTCTCACAGACTGATATAGGTTTTAGGTTTGCGGTACGCTGCCCCCTATGTGTTTGGCACGTTTATAACAACACTCAGTCTATTTGTGAGGGTTTGTGTGGATGAAAACCTTTCTGAGAATTATATATAAACAATGTAGAGGAGATATTTGTTTTTATAAAGACCCGGCTACATGTGTACAAGGCCTGAGTCACATCCAAGTGGAAATGGACTGCGCCTCTTTTGGTAATTGTGAAGAACATGAGTGTAAAGGCAACGCAGTGAAGTTCAGAGGAAAGCGCTGCCTTTTACAATTTAATATAGTCATATTGAAATGCCTCAGTCAGCAAGTTCCTGCCAATTTAAATGAAATCATTTTTGAAGTTACCTGATTTCCCAAAACTGTAAATTTCTCTGCCGGAGCCCTTTTACCTTAATAAGCCATTGCAGACTGTGCTCCTCGTTTAGGAGCTCCAGCCTGACTCATTTTGAGATGTTTTCTCATGTTGACATTAACATTTTTCATAGCGACCTCGGATAAAGTGACCTCGCCTGCTGTCTTGTGCCATAAGTGTGAGCGACGCCACCCCTGTTTCAGCCCCCTCCAACATGAAATAGAGAGTCTTCTGTTTATTCTGCCAAAATATCTGACCAAGCGTGGGAGGATGGCAACAGAACCCAGTCTGTAATATTCCTTTTATCACAAAGTTCTTTTTTAAAGTTGAACAAAAGTGACCAAAATGAAAGCCCATCGTTGCCAGTGAATCCGGCATCTAAGGCTGTTATGATGTGTTATTTTTGCCAACATCTGTTATAAAGACTCAAGGTTGAATTTGCCTCTAGGGCAGCCATAATTGCTGTGCATATGTTGTTTATGCGTTGTGCTGGAGCAAGTTAAAAAAAAGAGCTTGTCCTGGAAATAACTTCAGTCAAGCATTTGTAGTTGTGTGGGCTAGTAAACGGTTAATTAGTAAGACTAATTTGTTTTATCTGTACTCATGAGGCCTGTTGATTTTAAGCCAACTAAACGCAATCAGGATGACATTTTCCGTGTACTTTTGATATTTATTTTGGTCTATTTTGCATGCGTCTTCTTACCCTTTTTTGTCTTGTTCCAATCACAAACTTCAGTGTATTCTATTGGGATTTTATATGATAGAACAAATTAAAAGTAGTGAAGACTTGTGGAGTAGAAGGAAATTATTTTTTTCCAGAATTTGTTATAAAAGCCACGTGTCATACATTTCTAAACAACTCCCTTGAGTCAATATTGATATGTATAGAACTGCACATTTTTAAGCAAGGCAAAGGCAAGGCAAGTTTATTTATATAGCACTTTTCAGTAAAGACGATTCAAGTGCTGTAGGGTGTTTTTAAATGTCTATCAGGTTTGTGCAGCTACAGACTGAATCTTTGGTGTTTTCTTCAAACAGGTTGGCCCAGTTTTTAGCACTACCAACGCTCCCTTTAGCATCAACCAGCTGCTGTGTCCCTGGTAAAGAAAAGGATGCCCACAACATGGTGGTGCTGCCACCACCATGTTTCACAGTGGGAATATGCCATTCAGTGTTAAATGCCCTCTTTGAATCTATTTGATGCTGCTTATTCTCTAATAGACTCTGACAAACCTCTGAGGTCTGAACTCATCCTGACATGAAATTACACAGAAACTGATTCTGTTTGCTATTAAAGGAACAATAAATAATAATGTCACCCAGTGGTTAAAATCGCAACAACACATACACAATGCTTTTCATGGAGACCTGCCATTTACTCAACAGTCCATTGTTGCACTGAATATTTAGTTTCACAGGATAGGTATATGATGTGGTATTCTGTTCTACATCTGATCTGCTTCTATTACTGGCTTCCATGTTTGCAGGCTGCAAATGCTGCGCTCTGTTTTGGGAACCCTGGGAACTCTCATATGATTGGCTCAGGAACCAGGAAGTAAACACGGGCTACACACTGAACCGAAGTAGTTCTGGACTGTATCTCTAGGTTTTGAAGGAGAAAAAAAAACATGACTAAGACATTGTTGATGGAGAGGATCAATTGTTTATAGGGAATCTTACTTCCATCAAATGAGAATGATTTAGGTTGATTTTACAGTAAAGTGTATCTTATTTATTGCTCCTTTAAGGTTACACCTGCAAGAAAGTGGTTGCATGCGATTTCACAAAGGGTTATCAGAGTTGAATGCAAATGCAAATCAGATTATTCGTCAAAGAATTTAATTTTTTTTTACTTTCCCTTCCGCCTCATAACCATGCAATATTTTCTTTGCTGATCTGTCTGAGAACCCCATTAATATGCATCAAAATGTGTGGTCTGAAACGTGAGACAAAGTTAAAGGGGTTTGAATACTTGTATTAGTATTTCCCCTTTCTACATTATTTATTTAGCTCACTATTGATTTTAGGCTGTTCAGCCATTTCTGACCAGTCCTTTTCTTATTGTTGAATCATGACCACAGACTTTAACTGAGCAAACTAAGACCTGCTAGATGTTGGTCTTAGTGCTTTTGGGACCTCTTGTAAAAGGGAAGGCAATCTTGGACTAACTTTGGTTGACTAGTCATTACATACATCAGTCATCACGGTTCCATGTTTTCTCCATTTGGGTAAAATAGCTCTCCTGAAGCCTTAAAGGGGAAGTCCGGTCAACAAGGAAAAATCAGGGTATCATTAGCTATAACTAAAACTAATACATTTGTGGTTATTTAATGAACTTATCTTTAATCAATAAGAAAATAAAAACATAAATTGTCGTCTTAATCACTGTGTATGGGGGCTGACATGACTGCCCAAATATGGGCAGTAAGGGGCGTTTGACATCACATCCTGCGACGTGGAAGAGCGGAAGCGGCGACAGTATTTCTCTCCGCTTTCCATGCAAAGTCAATAGGAGCCGTTCTACACAGCTGCGATCATCAATAATTATTTCGGATTTCCAGAGGACTTCACCGCTGACATTCCCAAGAGCTATTGCTGAAGCAACAATGCCCACGTGCATGGCCATCGGATGTTCCAACACAACTGGTAAAAGAGGAAAAAACATTGCTTATTTCAACACAGTCACTTCAGCGATCTCTCCTCCGCTGTGTGTGTGTGCGTGTGTGTGTGTGTGCGCGCGCTCAGCTGCAGCGCCGGTGCAAAGCCGTGCTCAGCCCAGCATGTGCTGGAATGCTCTTATATTTTAATGCTTATACTATAATAATCAGCTAACTTAAGTCACTTTAGCGATCTCTCCTCCGCTGTGTGTGTGTGTGTGTGTGTGTGTGCGTGCGCCACACACACACACACACACGCGCGTGTATAGATATATACTGTAGGACCCGACTGAGTTTGATCTTGGAAAAACAGACAAACAGAGCGTTGAAACTTGCTCAACAGCGGGTCCGCCGAGTGACGTCAAAAAATGGGAGGTGACAGTACTATTCTTGACGAAGATGGATTCCTCCACATAAACATGATTAAATGAGAATTATTATTAATTAAAAAAACTTATAATTTTTTGCACAGTATGTAGTAGTTTTATATTTAAAGTACTTTCAGCAGTTTGAATTCTGATTTTGACCGGACTTCTCCTTTAATGCTGGCTTAGTAACCTTATAATGAATAAATTATATCAGTTACTTTGTTTCTCATCTACTTCATAAGTTCTTTAGATCGGGGTGTGATGTTTTCCTTTTTGAGATAATTTATCCTATTCCATGACAGTTTCTGTTTAAGTGATGTGAGGGGTTAATTACCTTTGTGTGTATGGTAAGGTAAACTTTTTCCTTTACTAACTAAACTCATTATTTGAACATTGCACTTTATATTTCCTCTGGTTATCTTTGTCTGTTAACATTTGTTTCAAGATCTTTGATGTTTGACAGAAAAAACAAGATGAGGAGAAATCTGCAACGAAGCAAATATATTTTCACAGCGCTGTCCTTGGTGCTGATTTTTTTAGTTCTGTAGTCTTCTTCTGAATTGCTTGAACCCATGTGATTCATTACATTCTTTTTTTAATTAGATTATATTTTTGTCCCCTTTATAGCTACTGACAGGGTTATCGGACAACCGGGGGGAAAAACTGGGTCCTCCAACTACCTTTTTAAATATTTTTTCTCCTTCATTGTCCCTGCAGGAGTGGGGAAGAACCCACCCCACCAACACAACGGCACTCTAGTAAAATATAAAGCTCTTGGTGCAATACAGGCAGAGACAGGAAAATATGCAGCTTAAATATGTCCCTCTGCTCTGACTCATGCAGCTACTCCATCATTTGATATAAAGAAAGGGTACCGGGTCTGTTACCTCAGGAGCTTCAAAACACAGATACAGCCTACCCTCGGTTCAATTTCCAATCCAGTTTCACCAACAGACAGACATCTCTCTGTGTTCTCTGCTTTAAAGGCATTAGACATCTGTTATATTTCTGCTTGTGGACGTTATAACTAGAAGAGGACCAATAGGTAATGTTTGGAGGCTGATAAAAGTGCTGTACTCTAGATTCATGTTACTGCCAGGCACGTTGAAGACCGCACCAGCGGTTGGATTTGTGGCTGAAGGTAGGGGGGCCGTGAATAAAAGGAAGATACTGATGTAGAACCTCAACTGCTAAAGGAAAGTTTGGCCTGTGACAGACATGTCACGTAAGCAGTAGCCTAATAGAAACATTTCCATATCTGCTTCAGCAAGTATGGAAATCCAAAAGGTTCACAATTCAATAAATCAAAATGTATATTTATTCCTGTGAAAATATTTATCAAAATTTGAAATGCATGTATCAAATTAATGACTCTGACTTTATTATATAACTATTTTAACTTAAACCTTTTTGTAATTATTTTACAAATATTTGTGAATTCATGTGTTGAACACATGATGAATTTATTTTTTCTCTCCACATTCAAATCAAAATCATCCTTGCTCCGAGAAAGTCAATGATATTGATTTTGATTTGCAAGGCGGTCTGCAGGGGAGTTGCTTTGCAGGTTAACTAGATCGGATGCTGGGGTTTATTTTCTGAGACAAGCAAATATTCCACACAGTACTTTAGCAAAGGAAAGAAGTCATTTCCAAAAACTTTATTTTTATGCATGATTTTACCATGTTTTGATTCAGAGTGTGACTAGATTTCCCAATTTAATTACTGTTAAAGAGCAATAAATCAAAACCGCAGTAAGAAAATGTAAAAAATGTATTCAAGATATACTATATATGTATCTAATTTGATAATAAGTTTATTTATAAATTGCTTTCAAACAATGTGCTGAACAATAACCAGAGGATAAGAATAATAAAACATGGAATAGAATTTTAAATTGTAAATGGCTTGTACAGCCGTTTAATTAGTCCGACCACCCCAAAGCGCTTTACAATCAGTCATTCACCCATTCACACCCTGACGGTGGTGAGCTATGTTAGTAGCCACAGCTGCTCTGGGGCAGACTGACAAAGGCGAGGCTGCCATACATCGGCGCCACCGGGCCCTCTGACCACCGCCAGTAGGCAATGCGGGTGAAGTTTCTTGCCCAAGGACACAACGACTAAGACAGGGGATCGAACCATTAACACGGCAATTGTAGGACAAACTCCCTAACTCCTGTGCCAGTGTCGCCCCAGTGGCGATGATTTAACTTAGAGCATTACATATAACAATGCAATGATGTAACAGTTTATTACCATATTTATTTTTTGTCATTTGTGTCACAGCTAGCGTTCTACAGCAGAAGGATAATATAAAAAACTGTTCTAAACAAAAATAATAAATAAAAAATCCAAAATATCTATGGACTAGATAGGGGACTGGGAGCATAATGGAGAACAAGGCAATAGGATATAGTATCACTCATGTCTTCAAAAAGTAAACATGAATTATTTTTCTACAAGTTACAGAATGTCATGAACGGGGGCCCATCTCAGATTATCTTTTCCCTGGACCGAGGCAAGGCTGTCAGCTAGCCTGGTCCCCTTCGAAGTGGAAAAGGAATCCTATCAGAGAGCTTGTATGCAGCCTCTGACTTCTCACTTGTCAGATTACTAAAAACAGTCTGTCCTCGGGGATGGCTACCATCATTCTAATGTATGCTGATTTGACTTTATGTTTCTTTGCCAAGGACAGAATACCACCTGCTGGAGGATCCGATTTTATGTGCATGTTTATGGGCATCTCGACTCCAGGGGCACAGCTTGAGCGAAGTCTTGCTTTCTGCAAGGAGAAACCTGCCCTACCCACTGCCACACCTCTCTGCTCATTTATCATAGTGACAAGGGAGACAGGGGAATGTCTTCCATATCCACACATCCTCTCTGCTCACACCGAGGAAACATCATGTCACTGACAGAGGGGTGGAAATTAAACACAGCAAAGGAAGAATGACCAGAGTGTTACTAAAACGGAGAGTTGCTAACATTTAGTTTTACTTCTGCTTCCTAATGTTACCTCCAACTCTGCCCCTAGCTCTTCAGTGTCCCCTTGACCCTATACTAAGAGTCATAAGGGGCCGGGGTTAAAAACATTTGCCAGAAGAAAGTGGAATTGCTTTAAGAAGCCACTATGCAATACGTTTTTGCATCAGTAGTCACAGCTTTTGAACCATTTTTACATTTTATGTTGCAACCATAAACCTCAGTTCATTTTGAGATTAATTTAAATACAATTTAATTCTCACCAGCCTGATCTACTTCGTACTACTGTGTACACAGTAGGATGCTGCCATCACCATAATTCACAGGGTGGCTGGTGAATACAACGAGATATAGAGTGTCAGTTTTACACCATCAGTGTTTTCCATGTAGACCAGCTTTCCCCATCTCTCCAGCTTTCATCTGACCACATTTTTGCTGTATCCCCTATATAGCTTCTGGCTAGTTGCATGCTGGATTTCATAGAGCTTCCTTTCAGCAATGGCTTCCTTCTTGCTACTCTTTCTTAAAGGCCAGATTTGCAGTGTTCATGTCTAATATTTGTCTCGTCAACAGATTATTTTATATACTTGAGCTGTAAATCTCTGCAGCTCCCCCTAAATTAACTATTGTCCCCTTCTCTGATTAATGCTCTCCTTACCTTTATGAATTTCTACAGCAGTAGCTCACTCAGGTTGCATAAAAAGATTTTCCAATTAAATGATCGCGCCCTGTTGGCTTACTCTGTTTACTTACAGAGCAAAAACAGTCTAAAACACAGAAATAACAAAGCGCCTTTGTGTATATTTGCCATAACGAGAACTCGTGACCCTAGGTACAATATTGCACATGCACGCAATGAGTAAACAAGGAGAAGTGGTGGAGCAGAGCGAGTCAGCAATGCCCAGCGGCAGTCCAAGTTGAAGTTTGAGAAAGCGCAAAACAATATTTGATGCCCAGAGAGAAAAGACACGAGTAGCACTTGGGATACAGTACGAACATTGGTGTTGATTGAAGCGGAAGCTAAAGCTAGCTAGCTAGATAGATAGATAGATAGATAGATAGATAGATAGATAGATAGATAGATAGATAGATAGATAGATAGATAGATAGATAGATAGATAGATAGATAGATAGATAGATAGATAGATAGATAGATAGATTGATATAATATATAAACCAGGGGTGACTATATTGCAGGAGTGCCCAAGAACAGCCTTGCCTTTTTTTGTCCAGAAAATACAGGCTTTCTAAATCATTCTAAATGTGACATTAGCATCCCCTGCCGTTTGGTCTGAGACTGCACAGTATGATGAATACTATTGTTAAGCTCCTAAAAAAAGTACAAAACTTAATGTAACTGAAGTTTGTCTTTAATATTAATGGCTGAATATTTCTGCCTTAGCTTGCCATAGCTTGTAATAAGTTGACTGCAGGTACGAGTCGGGGTAAAAGCCATTTATACTGTTGTTAATATATACGTAGTTTAAAAAAAGTGTGGCAATGTTGACACATTCTAATTGTTAGAAACTGTTGTTATATGTTAGAAATGATCCCATACATGTGTTATCAATTTTAAAAGAGTTTCTTTATGCATTAAAACAGAAAATGATAAAGGTTAAGTTTTTGACCCATTTTGTTGAGTAGTGGGGGGCCAAAAATGTTGCCTTCTTCAAAGGGGGCGCAGCAGAAACCATTTGAGAACCACTTATATAAACAGAGTGAGAGCGAGGGGGATGACAGTTTTCTTCCCCAGCTTGTAGAATCCAGAAGATTATTCTAGATCAGATCAAATTTAGGTCTCATCAATAATGCACTTAATGGGAAGTAGCTTTTTTATTATTTAATTTGTGTTGACTGAAACGAAAAAGTATCATTAACTTCTTTAAAATATTTATTACCTTGATGCTTTCCCATTTTTGCATTTGGTAGGATCAGCTGGCTTTTCCTTTTTTCTTGTTGTTCTTCTAGGAGCTTAATATGTTTGTATTTTTTATAGTCATGGAATGTGACTAAGTCCCTTTAAGCTTCTACACTTTCTCCCTGACCTTTTTTTGCTGCGTTGCTTGGTCTTCCTGATGCCGTTTGCCCTCTTATGTTCCCTCACCAACCCTCTGAGTTCTCACAGAACATATGTTTCTCCTAATTAGGTGACCTGTGAGGGTTTGCAGTGGATGTTCTTCAAAAGTACCAGGAAAAAAGAGGGAGATGAATACAAATGCCCGAGTTTTATTTATAAAACTGTAAAAACCATGTGTCCTTTGCCTTCAGTTAGGCACTATTTGGCTTTAGTTTATCACTTAAAATTCCAACCAAATGTGTTTTAGTGATAGTATTCTGTTTTTAAAGAACATGACAAATCTAAAACTGTAGCCAAATGCCAACATTGTATTTCACTTGATTACACCTGCAACTCTCAAGATAAGAGTGGTATACTAAAACTTCTAGTATTAGCTAGAGTTGCACCGATGCCGATACCAGTATCGGACGGGGCCCCGATCCAGCACTAAAATGGTGGTATCGGCATCGGCGAGTACCAACAAATAGGGCACCGATACCATTTTGATGTTTGTATGTCACTTGAACGCAGCCTTCTCTCTCCCGAGTAGTATTATACATGTTATATAAGTTCATGAAAGTCGCACTATTTTGGCATTTGAGAGCCAAATGTTTATTCAACTATTGTCACCCATTCAATTATTAATGTAATTTTACCGTCTTACTGTTGCACTACTATTACACATGTTATAATTTCACGAATGTTGCACTAGTTTGGCCTTTGAGAGCCAAACGTTTATTCAACTATTGTCACCCATTCCAGGTAGGCAATAAAAAGTTCTACTACCCTAAGTAGTATGCAGTTCTTCATATATACACACACACACATCAATTTCAAACAGATGGCATCGGTATGGTATCGGTATCGGCCAATACTGCACAGCCAGGTATCAATAACGGGGCCAAAAAATGGCATTGGCGCAACTCTAGTATTAGCTGTGTGCTCAACATAATGTAACAAAATATACTCGTATAGATTTTTTTCTCATAGATGTATGTAATATGGTCAGAGAGTAGGTTAGAATTGCCGTATTTTAAAAACCGCTGTCACACTCTTTCCTTTCTTCCGTGCCTGGGTCCCTGAGATCTAGGCTACCTACAGATAGCGTCCAGAACCGGACGTCAGGGGTTGCAAATGCAACAACCAGATCCATTTGTTGAGGGGGATGAGTGGTAAATGTTTCATCCATTCTTGAGCAGGTGTTTTTCCCAAAACTTCTTTCTTTTTTCAAACCATACATTGGCCCATTCATCTCAATAATCCGTGTCATCTTCATTATAAAAACAGCCTCCATTATATCAATGCAATACTGCTTACAATGTTATTGTTATGGTTGTTAAGTAAGATTTCCAGTAATCCCAAATGTGGCCGGTTGAAATCCAGCAGGTAAGACAGTAAAACGAGGCACGGTTCCACTGGGCCGCCTGTTTTCTCCCGCCCTATTCGGGCCTATAAAGGCCTGGAATAGAGGGAGACGCCTTCTGGGCGTTGCTTCACACCTTTACAGGTCCATCTCAAAATAGTAGCATATTGTGATAAAGTTAATTATTCTACATAATGTACTTTCGCGCTCTGCGGCTTCAGCGCCGTCTGCCTCTTGTTCGAATCGATACAGGGAGGCTGATCCAGGGCTGCCACTCTCAAGTGGTTGCTTTCACATAAATTCACCAATAAAACACAAAAAGTTGGTAGATTTGTTTCTTGTTGCTTTTTTGATGAAAAAAGTCGCTAGAGGGTTTGAAAAGTGCAACAGTGCTCTGGCTCTGGCACAATATGGAGCTGTGTGTTTTTGTTTTTTGAGACGCAGATGCTTTTATACCCCACAGCGGCAGAGGTGCTGACGTCACTACATCAGAATTACGTCACATCAACCGAAAGGAATGTTAATTCAAAATTCAATGCAAGACCACCGTTTACTCCTAGGAGGGCGCCACACTGAGGATTTTAGACACAAAAGCAGGATTTCAACAAATATGCACAAACTTTTCAAAATAATGACCAGGATATATAGACAGTACTATAAGGCAAACATGTTAACAGTTTATTGGCAAAAAAAGTTGATTTGGGGGTGAGTTACCCTTTAAGAGCTTCATTGTGAAATTACAGAAATCCTCGATAAATGCCAAACCATACCGCTGCTCTCTCCGGCTGTTTTCATCCACGGAGTTAAAGTTTGAGATCTTTTACCGCGTTAATATGAGAACACGTTAATTGAAATCATTTTAAACCGCAATTAAATTATTTTTAGTGGTTTGATTTTGGGGCTTAACCACCTGCTGAACCAGGGGAACGAGCTTCAGACATTTCCCCGGATCGAGTCTCTGCAGAGCTGCCGCAGAACACCGCTGTTTTGCCCGGAGGATTTTGGAATGTAGTTATTTAAAGCTTCATATTAGATCTTTTGCCTCATCCATTGTGAAAGCAAGGCGAGCACGTTGATAGCTTTAAAGATTTTTATCCACAGTGATATTTTTTTACGCTTTGATTGCAGTCTTACTGCCAGCTGGGGGCTTCTCTCTCAGCGGATGGTGCGTGAGGCTTTACAGAGTTTGAGCTCCTTTCTGCGGGACAACTCTGCGAAAGCACTCTCCCCGGGCGCGTTGTACAGAAATGCGGGCCAGCAGCAGGGACATACAGACACCCACTGCCTTGTACCCCATGAGGTGGATGGATGGACAGTTCAGAAACAGCTTTCAGTGTGAAATGAGGGAAAGCCTTGATTAATCCACGGATCTAATACAGCTCGTCTGGGTTTAGAAAGATGAAGTGTCCTTTTTCTTTTTTTCCACCTTCAGGCATGGTTCATGGTTTGAAAATAATAAAATTGTATCTTGGTTTGACCCACTCTGTTCATAGTGGTCCTTAATATTGATGTTGTCGCTCTTTGGTTATTATGGACTTCGCCCCGCGGCCAATCTCTAAAAAGAGGGCCGTTCACTCAAAACTCCTCTCGAGTCAGCTTGCATTGGCCTTACTCCTCAGCAGGGCCGCAAAAACCCGGGCTGGCCCTGAAAAAACGGCTCCTGAAACAATCGAAACTGGCCAGAGCCGTGCGGTGCGCGGCCACTACGAGCCAGGGGAACTTGGGCTATGGTTTTCTTAGGGGGAAGGGGTTAAACTTTTGTCTACCGAAAATTCAAGCAAAATAGCAAGCTGCCTTATTTTGAATACTTTATTAGCAAAACAAATTACTTTTTTCTGTTTTCTCTAAAATGTTATTTATTTGAGATCCACAACTTAGTGAGGACTGACAGGCCGATTATTAATACACCACATAATTGCAAATTTATACAGAAGGCTTACATCACCCTTTTTTGCTCCTTCAAGTCTTCACTTAATGCACTTAATTTAACACAACAACCGTCCAATAAACCACCTCTACACTTTCTAAGATCACATTACCAAGGTGGGCAGACTTTGCTCCATTTACACATTCTCAATGGCTTCCCCTTTCCTCAATGCTCCTCTGATCGTTTGAAATTCAATTATGCTAATCAGGCTTAAGGTCGGGGACATACAGGCTCTCTGCTTCTCTTCTGCTCTGCTTCATCCATGTGCCTTTGAGAATAATTATTCTTAAAAGCATATCATTTAGGTCTCTTTAGGTAGAAGGAGTAATCTGTGCACTTTGGAGTGCAGTGGAACCTGATGGCCGTACCCTAGAAGAAATGTTGACTGCTTGCAGAAACCTAAGGGCAGTGGGAGGCATTCAAGATTGCCAGTGGAATTTTATTTTCATCCAAATGTTTGGCTGTAAAATGTTTGCAAAGAAAATGTTTTGCTCCAGTGTTGACAGGTACCGCAATGAGACCAAATTATTTAGGTTCAGCCAGGGCTGGACTGGGACAAAAGATAGGCCCGGGCATTTTGAGCAGAGACTGGAACCACCAGGTACTGATGTAAAGACGTTGAAGATTAGAAACGGAAACAAACTTTCTTGTGACAGTGCTTGCACAATGTGGTATTGGTGTATATTTACTTGTTTAATAAACTTAAGCCTGCACCATCCTCCCAGTCCCATTATTGTATAAAGGACAGAAACCAAAAGGCTGCGTGGTCTAGTTAACCTCCTGAACAATCTACAGAGTTTAATAGATTCCTGAAATTTAGACAGAGAGGTATAGAGGTGAAGCATGACCGCTGATGAATATTAAAATGTGTAAATGAAAGATTGTGAGTGATTAATATTTTTATACACTATGTATGATGATATCAGCCGCAGTTGGAATGACCATGTATGATGATATCATCAATAAAAAGTCACTCTAAACCTCCACAACAGCAACACTCAGCGCAGCAACTCAGAATATTTGGTTTAAAAAGGAAACCTTTAAGGAGTGAAAGGAGACAGAGTAAAGTGAAAAAGAGTGACACCTGATGGACTTCCTCGGGTGATCACAGTACTGGTATCTTTTCTCTAGAAAAATAGTTGAATCATGTATTTTATACTGTACTTAGAGCAGTGCTTCTCAAATGGTTTGGCGCGCCCTCTAGGTGCCTGATTTAAAATACGGCCTTTCTAAATGATTCTAAATGTGACAACAGCACCCCCGCAGAACGTCTCTCCTCCTCCTGTCGCCTTTACCCTCTTCCACCTGGAGATGTCTCACCATTTTTTGCACCCATGACATTCTGGGACTCCACCAGAACACACACAGTGCCCCAGACTGGATATGCAATCTACACAAACCTCTTAACGTGCATGAGCTTCATATTCACTCTGCTTGAACAGCGCTTTGAACGAAACTAAATATTAGTCATATCTGACCCAACTTGGCTGGGTTTTAAGCCCAACTACATACTTTGACAGTAAATTAAAATACGCTTTCATTTTCTAATTTTAATTAAATCATCTTGATCATCATTGGCCTATAAGCAAATTAAGCCGCAGCTTCACATGCTTCTACCGTTATTCCTTCTTGAATAGAACGTAGTATTATGAACGATCAGGAGTTACAGAACATGATGGGTCGCAGAAAATGGTGAAACACCTTCCAGCGGCCACCTCCGCCGTCGGCAACTGCGGCTACTTCGGATCCAGCTGCTGAAGTGGACGCTCCACCATAGCCACCAGCAACGCCTGTGTTATTTTCACACATTTGGCAGCATTTGCCAGAAGGGTTGGCCTCTTTTTAATGACATTTTTTCGGGGACTCGTTTAAAAATTTTTGCCTGTTTATATCCTGGCAAAAATCAGGAACATCAGGGAGAACATCTCTCCTCTGTCTGAGTATGATTGATTGATTGACAGCTGTGGCCTGAGAGAGAGGGGGCATCGGCCCTCGGCTGCTGTTACTGGTCCAGCCCAGAATCAATCATGACTATTGGGCCGATCTAACAGTTTTGTGTGCCAATAAGAATCGTAACCAGGAAGACAAAGACAAAAAAAAAAAATCACCACCAGCCCCCTGTGGGCCGGTGGCCAGTCCAGCAGTGGGTTCAGCCTAGATAGCAGTTGCTTGTTGGCCAACTACTGTAAATATTTTCTCATATTCAGTTTTCAGTAAATTATCAACTCCTCATACAGTGATTTAACCAGCTTCTCTGTCCATGCTGAAGAAAATCGTCCCAGTAGCATGATGTTACCTCTACCGTGCTTTGTGCTGGGAGTGTTAAGGGGGAATCTTCTCTTCACCAAATGCAGTTTGAGCCTCCAGACTTTGCTATCGGTACTTTTGTCCTGGGTGTTCATTGCGTCACGCTTGCTTACCATTCTTAGTAGTGTGGTAAATTTCAGTAAAGCTTTCCTTTCCAGTCAGGCGTTTTTCCATTTTAACAATTTTTTTGAATAGCAAGAACAGTGTTGGCTTAATGCATAACTGTGAGCTATGTAATGAGATAAACAGGATTTAAAGAATAAGATACGGAGAGCTGCCTGCCTTTCAAACAAACCGCACTGCCGGTTCTGCAGTGGCACAGCTCTTAATAAAAAACACTTGCCGTCATTTTCCCCTGATAAATAACTGCATAAATCTGGTCTTTAGTTTTCACATTAGGGTGTCAGCTTAAAGTGGTCTGCCAGCCTGAAACGCCACCGGTCTGCAGCTCTATTTATATCAGGATAAGCATATATAATATATATTCTGGGGTATATGTTGTGTAATATTATTATATTAGCTGCCACCGCATCTCGGCTTCATGATCATAATTCTGCAACCCCACAGCTGTTTCCAGACGGTGCGCTGCTGCCAACTGGCATTTCTTTTCCTCATTTCTAGGTAATGTGTTGAATATATTTGTTTAGATGTCTGGACTGCATTCAGATCCTCTGACAGCCGAAAGTGCCGCTTGGAAATACATTTCACTACGAAGAATTTGAACAGATAATTAAAAAATTTAGTCCGGACGTTATCTCCAATCTCGTCAGAGAAAAGTTGCAGTGAACTTCTCCCAGCTTCACAACGCATGAGCTGGTTCCTGACGGCTAAGAGCCAGCAGATTAATATTACCATCTGTCCCCATCAGGGCGGGTGTATTGGAGTGACTCAGAAACCAGACTGTGAACTGTGCTTCTGCTTTTTAAGAGGTTTGCCCATGCTCTGTGTTCCAACGTCTCTTATGATGTGGGATGTTTTAGTCTTTACTGCCGGGAAAGCAGCCCATCGTTCGCTTGAAAATACTCCGTGTTGAAAAAGATGAAGCAGGGACTGTTGCAAACATCTGCTCCCTGGAAATTTATCAACACTTTTAGCTTTCTGATTTAGTTCTTTTGAAGATCTTTTCCCTATGATGAAGTTGGAGAGCACGTTTTATTGGGGAAGGTTTGTTGAATATCATGCAAAATTAATTACAGTGTCTTACAAAAGAATTCTCACACATCAACGTATTTATTGGGATTTTATGAGCTAGACAGACAAAGTAGAATTTTTTGTGGTGGGAAGATGATACTTTAGGCTATTTAAAATATGATATGCGTTTGTATTCAGCCTCTTAAAGCTCAGTGAGACTGAAAGTAGACTGTGAACACCAAATTCTGAGTGTTTCCACAGAGTACCGTTTAAACTTAGGTGTAGATGCTGATTGGGCAGTTGTGAAACATGAATATGCTTTGATGTAAATCAACCCACTGCGACTCAGGCTGTCTGATTAGGGTCGCTGGAAGGTGAACCTCTGCCTCAAGTCTTTTAAGGCCTTTCACAGGTTTTCTTCCTCGATTGTCCTGGATTTAGCACCATTTTCCCGTCAAGTTTGACCAGCTTCGTAGTTCCTGCTCACGATGCTGCCACCACTATGCCTCTCTTTGGGGATGGTGTATTTATGGTGCTCTGCTGTGTTAGCGCTCCAATACATTTAGGGTTTGGCTTCTACACCTCAATATTACATTTTTGTCCCATCTGACCAGAGCTGCTCTTCCATGTGTTTGCTGTGTCCACCACAGGGTTTATAAACTGCCACCTGGAGCTCCCTCTTACCACTCTTCCATCAAGTCTGTTTGTTTTATTATATTCAACTAACACAGATAAACACAAATCTGATTCTCCAACTTATGGATGTCCAAAGCTCCTCCAGATTACGGGTTTCTCCTCCATGCTCTCCTTGACCGGTATGTCTGTTTAGGTGGACCATCATGTCTTGTTAGGTTTGCAGATGTACCCTATTCACGTGGATTTGGAAAAAAAAAATGAGCAGGGCTCTTAGATGTCTGCTTTAAACATCTCTGCAACGTTATCCCTTGTCGGTCTGCTGCTCTCCTTGTTCGCTGTGATGATGTTTATTCACTAATGACGGCCAAAGAGCTTTCAAGGCCTTCAGGAAACAGCTTGGTTTAGACTAAGAAATCATGCACAGTTAATGTTTTGCTTTTCCTTTATAAAGTGACTTCTGAAGGCCTTTTGTTGCACTGGGTTTTATTTAGGGTCATCAGAGGTTAAGGAGTTAAATACAAATGTTCACCAACATTCTTGGATTATTATCCGTAGGCATAAATCATGATTTCCTGTTCTTTCCTCTTCACGATCATGAACTACATTGTGTATCGGCTCCAAAAATCCGTTTGTGATTGTAACGAGTAATAATTCTACTGCAGGACACTTTACATAAAGCCAGCACTTATAAACCAAGAACCAGCCTACGTTTATGAATCATCGTGGGATATGTTGACGGTCACAATCGGCACTATAAGCCAAGCGCTTTTGCACAGCCGTGATCTTTTACAGCATGTTTTATTCCTAGAGGGAAACCAAACGGTAGTAGAAAACATGCACACAAAGCCAGCTGTTTCTGCATGGCTTCATTCTCAACGCAGCGGTCACTTAACATGATTTGTATTAATGTTACTTGTTTACCTCGCAGAGCCATGCTCCTCCTCTTGCTCCAGTTGGTCACAGGGACGGATACCGTTCTGGGATATCCGCAGAGCGGGTAGGCAAACCAAATTGCCTAATGTACTGTGGAGAACAAAATGTTTGCAAATGTATTATTTGGCTTGATGGGACCGCCTCGGGCGGTTGTGTACTTCCATTGTTTGTCCAAGCTGTGGCTTTCTGTCAGCACTTCCAGTCCATTATCGAGGCTGTAAATTTCAGCAAATAACAAGGAGTTAATGTACAGACAAAAATGGTAATATGACCAATATGGTGATTTTAAATTTCTCAAACCGAGCCCACTCTCACTGAGTGAAATCTGTTGCTGTATGAAGGCTCTGCAGACATCCGGATAGCGTGAACGGCAGAGCTGGGATGTGATGGCCATTACAGAGGTGGAAGCTTTGGCTAGGTCAAAGATGTAGAGGTCATTCGTGGTGGGTCTTGGCCACACACATGGTCTGACCTGCCAAAAAGCGAAGGCGGCTTCAATATCAGGGCAAAAAAGGGCTACAAAAGGAAGGAGGAGGGCTGTCCTTGGCTGACGCATGGAGCAAAGTCAGTCTTTCAACAGAGTGATACACAGGCAGTAGTTTCACACAACAATAAATAATGTCAGCTGACCAGGAGCCTAAATATTTGTCAGTATCAATCACCGTAGGGTGGTGCGCAAGCAGCAGTTGGGAGAAGACAGTTTTCCTCACTTTCAATGGAGCGAAGCGGTGGGGGGGGAAATCACATCATTGCTGCTCCTGTATTGTTTAAGAGGAAAATAAGCAGCCGGATGTCTGAACAAATTCTGACCACCTTTAGAAGAGCAGGGGTTTCAGCCGTTTGGTGGTCCGGAGCATCCAGGCACATGTTAACCCAACAACAAAGCCAGAGAGTCATCAGCAATGACTTTAGAGAAGAAATTGCCACTGATCTCTCAATTTGCAACAGATATCTATAAGAAGTAGTTCATCATTTTACAGAAAAAAAAAAGATTGTTCACTTTCCTGGTCTGGAGCACACAGCCATGTTTTAACACAATGGTGACGGGGGTAAAACATAAGTGTTGATTTTATAGAAGACGTTGCTGCTATCCAGCTATCTAGGGAAGGTTATGAAGCTATTTTAAAGCACACTAAAGTTCCAGTCTAAATCATATCCCAGGGAGAAATATTATTCTGTTTCCTTGAAGCATGGGCATTTTTTTTTTCAATTTTGTTGGGTACACAGATTGATTTAACTCCTGTTTGTGTTAGCTGATGGTTATATGAATCTGTTGCTGTTTTCCTTCTTTTTCAATCAGCCTTGAGGGTCACAGCTACATGCCGCCTCATATTCCTAAAATACTGAGGCAGGTTTGATGAGTTTTGTCAACGCAGAGGCTGCATTGTGTTGTTTTTTGAAACCTTCTTAAGCTTTAAAACGAGATGGTGCTGCTGTGATGCCAGCTTTGGTTCTTTTAATTTCCTATTTAAGGCCTCAGCATTCGCTTTTGCTTTGTTCTCTAAACGTGTTATCTACTTAATTATGGTTTCTAAGCACCATAGCTGAATATGAGGATCAGGAATGAATCTCTTAAAGCATTTCTGTTCCCTCCCTGGTAAATAGTTTAGAAAGACCAACGAGAGCCAAAATCTTCTGGTTAAAGTCACACGCACAACCTGGGACTTATTAGTCAACCTGGGACTTGAAACGTTGCTTTACATTCCTGATTAGAGAGTTATTGTGAGGGAGGGAACATCACATACCTCTCATTCAAGATTGCTTTTTCCTCTGTTTGTGAGAGATACGAGAACCCAGTTGCAACTCACTAAGCAAGGCAAGGCAAGGCAAATTTATTTGTATAGCACATTTCAGTACAAAGACAACGCAAAGTGCTTTACATGATTAAAATATAGGAAAATAAAACAGAATAAAAGCAAGTTGGAATAAAATGTAGAAAAAGTGAAGCAAAATAAAACATGGGAAATTAGAAACTAAAAGCAAATATTAAATACAGCTGGACTACAAACTTGAACTAATGATGTTTCAGTAAAATAGTTTATCTCGAACAGTCAAAGGCAATCCTAAACAAATGTGTTTTTAATGTCGATTTAAAAGAACTCAGGCTTTCTGTACTTTTACAGTTTTCTGGAAGTTTGTTCCAGATAAGTGGAGTATAGCAACTAAATGCTGCTTCTCCTTGTTTAGTTCTGGGTCTAGGTATGCAGAGCTAACCTGACCCTAGCCAGATAGATTTCGCTCCACTCATCCATCTGGGACACCTCCATAGGAATGGCGTTTCAGAAGGCTGGGCCTTATCAAAAATCCTTGCATATGATTGGATAAGCCACTTGTCTGTCATCTTTATCGACGTGCTATTTCAACCACTCACACCGAAGCTAACCCGTGACGCTGATGAGAGCGACGCAGGAAAAAAACAAAACTCTTTTTTTTTTTTTTTTTTATGTGTTTGCGGCTCTAGTGGCACGCGTTTTATTGACAGTGAGCTGACTGGAAGAGGGTGGAAGACAGGCGGCAAAGCGCCACGGGTCGGAGTCGATCCCTGGCCGACCTCGTCGAGGACTAAAGGCCTCCTAACATGGTTCGTGCTAACCTCTCCGCCACCGGCGCGCCCCGGAAAACAAAACTTGCCAAATCCGGTCGGGAGAAGGGCGAAAACATCGTTTCCACCAACAAAAGCCTTCAGAGGCGTTCTCTGATGTTCTTTTAATGAAACAATATTAGGTAGATTGGACAACACGGAAGAAATAGCAGTATCAATGTTTTGATTTAGACAGCCATTGCTGTCTAAATCAAAACAGTCTCACGGTCGCTTCTCCACTACGTCACATCTATGAAACCCCAGCCCTGCGTCCTGATTTGCTGGACAATAAAATTGGTTGGAGAAATCACTCTCTATGGGAGATGTCCCAGATGGATGTGAGTGAAGCTAGGCGGAGCTAAGCGGAACGATATCAATCTGTCTAGGGTCAGGTTAATGCAGAGTAGGCTGGAGCCAGAAGACCTGAGTGGTCTGGATGGTTGATACACTGATAACAAGTCTGTGATGTATTTAGGTGCTAAGCCATTCAGGGATTTATAGACTAACAGAAGTATTTTAAAGTCTATTCTAGGAAATAAATAGAAGGAAACATTAATTTCAAAATAGTATAAACTTACCAACCACTTTATGTCTAGTACCTTTTATGTTTAAGAACTGCCTAAATTCTTCAGGTCCTGGACATCATAATATCCCTGTTGCTGCACATTTCTCTGTGGCACATCCATGACACATCTGCTGCTCCACCACATCCCAAAAGAGCTCCATTGGATTGAAATATGTTGATTGCAAACCTGCTGGAGTGCAGTGTACTGATCGGTATGTTCAAGAAATAAGTTTCAGGGGTTTTGAGCTTTGTGACATGTTACATTATCCTGCTGGAGGTAGGCATCAGGAGATGGGAGCACTGTAGCTCATCTGCTTCAGGGTCCGACATGTTGTGTGTTCAAAGGGTTATAACAAGTGGTTGCCTGTGCATTCTCCCTGACAGCAGGTCTGCCCACTTACAGTAGCTGCCACTCCTCTGTTACGGTCTTTGATATAATTTTTAGACCTTTCTGTGGAAAACTAAGAGACGGCTGTGTGAGAAAATCCCATCGGATTTTGATAACACTCAGCCAGCCCCTCTGATGCCAACAATCATGCCACATTCAAAGTCACTTAAATCTCCTTTCTTCCTTAATCTGATGCTAAATTTGAACTTCAACAAGTCGTCTTCATGACTTCTAGAAGCCTAAATCGCTGAGCTTCTGCCCTGTGATCGACTAGGAAGACAATCGTTCCTCATAAAGGGGCTGGTGGTTGTATAGCACATATTGGATTTCAAGGATGCAGTGGTGGATCTGCCTGAGGATATAAGAAGTTGGATGGGCTTAGAAGAAAGTTAAAAGAAAAGCCGTTTTGACAGAAGTCAGGAAACTAAGGTATGTGTGGTTGGAGCAACAGGGAGTTTTGGGGTTGAATCAGCAAGTGATGAGAAACGGTTGGTGGTCTGACTTCCTGCATGCCTGCTACTGTACCATTACTGTTAATCAAAGAACAGAGACAGCGACGGCACAAAACCTTGCTGGGGAGCCGTGGCAGGACTGGCGCCATAAGAAATCACATACTGTAAAGCAAATCATATGCTTGGTCAAATCTGTCAGTTGCAGAGTTTTAAGCAGTAAATAATCTGGTTTAACAGGTTTAGATTTCATTTAAAACTTACTGTAACCAGGCACCTGTCGTTACAGAGATTTGTTGATCCGGGAAGGACACTCTTTGCATTAGTCCTCCTTACCTTACCATCTTACTGTGTGATGGAAAGATAAATACGGGCGCTCATCCAGCCTGGTTTGATCCAGTTCCAGTTTTTAACTATTGCTCTGATTGTAGATGTGAGCCAGTTTAGGTAAGAAGCTCCTTTGTTGTAACCATTTTATGACGTATGAAGATCAACACTTATCTGCCGTACTTGAAGGCCACGTTTTCTGGTCTTTTCCATTTTGAAGAGTGACTAAAAGAAATGGATCCAAGTGTCACATCATAGTTGTATAATAGGAATAGTTGTAGTCCAATAGGAATTGTAAGTGGTACTGACAGTTGCCCCACTTGGGATTTTGTTAGAAAATAATTAATTTTTTCTCCACTGCATCAATGTACTTCAGCAAAAGGCTGGCTCATAATATGTTCAACATGGGAGTGCACTCAAATAAAACGTACATTATTATCTTTTATAAACAAATTCTTAACAGGGGTGCCTGGAATTGTGGAGGCCTATATATACAATTGTAATAAGATGAATGTATTTTATTTCTATAATGAATAAAAACTACTTTACATAAACCAACTGCTATGATACAAGCAGGGTTTCTGCTCAGAAAAAGTTGTCATAATGTCCTTTAAATCCAATATCTGTGGAATGTTTGTGGGATTATTTGATTTGTGCATCTGGGAAAACTGATTGTTTGGTTGTCACTGGTTCCTATTTGATTTCTGTGAAAAAATCACCTCCATCACTGTTTCCTTCTTCTCCTTACATGGATTCCCTCGAGGGCAGACCAAAGCGTTGAACATTTGTTTAAAATGTAATGGAAATGTCCTTCTCTTGGAAAGAATAATGGTTGCTTTAAACAAGACTCACAAAATCAAATTATATAAAAAAAAAATTAATATGATGGAAGGGACTACTAACTCATCGTGTGGGGGGTCTTTAGCAAACTATCAATTCGAACAGAATAAGAAAATTAAAACAAACTAAGAACAAAACATGAATTTGACAGAGAATAGTTTGGAATCAAACACATTGACTTTTTTTTTTGCATGTTTCTGGTTTAATGGGTGTCTTTCAACACCCTTGGCCTTGACCCTGTCTCACATAGACGCTGGCTGTTTTCTTAAGACCACAGCCCAAGGCATATTTACTAAAACTCGTGGTTGCAATAAATGCAATAAATAAACTGTTTAAATTTGAAAACTTCAATGCTGCCGCTCACCCCCACTACATGCCGAGGCTGAGAAAATGGGAGGGATGAGAAGGCAAGAGGAAGAAACATTTTCTCGTGTAAATACTTTATGCAGATGTTTTCCTGTCTTTACAAAACAAATGAAAGAATGCCAAGCAAGCTGCGTCCACCACCTCCAGCTGTTGACTCAACTCACTGTTTGCAGCTAATGCTAAGTCAGTATAATTACAGCCATGCTCTTGAATTAGACTCATCGGTTTAGTCTTGGTCTCGCCTCCATCAGTCTTGCCCTGGTCTTGGCTTTAACACTACTTCCTGTCTACATTCATCTATAATTCTAAACAAATAGGTGTTTTGCTGTCAAGAAGATGCTAGATTAAGTGGAGAGAGTTCATTTGAACATTGCACATATATTAAATATAGCTAATGTTTCTGTCAAGTTTGTATAATTAGCACAAAACTTAGTAATCTACCACTTTTAGAAAAGCCTTATTTCCTTTCAAAAATTGCCACATTTGTAAGAAAAATGTATTTGTGGGTTGACCAAAAGAGTTGAGTATGTTGGTAATGAATTTTCATTCATTTTCATTGCTGAACAGCTTATTTCAGCTGTGGACTCTTGTTTGGAGTAGTTTTGTTTTGCAAAACAAAGACATATTGGCAGTAATTTTACAAATTATAATTGTACACAGCCTGGCTGCCCATTCTTATTCTGGCCTGCAGCTTCACTGCTATAGAATGGAATCAGTCATTAAGCAGCCTTTGTTGCAAGTCACCCAATGTGGTTGTGTTGTTCACTGTGTGGCATAAACTCAAGCTGATCTCAGAAGTGCTGAGTTTGGTCAAGAATGCAGGAAGGTCATTCCATCCACTCCACTCTCAAAATCTGGATGTGGCATCTGATAAACTCTGTCTCTCTGCATTGAGATTGCAAGTCGCACTTTTTTGCAGCCAGGTACATCCTGCTCCCAGACCATCACACTCCTTCCACCAAAAGTTTTTTGACACTGGCAGAGAGAATTTGCAGTTTTTTTGTGAGCACAGCCCACATATTCAACTCAGCAGATGTATTTTCCTGAAAAACATGCCACAATTTAAGAGACAATAGTCCTTCTGTTTAAGATCTATTATTGCCAAGAAAAAAACAGCGCACCAAACACAAATTTCCTTACTTTTATGTGCTAAGTCTAGATCCTTGAATCAATTTTGTTATTGCAAAACCAGGCTTTTTAATTTAAGCTACAACATACGTTTTTGTCAAATCCATTGTTATTTCAAATACAGCTTAATACTGTAAAATTACAACCGAGTGTCTTTCACAGTCTTACTACTGGATAATGGCAAAGTTCTTCATAAACAATGCATGGTATGTGTATATTCTGCATCAGCAGGCATCTCTGAGGCAGCTTGAGGGGATTTTTCTGACTGTATGCCAAAACGACCTAACATGTTTCTGCATCTTCTTTTGTCCATCTAATGGATTGTTCTGTAGAGCTCACCAACCAGCACTCCAACCCAAAATCATCCAATGCATTTACGAAAGCCCAGTACACAGATTGCAATGACACATATCTGATGTCACTGGAGCTAGGAACCAAAAAAAATAGTAACTCCAGGGGATGGAAGGGAGTCCCATTATGCAAGTTCTTATATTGGAATATATAGAAATGATAAATTACATTCATTAAAAATACAAGCACATAAATGTTAAGCACAGATGGAGTTAGACCCACATTAAAAACCCTTTTCAGAAAATGTATATTAATTAATATGTTAATTATCTCTGATTCCCACAGAGATGCAGCGACAGCCAATAAGAAACGGCATTTTCTGTCACTTGATGTGGTTGTTTGGGAAGCCTTTGAAGCTGATGTGAGTTTCTCTATTGACAGGCACTGGAGTTAATTTAAAACAAGCAATTCTGAATTATCCATGGCCCAGTGGAGTGGTAAACATGCAGTTTGTAATTAAGCAACAATAACAAATGTTGCATAAAAACTCAGGGGCACATCATTTTGTCCGTCCCTGATAATGAAAAGGTTTGGATTAAGTGTAGCAAATGCTTAGAAAATGGGCTTCCTACAACAGTAAAAGCAGGCAATTTAACAAGAGAAATGCCAATGCTGGTGAGTGACAGAGATATGTGTTAATATCATTCTAATGCAGCGTAGAAGCAATAAAAAAATAAAATTGGATGGGCCTAAATTCATTTCAGGAAGTGCTGAAAAGAAATATCTTCATCCAAAATGTCACAGCAGATATTGAAAGAAGATGGAGTGTCAAAGGCAGCGCGACCTTGTCAACTACATCAAGGCACCTTGAGTCGCCGGCTATTAATGTATTCCAAACACAGACACGGTTTCTCAGAGACCAGCTGTCCCTGGCTGTAGTCCAGCCGCCAATCATCTCCCAGAGACAAACGGATTCAGAAGTTGAGCCCGAGGCAGAGCTGAGCCAGGGAACAAGTATGAAGGAGAGCCCATTGGGGAAATGGACGGATGAATAAAAGGAAATGAATTGCTAGTTTCAGAAAGTGAAAGACAATCACTGGTGGAGTTAAAGCAACCGAGTTTACAAAAGTCTACAAAAGAATCCTTTGACCTCACAGAAATGAAATAAAATAAAAACTAAAAGATCCTTCAAGAAAACATATTTATTTAACAGATTTTAACTTTATCGTCTATGGACGATAAAATAATTTTTGCAACATTTCAACTGTGTTCAAGTGGACTATGGCTACATTCACTTTCTTTAACATTGATTTCAGACAAGATAATGAAAGAATAAAAATAAGTACAAGAGTCTTTGTAAACCTGTTCGCAACACTTGAGTTATTTGGATGGACATCTATCTGAGATAGACTTGCAAAAACACTCCTTCCTGTGACATCATGGGAAAAAAACTCTAAAGAAACTATTCAAGAAATCAGGAAGCGAATTATGGACCACCGCAATAGGGCATTCCTCAAATTATGTCAAAGTACAAAATTTAGCCAACTTCGTCGTGGCCATCTTGTGGTCGTATGAGCAGAGCTGTAAGCTTGAATAGTTTACTTGTTAGAGTCAAATAGTGAACACCAGTCCAGAGGTTCTGGACACAGATATGTAAGGACTTATCAAGGTGCTTGAGCTGTAAGATTACACCATCCCCATCAGTTTGCCTGCTCGGTAATTTTGAGGAAAGTCCTCTGAAAAAAGAAATAGTTTACATGGTTTTTACTGCTTTATGCATCGCAAAGAAAACTATCCTCATGAATTGGAAAAGTAAACAAAATCTCAGTATCAATCAGTATAGAGACCTTTTGTTGGATCATATTAATCTAGAGACAGCATCTGCTTCCACATCTCATTGGTCTTTTTGGGCTCCTCTGATCAACACCATCACTTAGTGGAATAGGGGGCGGTGGGTTGCTTCCTGCAGGGCGCAGTGGCTGGATGGAGGGGTTCCTGGGGCCCTGGGGGCACTTGGAGTAGGGCGCCTGGTGGATCCGGCTCCGGGGTCTGTTGCCCCCATCTGGGAGGAGTTTGGGAGGCCTACGGGTGGCCTACAGCAGCCGCTTGCGGCGCTCTTTGGGAGCTGCGTGTTGACGGACGTGGGTTACTGACCTGGTGGCTGTGCTGCCGCTGGGTGGGGCCGGGGTGGGTCTGGGGGTCTGGGGTCCCTGGGGCGCGCCGCCCTCGGGCGCGGGCCCCGGCGGGGCCTCGGGGGTTCCGGTTCCGGGGGGTGTGCCGCTTTTGGTGTGGGCCGGCGCGCGCCCGGGTGTCCGCCCCTGCACGGGGCCTCTGGTGCGCTGGGGGGCCTCGGGGCCCGTTGAGCTGGTAGGGGGGCATGGTCATTAACACCTCTGGGCAGATGCTCTTCTCCTTCATTGGATAGGCACTCTGCCAGTGGGGGGAGGGGGAAAGGAGGGGGAGTAGGGATCTACCCAGCCTGGATGTCTACTGTCGAATGTATGGTGAGTTGTTTGAACGTTAATGTTGGGGAGGGATTAAATCCACGGGTGGGGGGGGGGGGGTTGGGGGGGGTTGACGTTCTGGTGGGCTTGTGTCCGGCCCCCTGTCCCGGTCCTGGTCCGTGTCGTCTTCCGGTGCGGGTTTCACCTGGGGGGTGGGGTTGGGGTGGCTCGTGCGGGCCGGCTGGCCAGGGTCCCCCCCTCTTATTATTATTATTATTATTATTATTATTATTATTATTATTATTATTATTTATGTATTTATTTATTTATTTATTTATTTATTTAGTTTAAGTAGGCTTGGTGGGTGGGCTGGGGGGGGCTTAGGTGTTGGTCCTGGTGGGTGGTTGGCTGGCGGGCCCTGCGGCCTCTCCCTGGCCCCCGGGCTACGGTGGTGCCGCTGGCGAGGCCCCCTTCTCTAGGTGGGGCTTTCGGGGAGCGGGGGTGCCTATTGGAGTCAGTAGGGGAGCTGGCTCCCTGGGTTGGCTTCCCAGTCATTTGCTCCCCATCCCCGGACTCCTCCCTCTGCCTGCTCCATCACGCCGCCACACATGTAGGTCATGAGGGAGGGGGCGTTACTGGAGGTTGCCACTTTCTGGTGACGCCCCTCTCCCCAATTTTATTTTGCATCTTAGACACTTTCACTTCAAACATTTTTCACATCACACACTCATATAGGCATGGTGGGGGGAAGACGTCTGGGAGGGGGCTTATGTTGTGTGGGCCTCACCTCGGACGGCTCCCTTCACCTCCTCTCCCACTTAGACATTGAGGGCTCTGGGCAGTCACACGGAGGGGGTGCGCTGGCAACAGCTACCTTCCGAAAGGGGGGTGGGCTTTGCCGTGCATCCCCTTCGGCGCTCCCAGTTTTTAAACGCACTTGAGAACAACATGCAACAACACAACATTTGAGCAGGCGTAGGGAGGGTCGGGGTCTTCTGCACACCCCCGTTCTCCGATGGAGGCAAGGAGTCTGGGGCCTGGAGGAGGTGCGGGCCACTGTGTCCGGGGTCTTGGCGGGGGGCTGCGGTGTGCGGTCAGCGGCCTACCAGGTCTGGGGCTGATGCCTCCGCACCCCCCAGGGGACGGGGGGCAGGGATGGCAAGGGTAAGGTGGGGGGAGGGAGTGGGTTTATTAGGTATTTAGGGGGAGGGGGGGGCTCTGGCCGGGTGGCTCGTGCGGGTCGTGTTGGCCCGCCCTCTTGGGGGGGCCCGGTCCGGGGGGCGTCTGGTCGGGGGCCGGGGCCGGGGGTCGGGCACATGCAGTCGTATAGTCGATTTGGGCTGACCCCCCCCCCTTTGGTCAGTGTTGGATGTGAGTGTTATGTGGGAATGTGTGTACAGCGTCTTTTTTTTTTTTTTTTTTTTTTTTTTTTTTTTTTTTTTTTTTTTTTTTTTTTTGTGTGTGGTGAGTGGGGCACAAGGGAGGGATGGGGTGAATGAGTTTTTTTTTTTTTTTTCAGGTATGGGTGTGGTCCGCTCCCTCTCCCAAGAACATCTCAAGTCTCCGATAGGTGCGGAGCCCATCCCCCCCACGTCCTGCCCTCCTCCTCTTCGTTGGCGGGCGCCTTGGCCCCCTGGCGCGTTAGTTGGCTTCGGGTTTGGGGCGGGTTCCCGGGCGTGCGCCGGCCCGCTCCTGGCGGCCTCTTCGCGGGGCCTGGCCCCCCGGGGGGCGGCCGGGGCCCTCGTCACGGGGGCGGGGCGCCCCTGGGGCCTCTGGCCCTCAGGGCCCATGGCCGGGACCACTTCAGCGGGGCTGGCTGCCGGCGGAGCCCACGGGCTCGTCTCCGCGGCTCTTGAGGGCGTCGGCATTGCGGTGGCTGGGGGATTTCCTCGGGGTCGTCTCTGCTCCTTCCTTGGGGGGGGGGTTGCAGATATCCTGTGTCGGCCCCTCCTGGGCGACCTGCTTTAGGGGCCCCTTTGGGAGTCCGGGGCTACGGGTCCCCTGACGCCTGCCTCTGTGCTCGGGGAAGGTGGGTCTTTGGTTCTCCACAATCACTATCAAGCTATTTCTGGATAATCTTCACCTAAACTAGTGCACTTTCACATCTCCCACTGGTGCTGGGTCCCAGGTATTAAGTGTTCACTTATATACAGTAATCTTATAATTTATTTATTTATTTATGTTGTGTCACGTTCTTTTTTCAAATATCACATTACACATGTCAGCTTACATAATAATATATATGATTTAGCAATGGCACCTAGGTGTTATTCGAGTGTATCTGTTGCTTTATGTCTGTTGGTTGTGCTGTTCTTTTTGTGTCTCTTTCCAGGTGATGGAGCAGACAGAGGACATTTTATCATTCTCTTCCTTTTATCTCCTCTTACTTTCACCTCTACTCTTTTTTTTTTCTTTTCTTTCACTTTTTGTTCTTCCTTTACTCTCCCATTGTCATGTCCATATAATTTGAAATTCTCCTTGCAGGAATCATAATAAAGCTATTTACAAGCAAAAAAAAAAAAAAAAAAAAAAAAAAAAAAAAAAAAAAGAGTCAAATAGTGAATAGATCTGCCCTGAATATCGCCTCAACAGACATATTATGGCAACAACAGAACATGGCTGCTGTGTTGGTATCTGCTGGAATGACTAACGATATGGTGATCATGGTCATGTGAAGGGAGTTTTTTTTTCCATTGATTTTCCAAAACCCCGAAGGATTATAAAGAAATGTCAGTGTTGGTTACAAGCTTGCAACCGGGAGGACTTTACTGTGGACTCTGACCAAAGACACCTAAATGTGGTCTCTACATTTCCTCGGTCGTAAGGAGCCAACACTTGACCATCCAGACCTGAAACCAGCGACCATCTGGGCAGGTAGGTGATGTTTATTTGGCTTTTTCTCAGCGACTTTAAAACTTCATACAATCCATGAGGGCTGTTCATGTGAGCCTCAGTGTTGCATTTAGTCTGCTTATTATCAGCGACTTTGTGCATGTTTTTCTCTAAAGTAACTTGTAACTTTTGTGAGTCGGCGTTTGCGGTTTCTTGGGGTTGTTTCTGAACGTGAAGTCACTTTTTTGGGCTTCGCTTTTTCCCAACAGAATGCCTTTTTCTGGTTAACACACTGCGCAGCAAAAGAGCGGGGTTCAACCGCCCCTCCCCGGTGACAACTATTTTACGAGCAGTAAAAATCCCAATGCGTCTAAATACCAGCTAAATACGTGCATTTGTGATGATTGGAAGCGGCTGTGGTGGTTTTCTTGCTGGTCTTCCGCTTCTTTTCATGGATCAAATCAATGTTCCTCTCACAGTGATCTCACAGGAGACGGGATCTGAGTGTCTGATTACAGCTGGATGATTGGAAGCTTTTAAGTCCATTTTCTGCAATGAGCTCTATAATAAATTAAAACATAGGCCTGCAATAATACATATATATATTTTTCTTAATATTAGCTGCAATACTACGCGGATGCAACGGGTTTCTTCCTCGGTTTTGATCCGTTGTGAGAGAGAAGAGGACAGTCTCTCCTACCTTTCTACTAATGCTGCTTTCTTTCTGCTCATTTTGAGCCCTCTATATTCCGACCAACGTTTCAACTGTTCCATGCTGGGTTTTTCCATTGAAGAAGGCTGAAATGAAGCTTTTGGGACGTCGTCATCTTCCATAATGATTAGTATTTCAGTTGTTGCCAATGTAATTTGTACTCTCCCTGTCCGACCAGCCGGGAAACCAGGGTGTCTCGGGAAAAATGGGACGTCATTTGACAAATGCCCCATCCTGGTTCTCTCTGTGGTACAGTTTCTGATTGCACAGAGTTCCCAGGAACAAGACAGCTTCTGTGTCCCAGAGATGATCGTGTTGTGCTCTGAAATTTGCGTATCAATATGGGAACAAAAGCAAACGACCTTGTGATGATGATGATCATGAAGAGAATGTCTATGTACGGGGAAACGGGTATGGTGTCAGCGTTGGCTGAAAAAGCCGGAATGAAATTGTCTGAGGAAAATTAAATTACATGGAATAGGCCATTCGAGGAAAAAGGGCGAGTGCGATCCTGAAGGCAAAATTGAGCTGGGAGGAACCAGGGTGGCTGTGTAATGTTTTTCACGTATTGTTGCAGTAGGGACTGGTGCATATCAGAAAAAAGGGTGGCCTAAATGGAAGAGAACCTCGCATTGCTGAAGACATCAGCCAGGAAGTTGAAGCTTCTACCAACTACTGTCAGGATCCTCCCTGCTCTGGACTCAGTTTCCGTTTATTGGACTCACCTGTGTTTAATTATCCCCAACTGGTATTTAAGTTCTCTCTGTTTGCTTCCCCGTTGTCGGGTGATTCTGCGTTCTGCATCCAGCCTGTGTTCTCCCCGTTCTGCTTCCTCTGACTTCTGTCCCCTGCACCGTCACCTTTGTTGGAGCCTGTGTTTGTCCCTGTAACCCAGCATCCTGTAAGTTTTCTTGTTGATTAAAGTTCCTGAACATCATGCGCTGTCCACTGCCTCATTGCCGCCTAGGTCCTCGCACCCTCTCCATGACAGAAATACTCAAAAAGAGTGATCATATCACCGCCCTGCTGCTGGGTCCTCGGGTGGCTGGATCCTTCTGTCATGATTTGGAGGTGAGGTTGAGGACCAACGGCGCAGAAGAAGCGGTGAGGAAACATCGGTATGCAGGTAAGCGATTTAATCCAGAAAACACACCAGGTTGGTAACAAAGGCAGGCCACAGACTGGGACGGAACAAAAACAAGAGAGACGTGACGGACATGGATGGTTACAGACTAAGGATCCAGCGAGGACTGAACAGAAACCCGGAACTTAAATACACAGGAGATAATTTAACTAAACAGGACAAAGGTGTGGAGTAATCAAAGGTAACAGAAAAGGCTGGAAGGTAACTTAGGAAGAGGCGTGAACAACAGTGAATGAAAACAAACACAATAACAGAAACATATGCACGATCCCAAGGATTAAACTCATAAATAATCAGAACTGCTTTGGGATCGTGACAACTACAAAGAAATGTATGTGTGCATCTGAAGTGATTGTTCTGACCTTTAAAGATAAACACATTTTTGGAATTCTGTTGGAAAAAAGGAAAAGTTTATTCCGATTTAAAGTATTTATTTATGAAGTGGGTGCAAACATCTGGTTTTAACTGTACATGGTGATGATCGATATACGTAGTGAGAAAGGAGGAGTCAGGAGAAATGTCTAAGTGGAATATATTGGAGACCTAAATCTTTTTGAAATGTTTCTGGTTTTCATTTGTTCCTGAATTGTTTTAGATTCGGCCAAGATGTGTTGATTTTTTATATCTGACTCTCATTCTTCCTCAGGTAGTGAGACAGTCTGTGTTTAATTGCTTTCTTGATTGGGCTGGTCTGGCAATAATCAGACCTGGGTGTTAGTAAAACTAGCAATACTGAAAATCTGAAACCAGGTTGGTGCTTCAGATTCCTTGCTCCATTTGTTTGTGATTATTTTAATGTCTGATAAGAAAAATTCTAATTTGCCCTTACAGACAAAACCTGTAAGTTATGTCAGCCAAATCTGTCAAAACAGAAAAACTATGCCGCCATCCTTACAACCCTTGAAAACTGTGGTGCCTGTCAGGGTTAAAAGAGGAGAGAGAGACGGTGCAAACTATAACCATAAAAAATGTAAACACGAGACAGTCTCCAAACAATAAAAAACAATAATGCTGTTGAGGCAGAAGGTCAGTCAAGAACAAGAAGCAAAACAGCCTTTGAGCCAAAGTTATGAAATGTAATAATACCTGCTTCCATCTGGATGGACCCCATCCGCAGGCCAATCCCAAATGAGTTAAACCGGACAGAAAACGGTTACATTTTGGAGGTCTTAAACAATAAAATGAAACCGAAGCAGTTGTGGCATTTGGTTACACAACAGGAGAAATAGAGAGCATACTGAATGTTATGAAGATTCTGGTTTTAACAAAGATGAAATATAACACTAGTGTGCCTTTGTTTCCAAAACGTGATTTTAGTCGAACAATTTACTTGTCTCTTTACCACTATACTCTGCCGAGTATAGTTAAATATTATTTCAAACCTTAAAGACAGAAGAAAAGCACGATCATGATGGCAGCATTTTTTATCTATTCATCCATGTGTCAGTTAATCACAAAAATGCCCAGTGCATTTGAAAAAACCCAGACAGCCCTATCAGCACTCTCCAGCTCTTTCCCGGGGAATCGGACAGCATCCCCAGGCTAAAATTGGTACAAAATGCTTCCAGCAAGTTCTGGGCCTCCCCTGGAGTCTTGTCCTCCAACTGGGACGTGCTCAGATGGCAATTAGGTGCCCCAATCACCTAATTGCCATCTGGGCACGTCCCAGTTGGAATGCCAACTGACCACTTTTGAAACGAAGCAGCAGCAGCACCGCCTCTAATCTAAGCTCAAACCAGACACTCTCCTCTGCTCTACTACATTTTGAGATCCTGTCTATGTATTCTGGACAAGGGACATCCAAGGCAGACCTAAAAACAAAGTTAATTTTCTGCCAAGAATATGAGCACGGCTCTTGCTTGGCTTATACAAGGACCCTTAAACCATCCTTGGCACCTCATATTCTCGCAGCACACTCCACAAGATGCTTTGTGAGACACAGTCTTGAGCCTTTTACCAGACCCATTAAAAGTGGACTGGAGAAATAAACTCATATGAGGCCTCGAGCAGTTCAGCGAGGATAAAGATCTGGTACAAAGTTCCACGACCAGGACAAAAGCCACATCGCTTCTCCCAAATTCAAGATTTGGTAATTGGTCGGAGCCTTCTACCAGTGCCCTTTTGCTGAAAACGGCAAATGCTTCATATTGGTAGAGAATATTTTAATTGCGTGAATTTTAAACTGAGGAAGTGAAGATTGAAGTGTATTACACAGCAAACAGCTTTTAACCACAGGAAAAAAATGGCATGGGAAAAATGGGCGGACTGCAAAATTCTCAAGAAAAATAGTGGGATAGAACATCAAGGAAAGTTGACTGCTGGAGCGAGGAGTTAATGAATCTAGGTAGCAGGATGGAGAACAGCAGACGGGTTGAAACTGACTGGCGGGCAGAAGGGAAAATGTCTAAGAAACATGAGGAAACTAAACATAAAACTGACACCTAAGGTGCTTAACAGAAACCCAGTGACATATTACATTCAGTCTGCACATACAGATAGTGTCACATAACCTGATTATTTTTTTTAGGAAAGTTTAATGGTGTAAAGATGGATATGATCCATCTCTAGCATTTGTCGGCTTTGGTTTTAATGATACTGACCCGTCTGTTTTTTGTTCTGAACAGTCATTCAGACGGAGGACGGCCATCAAGGGTTTGAAGCTGTCCTTGAAACAAGTAGCAATAGCTTCAAGTGGAATGTGACACGTGTCTCGGGGGGTCTGACAGTATTAATCCATCTGCCAATCACCGCGGGCGCCCAGTCCACTCAGGAACCCCGAGAGTGTTTATTAATTAAGACGCTGTCACGCAGAGCGAAGAAGTATTTGGTGCACAACAAGACAGTATCATTATCCCGGCCACCAGGCCCACAGCTGAACACTACGATTGCTCAAGTGACATTTTCTTACCCTGTCTTTCAGTGACATCTCAGGCTGGGTGGGTCTATGAAATTAAGCCGCGTGATTGCACCTGTCAGCACGAGTCCTTCCACGACCGTAGAATGGAAAGCTTGCAATGGCATCAAAAACCTTTCTTGTTGCAGAGTCATCAAAATTCTTCACTTTTCCGTTGTGCAGGCTCACAGAGACAGCGAGACGTCTATATTTCTGAGAAACCGAGCGTGTTTGATTAAAGGTGGCCAGTTTAAATAGGGCATAAATGAACACGCAGAATAATGATGTTTGGTAATCTAAATGCAAGTGCAAGAAGATTTCCTAATGGAAGTGCAACTGTGTGCATCGAAGTACATCTTAATAAAGTAGAGCATCACTGAAAAGTTAATTAATACCATCCAAAAAGTGAAGGTTGTGTATTAAATGAATTTGCATACACAGTGGTATATTTCAAGTGTTTATGTCTGATCATTTGGATGAAGGCATACAGCTAATGAAAACCCCAAATTCAGTTTTTTTGAAAAAATTAGACAAGAACATAAAAATGTATTTTTGAATACACAACTGTAGTGATACCGAATACCCAGTCATGGGAAAGACTGCAGACTTGACAGTTGTGCAGCCAGCAGTTACTGCCACAAGGATGGAAAGCCGCAAAAGGCCGCTTTTTTAACCACAACTTTTCTTCCACTCAACTTTCTATTATCATGCACAAATGCAACAGAATTACATTTTAAGGCTTAACGTCCTTGTGTAGGGTGCAGTGACTGCTTGCTAGACAACTGTCAAACTAGTGGTCTTATGCAATATTTTACTTTTCTTATTTTCGGTAAGCCAAAATCACCGCTATAATTAAGTTATTGAAACGGATTACTTTTTGTTGATGATATTCTGAGTGATGTTACAAACTGGAGTCTGACAAAATAAAACATTAATCCGCCTGAAATTTATCTTAATTTAGTGAGAAAATCTCAAAACTAATTTATTGCTGACTAAAGCTGTTTTCTGCAAGTGTCTTCTTGCAGCCGTAAAACATGGAGGTTGCAGGACTAGGAGAGTGAAAAGCATTGTGCGAACCAACTGACCGTATTTCCACAGTTGAAGTATATAAAAAATGATTTTAATGTGACTCAGTGACAGGGCCTTGGCAGAAAAATGAGGCTACCTTCCCCCAAGGGTTTCTCTGTTTCAGCTGATAATTGAAAATAATGTAAAAATAGTCATGGACTGCAGACATGGGTTAACTCTCGGAGGACGAAGGACTAAGGTCAAACTCTCCTTTTACTTTTAATTTCCATATGATTAATTAAACACCCAGAGTTTGGTGGGGAACATGTTTTACAACTGCTGTTGGATGTTCTACATTGATTTATAAAGTTAAATTGATTTAGCGACAAAAGAATGTGGATTCCTGAGGGTGAAGGAAATTAGATGTACAGGATACACATAATAAATGTAAGTATAGCTGGTCAAGCATTAATGGAATTTGGGTCAAACTTTTGTTTTATTTCTTTCTCTTGCCTTTCTTTCAGCAGCTTTAAGTCTTTACTCTGAATCAGATCACTGCAAAGCTTAAACCTCTCTAGAATGGTCTAAATGAGTGTTAGTAAAGGGTACATATTGTAGACTCAGACTGTATTTTAAACAACAAAGTCATTCATAAAATATACAGACTAACAAAATATTATAATTAGTGTTTCAACCTCTAATCTTTTCTAATCTTTAAAACCTTAAAATCTGTGATGCAGCCAAAGTAATCTTGCTTTAATTCCCTCAGTGATCAGTGAAATGTGAATCTAAGCAAAAGCTGCAATAGGATTACTTTTATAATGAGCATAATTACACAACAACACTGAACTCTTTCTGGTTAATTGAATTAAAACATATGAAATGCACCCTTGATATAGACTTAAAATCAGCAACATTATTATCCATAAATCCTGATGAATCCAATCAGTTACTTCGACTGCAGTCATGTCTTGATGACATCAAAAGCTGGATGACTTTAAATTTCCTGCATTTAAATTCTGACAAGACAGAAGTTGTAATCTTTGGGCCAGAGTCCTCAAAAAATAAACTTCTTAATCAATCACTGAATCTGGATGGCATTAACTTGGCCTCTGGTAATAAAGTAAAAAATCTTGGTGTTATTTTTGACCAAGACATGTCATTTAAATCCCATATTAAACAGGTTTCCAGAGTTTCCTTTTTTCACCTCCGGAATATCGCCAAAATTAGAAACATTCTGTCCAGGGGTGATGCTGAAAAACTAGTGCATGCATTTGTTACTTCAAGGCTGGATTATTGTAATTCTTTACTATCAGGAAGTCCACAAAATGCAGTTCGAAGTCTTCAGCTGATCCAAAATGCTGCGGCAAGAGTTCTGATGAAAATCAACAAGAGAGATCATATTTCTCCAATTTTAGCTTCCCTTCATTGGCTTCCTGTTAAATCAAGAATAGAATTTAAAATTCTTCTTCTAACGTATAAAGCCCTTAATAATCAAGCTCCATCATATATCAGAGCTCTGATTACTCCGTATGTTCCTAACAGAGCACTTCGCTCTCAGACTGCAGGTCTGCTGGTGGTTCCTAGAGTCTCTAAAAGTAGAATGGGAGGCAGATCCTTTAGCTATCAGGCTCCTCTCCTGTGGAACCAACTCCCAGTTTTGGTCCGTGAGGCAGACACCCTATCTATTTTTAAGACTAATCTTAAAACATTCCTTTTTGACAAAGCTTATAGTTAGAGTGGCTCATGTTACCCTGAGCTACCTCTATAGTTATGCTGCTACAGGCTTAGGCTACTGGAGGACATCAGGGTCTAATTTTCTCACTCTACTGATTTCTACTGTTCTTCATTCTACGGTTCTCCAGTTTTGCATTGTATTACATTGAAATGACTGTCGTCATTTCAGCTTTTAACTTTTTGCTCTCTCTCTTTTTCTTCATAGTAGGTACACCTGGTCTGGCGTTCTGTTAACTTTGACATCATCCAGAGAAGACGGCTCACCCGTTACTACCATCTAATGTAGAACAGATTACTAGATCAATGTGTGCTTCTGTGCTTTTTTGTCTCTCTTGTTGTGTCTCTGCTCTGTCTTCTGTAACCCCAGTCGGTCGAGGCAGATGACCGTTCATACTGAGCCCGGTTCTGCCGGAGGTTTTTTTTCCCCGTTAATGGGTGGTTTTTCTTCCCACTGTCGCTTCATGCTTGCTCAGTATGAGGGATTGCAGCAAAGCCATGTACAATGCAGACGACTCTCCCTGTGGCTCTACGGTTCCCCAGGAGTGAATGCTGCTTGTCAAGACTTTGATGCAATCAACTGGTTTCCTTATATAGGACATTTTGACCAATCTGTATAATCTGACCCAATCTGTATAATATGATTGAACTTGATTTTGTAAAGTGCCTTGAGATGACATGTTTCATGATTTGGCGCTATATAAATAAAATTGAATTGAATTGAATTATTCTCTCTGAAAAAGGTTGCTTACATTAGAAGTTTCTCTTCAAATTGTGATGTTTTTGTTTTAATCTGCTTGATTATCAGTAGAGTAAGAGGCTTTAACAATTGTCAACCAATATAAAACAAACATGCACAGTTTGTATCTATAAAGCCTAAACAATGGCAAAGTTAACAAATGGAAGAGCGTCAAAAAAGTTCAACATAAATCATTCTATTAAATTAGCCACATTAAAACGTCCCAGTATTTTGCAGTTAACCATTTTCTGCTATATTGAATTATGCATCAGATCAACAAGACCCGAAGTGCTCAGTGGTAACTGTCGCCAGGCCTGATTAGCATGATTTTAGGAACTGAAAGTCTAGCACATCACCCTGATGCTGTCCTGAATTTAAAAATTACGACCTACAAAGTTGAATCAACAACTTGATTATCAATCTGGGTCTATTCCCATTGTTTGGGGAAAGGAAGGACATTCAGCAGAACTTTCCGAGTTGATTGGGCCCCTAGTGCCCGCCTACCAAAGGTTGGTTTTTAGCCAACATGGCATCAAATTAAAACGTAAGCAGCAGGCGCTATGAGAATCCAACACAAGGTAAGCTAGTCAAGGCACTTCTTGCTGTTCTTTCAAAGATGAGATCGTGGATTCTTACAAAACAGATGGGATAGCAGCAGCTACGCGTGTCCTCCTGTGCTGCCATGTTTATGTTGGTTCAGCTGTGGGCTCAGCAGCTCTTGATTTTGTTACAGCTGCACGTCCCGCCTTAAACCACAACACTGCAACGTGATTGGCTCAAACCGTTTTTGTATCAGTCACAAACAGTTGAGGCCGGAGTGGTACAAGATGGATTCTCGTGTGTTTGTGAACGAACAAATACCATAGGAATTCAGCTTGCAGGCAACCCCTTATTTGCTTTCAGTAGGGGGGGGAGGGCACAAGTGTCAGTTTTGTGCAAGACAGTCTTAAAACTGTGGCTGCGTTTGAAACCATCTAATTGGTAAGGACTCTTTAGCCAAAGCGGAAGTATGTCAGCGGTCGCCATGCTAAATGCTATCCGAATAGTGCAGGAGGTAGGAAAAGGAGCCTGTATACTTCTTATCATAGCTCCTTTAGAATAGAGAGCTTGCGATGTCCCTTACCGGCACTAAGGAGCCATACGGAATCCCACAATCCTTTGCGTGACATGCCATATAAGAACAGCCCACCTCATGGAAATTTACAAAAATGTCCAGAGAGAAGAAAGCATTATGGGTAGAGCGAAGTGATGCTAGATCAATTAGTAATGCTATTTCTATTTACAATGACATTATTGATTCATGTGTAGTTTGTGACATATGCAAATGTACGCGCCTTCATATGTTTTGGATTGTGCAATGGAGAGCTTCAGCCGTTCGCTACATTTGTGTAAATTGTGTTTGTCTACAGGTTGGGCATTAATCAGGCCTGGGCACAGGCGGACTGGCCATCAGGAGAATCTGGAGGTTTCCCGGTGGCTCGGACGATGTCCTGGCCCGCTGTCCCGGCCCACTTAGCGATCGCAGTGGTTCGGGTCACTCTTAATAAAAAAAAGTCTCGCTGTTCATGCAGCTCACTCGGGTATCTGCCTGTCTCCCCAGATTGCAGTTGCAAGAGGGAAAAGACAGACACACCCCATCCTTTCATTTTCCGAGGAGGCTTATTCTCTCTGTCACAGCAGCGCTGTTGTCAGCGACTTTTCAGACCCCAGCTCCACCATTTATTCATTTTCAAAAAACCAACTTCTCGTCTTTTTCTGTGTTATTGGCAACTTGAGGGAGCCGTGATTCCCTTTCCACTTCTATAGTCAGTCTCACAGACAGCTGCTGCTGCCTGATCCTGGCTGCAAAGCCCGCATACGGAGCGGAGCAAAGAAATCAGAATCTCCCCTCCATTTGCACTTTGCAAAAATGTATCAAATGCAGGGCAGAGATACACACCGAGTTGTGCGCCAAACCCCTCATAGGCCATGTAAAATGGATGGAGAAAGTAAAAAAGGAAAGGGGAAAGTGTCCATTGATGCCACTAAGTGCACTAAACTGAAGCATATTTTCATAAAGGAGCAGGCAAGATATAAACACTAGTGATGAACAGTGAAAGGCCAGCAGCTTCTCTTGCACAAAAGTTTAATAAAGGAGGTTAGTCTCATTGTGAGAAACCAAGGGTCAAAACTGACTCAATTAAACAAAAGTTTTAAGGTATTGAAATTTTAAAAATATGGTTAACAAAGAGCTGATGGAAAATAAATTTATTGCTAAAATGTCCTTGAATACAGATTTAGTGTACCCTGCATAAAATCAAATTCTAAATTCTAAAAATATTGAAGTTGTTGTTATATTATTGTTTTTTACTTTGTTTAACCTGGTAAATGCATTAAATGGTCAATTAGTACATTTAAAAATTATGTGGGTTTGAATAATTTTTTTTACAAGAAAGCAGTGTCAATTCAATGAGTAGCAGTAGTGCTGCAATAGCTCTTGCTGGCATGGAGGTTGTGAAGAACACTGCAATAAGGAGCCAGAGCAGGAACTTTCAGGTTCCCTGTAAGAGCACAAAACACACCTGCAGGTTCTAAGGTTATGCTGGTGGTGGCGTGGCCTGAGATGGTATGAAATTCCTGGCCTGAATGATTGTCCCAGTCCGGGCCTGGGTATGGAAAGTGTGATTGAATCAAAACATTGTGGTTTCATTTGGATATGACAAAAAACAAAAGTGGGTAAGTATTTATTCACAGTACTGCAGGCTGTTTCCCACTGCTTTCCCATCCCACCACACAACTTCCCTGTGGAAGGTTTGCGATTGCTCAAAAAAATAAATTGCTCTCATTATCCCCAGAAAACTTTTCAAGACCCTGCAAAGACCACCCATAAACACTGTGAAGTGGTTATAGTGCTATTTTTGCTGTTCTCTGTTGGATCTATTTTTCTATAGCATTGTCAGTCAGGTACATGGGCACTTATACAGGTAGAGCAATAAATACGGGAGCAATTACTGCACTACATAATCTTTTAAATATTACAGTCAGAAAAGTATAATGGAAGTATAATGTAAAGAAATTTGGACTGCACTCTGTTGCACATTATGCTGTCAAAACCCTAACTTGTTCTTAAATTTAATTACGTAATTTAGGTAAAAAGACTAAATTTGGCTTCTAGGTAAGAAGGTATTTAAAAACTTCAAATAAAACAGCAACAGAACAATAGTACAGCCACAAACGGACATCTGTTTGGTATTATGGTGTCATTAGTTTGCAAGAGCCACAAAAAAGGCAGATAATTTTTACTAAGTACTTATCCGATAGAGGCCATTGTCATGAAGAAACACCATTGCCGTGCATAGTAAATAGTGCAAAGAAATATGTAGGGCTGCTGTTTGGATACTTTGCATGACTGGAAGAACCTGAAGGATTCATTTCATATCGCTGACCAATGCATCCTACTTTGTTGTTCATATATATATATATATATATATATATATATATATATATATATATATATATATATAAAATAACTGCTCTCTCACCCACCCCTCATACTCCTGAGCAGGGTGGGTTGCTCTCCATTTCTTGAGCTCGCCCTGGGAGCTTGAGGATCTCCTGTTCCTAACATTGCGCTCTTCAGGACTGAGATGTCTGATGTTTCTCCAGGTATCTGTTGGGTTACTGCCTCGAGTGCTTCGATGACCACGGGCACTAGTGTTGTTTTCACCTTCCAGGCTCTTTCTAGTTCTTCCCTGAGCCCTTGGTATTTCTCCAGTTTCTTGTGCTCTTTTCTCCTGATGTTTCCATTACTTGGGATGGCCACAGCGATCACAACGGCTGTCCTCTGCTGCTTATCAATGATCACAATGTCTGGTTGGTTGGCCATTACCATTTTGTCTGCTTGTATCTGGAAGTCCCACAGGATCTTAGCGCTGTCATTTTCTACCACCTTGGGAGGTGACTCCCATTTTGACCTATGTATTTTTGACATTTTTGGAGCATTACGGTACACTGTGTCACCACCTGATCGGACCCCTGAGCTGTCTATAAGACTGCCTGACTTTAATGTCGAAACTAGAAGTACATTCATGTAAGGCAGCCACTGCCTGGACTACATGCTAGCAACAATAAACCAAGTAAGTTAATTCAATATAAAAGTTCAGTTTATTTTGGCCTTATGTTAGAAACAGGGCAGTGTAGTCCAACTACTCTGTCCTCCCGACAGAGACGGATAGCTCTCCCTCTCAGGAGAGAGCTGTGTTAAGGAGGAAGTACACCGGACACGTTGCAAAGTGTTATACGCGCGTCCTACACTTAGGTTAACTTTTAATTTTAATCAGTCAGTATGTACACCACAAGCATAACGCTACATGCCTAAATTAGATTGAAGTGCTAATTTCAGACGCGTATACGTTCCTGTTTGGCAGGGAATAAACAGAAAACCATCCTGTGTCAAAGTTCACTTCCGGAAGTATCCCAAAACAAGTCGTTGAAAATAAAGTGCCATGGATGATGTAGTTGTGCCAAGCTAACAAACAAAAATATGCCATTTTTAATCAGATATGGTCAAGACACAGACTTTTTAGGTGATCAAAACATAAGATTTATTACTGATAATTGAATACCTTACCCATATATTACTGATAATTTGTCTTTCTTTAATTAATTACCCATGACAAAAGTTCTTCCCTCCGTAGAATCACGCAGATGTGTACTTTGCAGCGTCTGGTGTAAATTTACGCTTTTAAAAACATGCCCGTAAGCCACGCATCTTACGTTACGTGGCCAGTGTATTTCCTCCTTAAGGTGACCAGATTTGATTTCTCTAATGAAAACTGGGGACATCACTGATTTTTTTAAGCACAGAATCTCTTCCTGCCGGTTGGTTTGTTTTGTCTAAACTGCAACGCCGATGGGGCGTGGGGAAGGTGTGTTCGGCAAAGCTCTACTACGTCGGGACAGCAGCAGGATCGGGTAAATACCGGGAATTGGGGACATCTAGTGACCCTACTGGAGGGGCGGAGTGATATTACACACTTGGGAAGAATATGTAATGCGCCTTATAATCCGGTGCATCTTATATGTGGATAAAGACACACATTGACACATATATTCAAGGTGCGCCTTATAGTCCGCTGCACCTTATAGTCTGAAAAATACTATATATATATATATATATATATATATATATATATATAGACGACATAACGTCTGCCGAGAAAACGTATTGCCCTCGGACAAATGTAATTTGTCCGAGGGCAAACCCTCGGTTACCTGTGCACAGGTAACCTCTCCAGGGTGTTTCCCACCTTTTGCCAGTTAAGGAATAGACTCCTGCACCCCCTCCCAATCCTAAATACCACTACATGGGTGAATAAAATGCATGGAAGGCACTGAGCAGACCATTGGTCCTTTTCTCTGTAATCTGGTTCAGATTTTTGCTTCGGTACAGTGGGCACTTGATGTCCGGAGCAGAGGTCAGTATGGTCAGTCTGACACATCAACAGCTACATAAAGCACAAAGATGCACAGCTCCTAACATTTGGCCAATTTTCCTGCTTTTACTGCAACCATTTTAACAAACTGACAAATGCCCTTCATTAATTCCAGCAGTTTAAATTCTGTGAGAGATTGTAATATTTAAGAAAAGAAATCTTCAAGCACATATAGTGTGTGGGATTGACATGAGAAGTTATTCATACACTTTCAAGGTCTCTCAAGCGTTTACTCCAACACTTCAAAAGCTTCCAGAACACACTGAGTGGGTGCATGATTAATGTCATTTACCGCTAACCACCCTGACTTTCTAATGTACGCACTGTAATGGACTCTAACTCCCGTCTCTCGTGGAGTTTAAAAGGCTTTCAAGTTGTTGTATTTGATTTCCGCAGGATTTTTAATGTTCCTGCTTTCCAGTGGGAAGCCGCAAATGCTCGGGCCCCCACTGCCTTGCGTTAATGCAGCCTGTAAAGCTGTTGTGAGCCTGATTGAGCAGTCTATCTTACTGCTTTTTCTCCTTCCAACATCTCCCTTAACTAATGCAGGCAAGAAGAGCTCTGATGTGTACAGGTTATAGAATTGTATGCTGCTGAGTGGTCGAAGTAGCAGTCATACTGTTGACAGATTCATTGTGTGGATAGAGGTAGAAAGTAAGATGGAATGTAAAGAAAATGAAGAAATTTGTAAGTGGTTCGGTATCCGACTTCCAGCGAGATCTGTCAAACTTTGATGTTAGCTAAAGAAAAAAAAAACCTTTCCAAAAATCAACAGCCTCTGTAATCTACAAACGCAGCAGACTGAGAGTTGGTAGCGGGAGCCAGTGCTGAAGGGAGAGCCAAGGCAACTTCTGAATTGTCAGTTCAGACACACAAACAGGAGCATGCATCCACACCTACCCTCCCAATCCTTGTAAGACGTACACTCACTAACAGGAAAAAACAACCCCCCACCCCCCATGACTTTTCCACTTTCATGCACAAATGTGTCTCTTCTCCAACAAACAATAGAAGAGACTTGTGGGGTTTATTGTCAAGATTTCACGAAGACAAAGAGCCATCCCTCTCTTGGGATGACTGAGTTAGATCAAAGCAAAGCTTTGTTCAAACTCAAGATCACTTTTCAACTTCTTAAACTAATGAACAGTTTATACAGCCTAATCAAGTCATCATTTTTGGTGCTGTTAAACAGCACATTCTCAGAATAACATTGTTAGAGTATCGCTTTGCAAAGCAGCAGCGAGACATACAAAAATTGGGAAATGATTTCACAGTCTCTCCTCACAATCATCCCCTCCTGTTGCAAGATCAAGCATGTCAAGGATAATCAATGTTTGCATGTCTTTGGATCATTTAGTTCCTCCTGTATGCCAGTCGCTTTATGACAAATGTCAGATGCAGAAATGAGCTGATGATCTGCCTCCCACATGCTCGGTGCTGTCACTGTGCTTTCCACCACCCCCAGCAGTCCACTTGGCCATGATGTTAATGTGGGATAAAGTATAACTGCAGTTGTCCATTAATCTAAGGTTCATCACTGTTCATTAGGGTGCACATGGGGAGCCTATTGAAATGGTCTCTGTGTTGTATTACAGCATATTACACCGTGGCTCGATGGCTGGATTTACAAGAAAGCTGTTCTCATATTGATGTAATAATTCTTATTCAGATATGATTCTCCAGTTGTACCAAAATGAACAGCTGTTAGAACCGTAATGACTTTGAAAAAAAAGCTTTTTAATATGTAACTGATCCATTCGAAGTTCTGTATGTGAAAATAGCTTGCGATTTCAGCATGCAATGAATGCACTGTTTAGAGAATTAACTGTTGTAATTTACTATGCGTTATGAGCATCAGGCTGAATTCTAGTGAGCACACCAACATTCTTATTCTAAAGTGAAACATAGATGTTAGTTTGTTACAAAAATCTGATTAGAATTATGAGGTTGGGGCACCACCTGGATATCGGGAATTAATAGCCTCAGTCTCTGTCAGTTATTGTGTTATGAGTGAGACCTGGTATTACAGAACAACAGATCCATTGCGCGCTGGCATCCTCAAACACAAAATACTTCTCTCCAAATACAAGAATTTATTAACAAAATACTTTAACTTCCAATTAAAATAATTCAGTCTAGAAACTCGTTAACTAGACTAGTGACATTGAACTAAACTGCTAATGGTTAGCAAAAGAAACGCTCCGCTCAATAAATATTCAAAGCTTTACGGTGCACTGTGTCACTACGTGATAGTACCACTGAGCAGTCTACAAAACTGCCTGACTGTAATGTCGAAACTAGAATTGCATTCATGTAAAGACCCCCACATACTCGGCCGTACTACACTCTGCGGAGGTCCGCGCACTCGAGGTGTACTCAAGGCGGACTCTGCACAGAATCCACGCATACAGGTGCGTGCATACACGTTGTCACACTATAAATTGCTCAGCGGCAAGAAGTCTTTACATCGAACTGTTTTATATGTGACATCGAGTGATACACTGAGCTGCTCCAAGCAGGCGGTCGCAAGGACGCGCGGCATCACACTCCCTCTGTGTTCTCACTGACAGGTGGGAGCCTTCTGGAAAAGAAACGGCTCTAGGTGCTCAGCTAGCTAATCACTCATTTTACCATCCGTTCCGCTGCTTCGTCCCACTGGCAGAAAGTGTGGGAATTGTAGGAATTTGCCACAAGAAATGCAGGCATTAGTAAGCTCGACTATGAAGGGTAAAACGTCCAACCCATCTCCTCTTGGAGAATCTTTGGCTCAGAATATTTTCTGCAGAAGCTCAGCCATCCTTTTTCAGGCGGCTAGTCTTATTTTCTGACAGGGGGTACAGTCATTGGATACACAAACAGCAGACTGTATTATACCTTGGATCCAAGGCTTTCTTTGAAGATGTGGTCTTTTACTTAACCAGCAAGATAAAGACATACACGAGTGAGTCCTGCCCAATGCAGCTAGTGGAGAGCTGCTGGCAAAGAGAACAAAATGCTGCTGGGAGTTCTTGTAGCTTGTTCTCAAGAGATCTGGGCAGTCTTTGAGAGTCTCCCTGCATGTTCTCGACAAAACATCTGGGCACAACTTTTTTCTCAAGGGATGTCCGACTACTGTACTGTGATTGGACAGGATTAAGATGGCCGTGTTTAGGCTGGAGAAGCAGAAATGTACCACACATCTGTGGAACTGCAGTCGCGCAGTTCAACTGGGGTCGTTTAAGCGGTTGAACATGCCATTTCCGCTCACTTGTGGCGATTACTTGATACATTATCCAAGTGGGACAGTCCCGCCCCAGTAGCACCGCATGTCCCTGATGTTTGCAGTCTTTACAAATAGCGGCAGAGCACGGCGTGAACTATTGTGTGTCTACTTCTCAACTTTCTGCTCTCCTTGTGCTCGGCTCTCTACCCAGCTACGAGAAAAAAACGTTGTCCTCGTGGAATATGTTGCATGTTACATACTCCAGGAGAACTTTTTTTTTCTCGTAGTCGGGGTGGGAAGAAACCAAAAAAAGTTTTTCTTTGGCAGTATTTTTGCAAGCGCATAGTAAAAAAAAAGGTGTTTTACACTTATGAAAAGAACAGAACAAGCAAAAACAAATATTGCCAAAGTTGTACAAAAAGTAAAAGATTTTCCAAAAAATATTTCAAATAAACATAGTGCAGTTGTTCTTTCAGCTTGAGGACTATTGTGATGAGCCTAAGAATATTCTGTTTGTCTACGACTTTGTACTTGACAATAATGTATGATTTAGGAAGGATGAAGTTATATGTTGGCTGAAATGAATCAACACTCTCTTTGGCAGATTTTCCTTACTTGAGCTACTTTGGAGGACCACCAAAAGTTTAATCTTCTTTGTTGCGGCGCACATGTTGCTATCGTTGGAAGAAAAAAAATGGCTGTAAGGAAGCAGCAGTTCATATCATTTATAGGCATACAGGATGTATGTCCTTCAGTAAGACGCTGACTGTTTTTTTTTTTTTTTTTTTTGTGTGTGTGTTTGCAAGATGGGTGTTTTAAAAAAGCTTTCATGGCCACAGATGTTAGGGTAACAACTTTCCCCCACAAAATATATAATCTTGTTGGGTACAGGGACAGTGACGGAGAATTTATAGCTGACAGGCCCTCTGAAGAGCTGCCCTGACTCGTTAAAGCCCTCCATGTGTGCAGCAACTAATTCTACTGCAGAGTCCTTCAGAGGGGATGGTGTGATCTTGTGGAATTGCACATGTGATGTACACTACTAAGGGGAACATTTTGAGTGCAAATCCAAAGCATTCATCCAATCCAAAACATTTTTATGGTCATTTTATGGATTTAAGTGACATGCAGTGAGTTAAAGGTTCACAGCAGGCTCCCATTCCTTATTCTATTAACCTATTAACCTCGGGTAGGTCTTGGCTGGCATGGTATTTTTGTGACACCAGACTAGGGTGGAGAGTTATCCATTGTGGGGCTCAGCTGCTTCCTAGGGGTTCTCTTGGCTGGACAGTGTGTTGCATCTAAAGGACCAAAAGATGCTAACATGCTGTTAGTATGCTGTAGTGATTGAATGAGATCTCGCACTCAATATTTATTTTCAGAGTAAAGCCTGGTTCACCGAGCGCTGTTGAGATACATGACAGAGTTGACTAATAAAGGCTTATTTTTTGTTATTCTATGCAAAAAAAGAAACATTAACAAAAATATTACACTGCAGTTGTGTAACTCTAGTTTTAAAATGTATCATATTTAGTGATCAAGCCTGAATTTTATAATTCTCCATTTAAATTACATTCTTTTTAACCTTGTTGAAGATTAATTGAATTTTAAAACAAAACTTTGTTTTGTTTGTAAAACATTTAAAACAAAAAAAAAAAACTATTTTGGAATTAGGATCCCCTTCAAGCCTTAGGTTTAAAGTGGGCCAAACAATAGAAACTGCAGGATATGGACTTATCAAACCTGGACTGAATTATTGTACTGTAATTACAATTGATTTAAGAAGTTTGTGGTTTGTGAAATATTTACTCTTTGGAAAACTAAACATTAAAGGACCTTTGTTTTTTCCAGAAGTTTGGTGGAAACCTAGCAAACCTACTTCTTTTCAACTCAGTAGCATACATCATCATGTGGATGTGTTGTTACACCCCGAGAATGCTTTCATCAAGCATATTATTTCCTTGAAAGAACCTGAATTGTGCAAAAGTTGTGACAGTTTAGATGTATCTTTGCCATCAGAATTCCAAACATATATTGGCTCTAAAAAGTGTATATATCCCTTTTAAATGTTAGGTTTCTGTGATGTCCAGCTTAAAAGCAGAAAAGGGATATTAAACCAGTATTGATGAAAAGACAAAACTTTAACTTTTGGTCTTCATTTACATGACACAAAACATTCCACATCACTAAAAAGCTATGGTGGTGGCAGCATCATGTGGTGAATTTATTTGTCTTCTGGTGGAACTAGACCTTTTTGCAAAGATGGATAAAGTCATAAAAAGTTCTAAATACCAGTTACTTTTGAGCCAAAGCATTGAAATGTTTTTTCACCATCCATACAAGTTCCAAGTGTGCATTCAAATCTACAAATGAATGACTTCACCAACAAAACATGTACGTTTCTGACTGGCCTTGTTTTGCAAGGAAAAGTGTTGAAATATAGTTGAGTCAATATATTGGATGCTGACAGACTCCAACAAAAGGAAACTGAATGCTGAAATGGAATCAAAAGACTATTCAACATTTGTTTAAAGGTGCGAAACCAGGTTATGGCAGCTGTTTTATTTTATGCGTTTTTCCTCTGACAGAATGACTTGTTCTTCGTTTGAACTGTCCAGGATACACATCCCATCGAATGTTACCTGAGAAAAACTAACAATTTAAACAGGGATGTGTTTAATTCTGGGATCATTACAGTGATACATCCCCTGTGTGCAGGATTATCAGTGTATTAAGCTAACATTAAACATGGCAAAACAAAGATATCTAAAATGTTTATCTTGCTGTTTCAAATACTCATTTCAAGTTAGCCAGCTCGATTGTTCTAACAGAGAAGCTGCAAGGTCTACACTATTTTTAGTTAGTACATTTTCACAATACCACTACCAGCTCCAAAGTAAGTGTGAGACGGAGCTTTAACTCCCACCTCCGGGAGAGCTTTGAACATGTCCCGAGGGAGGCGGGGGACATTGAGTTTGAATGGACCATGTTCCGCGCCTCTATTGTTGAGGGCGTGATCTACAGCTCTCACTAGAGCGGTTCGCAGCCGAGTGTGAAGCGGCCGGGGTGAGAATCAGTGCCTCCAAATCCGAGACCATGGTCTTGAACCAGAAAAGGGTAGAGTGCCTCCTCCGGGTTGGGGAGGATGTGCTGCCCCTAGTGGAGGAGTTCAAGTATCTTGGGGTCTTGTTCACGAATGAGGGGAAGATGGAGCGGGAGATCGACAGGCGGATTGGTGCAGCGTCTGCTGTGAAGCGGGCGCTGTACCGATCCGTTGTGGTGAAGAGAGAGCTGAGCCAAAAGGCGAAGCTCTCGATTTACCGGTCGATCTACGTTCCTACCCTCATGTATGGTCATGAGCTTTGGGTCGTGACCGAAAGAACGAGATCCCGGATACAAGCGGCCAACATGAGTTTTCTCCATAGTGTGTCTGGGCTCTCCCTTAGAGATAGGGTGAGGAGCTCAGTCATCCGGGGAGGACTCAGAGTAGAGCTGCTGCTCCTCCACGTCGAGAGGAGCCAGTTGAGGTGGCTCGGGCATCTGGTTAGGATGCCTCCTGGATGCCTCCCTGGTGAGGTGTTCCGGGCACGTCCCACCGGGAGGAGGCCCAGAGGGAGACCCAGGACATGTTGGAGGGACTATGTCTCTCGGCTGGCCTGGGAACGCCTTGGGATTCCCCCGGAGGAGCTGGCCCAAGTGGCTGGGGAGAGGGACATCTGGGCCTCCCTACTGAAGCTGCTACCCCCGCGACCCGACCCCGGATAAGCGGAACAATGGATGGATGGATGGATGGCTCCAAAGTATGAACAGTAAGACTGAAGATTTGACTCAAGCGTCCAATGATGACAAAGCATATGTGATTCCTAGACAACCGTGGTCCCGTTTCACTACTTCAAATGAGGTGCTGCCTGAACTGAGTCAGTCACAGAGGATTAATAATGTAATGATTCATTTAACATCTTTGAAAGTTCATGGATTTCACCCAGAGCAAAGGATACCTGATGTCAATCCTGTCAGCTATTTTGATGAGTTCATGTCAGTTTCAGTGTAGCAGCTAAACTTTAGTTTGTAAGCGCTAATTTGACCTTTCATAAGGATATCAAGGCACAGGGGAATCAGATTTGAACATAAATATGCACATCAGCTGTTCTGGATATGACCTTGTGGGATTGCTCACCCCTGAAATGTGTCCAGCACATATGTTCTTTTGGCGAATCTCACGAGTATACAAAATATATTATGCAGAGCGCTTTGAAATACCTTAAACATCTCCGTCATTGTGAGTGAAAGCTGCACTGTCCTTTGGATAAACAGGGCTCTACTGCAAGAAAGATTCTGCACCATCTGCCAATCGCTTTCCTGTAATAAAAGTGGGGCTCACTCAAACAAAAGACGATACGTGCTCCCCTCACTGCACTGACATAGCAAAAGAGTGGGAAGTCACAAATCACTTATGGCCGAGAGACAGGTTTACTGCGGCAGTAACTCTCCCCCCACTCTCCACAGAAGCACACACACCGACGCTGCAGACCGACCGCGGCGGTGTAGTTGCTAGGAAACACCTTGGGGCCAGCTCCCTTAGTATCTGACCTGATTAGTTAATTGCAAAAAGTGAGTAAGTGGTGAAATTGCTCTAACTGTCGTTGACTTGCGCAGGCTGAAGCTTTCCAGTATTTTAGCAGGTGATTGATGATTAAAGTGGCCTCGCTGGTTAGCGCGTTGGAACAAATTAAGGCCAAGGAAGAGCATGTACTGTAGTTTGTTCATATTAATATGCATCAGTGCTTTAAGTTGGCAGTGGCTATGATGATGTGAAAAACTCCATAAAAAGCCTAAAAGCCTTAGCTATAAAACCGACAGAAGAATGACTTTTACCGCATGTTAAAACTCGAATTTGATCATATTTAAAAGCTAAAGTAGTGCAGCAGTATCCACTGCAGCAACGTTAACTCGTTTGTTGAATTGATGGATTCTAGACACTACATAGCAGGTGATTCAGTGTCTTTATTGGCAACAGTTTAACTTTCATGCCTACACATGGCAGTGTGTTGTTTACACAGGAACTGATATCCAATTTGCCTTATGGGCAACGTAATTCCACTTACCAAAGAGTTCGTAAATAACTGTAAATGTCACTTTCAGGGCGGGTGTGATTTTTACTGTTCGCCAGACTCATCTTTCATCGGCGTCCCTCTAAAATATGGGCGGCGGAAGACTTTGACTTGTGCCAGAACATGACCTTTTGCCTCAGAAAGGAGTCATTGGTAACCCAATTAAAAGCAAATGTCACGCTGGTAATTGCGCCTCACAATGTGAATCATCCACGCAGGGTAGCTCATGCTAAGCCCAGGGACAGAGTGATTTGTGGCATTGAGGTTTCAGTCCTATTGCTGCTCAATGTCCTCCTCCTCTGTGTTGTCAGTTACATTTTTTATATGTTCCATATGCACTCATTGATTGTTCATCCTTCTCTTACCTGAGTCCTTGCATGTTTCTGTAGCAACTGCATGCATTTCTCATGCTTGCTTTATAGTGTAGAATATAGTATAGAATATCTATTTGGACCACATTTGACCTCCTTCTGTTTAATAGCTTGGCTGTAATGTGTTATTGTGATCACAAGGGTGGCTGAAGGAGCAACAAAGAGCTCTTTTTTTGTAGGTGGAGATCCAAACAGAAATGTTAGCTGCAGTGTTGCTTTATGCGAGGTCTGTAATAAAAATAACCTATGTATCTGAATCTGAATATCTATACAAATTTCCTTTTCATGTACAAGCTAGGCTAAACATTGCAGCAAAGCTATCTGGGTATGGCAAGTCATTTAAGTTCCCTTGAACCACAGCTTCGTGTGTTTTTTTTAAATGAACTGTCTATATGTTGTTGTTTTTTCCCATATGGAATCATTTTTGCAAATGATAAATGTAGTGACTGTGTCGAAGTTGTGGTTTTCAGGATGGTTACATGGTACCTGATTTAATATATTCACTGTGATAAAAAATTCCCTAGAAAGTTAGTAAGGCTATTCCAAACAAAAACATCTGAGTTTTTGTAATTTGTATAAACAGTACATGGCTAGCATTAATTTTATTGTAAGAGTGAAATGAGATTTGTGCCATGTAATCTCAATATTTAAACTCCATTATATTTATATTGAAAGTTAAGCTTTGCAAAGCTATCTAGTTAATGCCAGCATGAAGTGTAACATTTTATTGCGCAGTGACTGATAAAGATTGCTCATTTGGCTTGCAGACTGCACTCCGTTAACGTTAGCATTGAAGTAGCCTGGTAGTCCTGTCATGTCTTTGAGGTATGGCCTTTTTGATGTGCTCATAGTTTTGTTTTGTGCATGTGTAGTGGGATCAAGGGTGTGGAATGCGATGTTCTGTTTGATAGGGTCCTTTACTTTTTTGTGATGTCACAATCTTATTCTATTTTTTTTCCATATGCAAGGATATAAGAACGTCAGTAAACCTCAGTGCTGAGTAGTAAAACACGTGATGTATACTGTTAAAATTAAAGTCAAAGTCCTTGACTGTGCACACAATCATTGGCAAATAAAGTCGATTCTGAAAGTATGTACGATTTTACATATATGCAGTTGAATATGAGCACACATGGAACAAATATTGCTAAATGTCCAATAGACAATAAGGCAGCCAAATTTTGTAGTTGGGGTTAAATAAAAAATGCACTTCTTCTATAGACTTTTTCTGCAACAAGTTATTGAACATAGGCATTTTTAATTTGTAGCTCCCTCTACTATTTAAAATAAGAACTGCAGGCTCTCAAAGCATTGCGTAGGAGGTATAAAAGCCAATACGTAGTTCATCCTGGTGAAATTCCCTCGAGACAGCTGCTATGCAAAGTTACAACTGCGGCTTTAGGCACGGCAAGTTTATTTATAAAGCACTTTTCAGTAATAAGATGATTCAAAGTGCTGTAAATGAACAAAACAAAAAAATAAACAGAGAAAATAAAGCATTACAGAGACCGAGGACATTGCAGAGGCAAGCACATTGCATTGGGAAATCGGTTAGTGGGCACATTTTAATGGCTTTAGTTGTCAGGTAATTAAGCTAACCATTCAGAAAGTCATTTCAGTTTTTATAGTGTAGCATGTGATATGTGTAGTGTGGGATAATATGTCTTTATTGGATCATTGCTGCAATGTTAGAATCAAGTAGCAGTGGTGCATATGTGTCTCATACATGAGATATGAGAGCTGTGGTGCATGTGTTGATCAAGTTGTGTATGTTACAGTGTCAAATGTGTAGGATGGTGATGACGGCATTGGGTCATTTTGTGCCACTGAATTAAAGGCAGAGATGCGATAGTGTCACCAGGATATGTGAAAATAGCATGACTGGTTTACTGTAAAATGTAAAAGATTTAGTAGCAATAAAGACCTACTACTCTCTGTTGTCTCATCCTGATGATGTCATACACATGCAGCGTCATTAAATGGACGCTAATTAAGAATGGTGAGACAAAATGACTTAATGATCAAACGTGAACTGGATAATTTATTTTGAAACGAGATTATTTAAAATGCACAGCCATTCAGGCTACTTTAGAATCGAGTAATCAAAAAACAGTATATGGATGAGTCAGTACTAGACTGGATTAACCTACCCTGATTACAGATTCTTTGAAGCACAGTTTGTGGCTTTTGAAAATCCTTACTCTATTTTAGAATGCTCAAGAGGATTGTTAGTTTTCCCCACAATATTGTTAAAATCTCATTTTGTTCTCATATGACCTGTATTGTGTATCGCCCCGCCTCGTGAGGCATGCTTATTGTTACATCCCTAATTGATCTTAATTTTCTAGCATAACAGTAGTTGTTGAAAGTATTCATCCTTGTGTCTTTGTAAGGCAGAACATTTGCAACATTTAGCAAGTTTTCACATCTGATTATTTATGCTAAAACATGAAAGGGTATTGAATGTTGCAAATTTCCTGTTACATTTGCTAACAATGCTAATATTTGAAATGAATTGGTAGGAACAGTCGTTATGGCCAACACAGTCAAACAGCCTGCACCACATTTACTCTATAATAACGCCTCATAGTTATTAGAGTGTGTCGAGGATTGAAAATGAAGAAGGAAATTACTTCTTTCCTCTGGCAGATGTATTGGAGGGTATGTTTCACACAATGTATATTAAGTTAAGCTACACCTATGATAGCAGACAGTATAATCTTGTGCTTGTTATCTATATTGTCTATTTCTTAGAGCTAAATGCAAATGTTAAAACAGATTCGGGCGCAGATGGCTGCTCGCCCCTGTCCTACAGCACAGCAGATGGGAGGTATCAGCTTCACAGCCTCGCATTCATTTTGCTCTCCATTCCAGTTGTAAATCAAGTCGGAGGATTTTTCCTCCGTTCTGTCTTCCTCTCCATGACACATTTGTAAAACCTTCCATTTCTTTTTTTTTAACGGGGGTAGCCCACATCCTGCTGCCTCATAAATTTTTTGAGAAGCGCATAGCCCTCCAATATTGCATCCTGACTTGATATGTTATCTCATAATTGCAATGTGATGATGAAAGCTAAAACTTGAATTGTGAGCACGTTTAAAGGTTTGGTTTGTACTGAGTCACCGTTGTTTAGGTTTGCGTGATGAATAAACTCAGACCAAAGATAAGCATACAGTAGATCAAGGGTCACCAACATGGGGCCCGCAGGCACCAAGTAGCCCCCGAGGGCAACATGTGGCTCCCACAAGCCTGTTCTAAAAACAGCACAACCTGCCAGTGAGCTGCATCTAAAACTTTATTTTATTCCATTACTCTTCCTGTTTATTCACACTTGCACATTAAAAAATGACAATATCTATAAGAAAGCATGAAAAATCTGTTTGTTTTACATAAAGTTAAGGTGAACGCTGACTCTTCTAGTTCAAAGCCCTTCATATAACACAACACCAGTAAAGTAGCTCTCAGTTTTAAAAAGGTTGGTGACCCCTGCAGTAGATTATTAACTAACAGGTGTCGAGTCTTTGCTGGATTTATTTCTATTTAAAGCACGCATTTTAGGTACTGTTGATCCAGAAGATCCTTTTGTAGACATTATGCATTTTCTTTGGTGTTCTTCTTGTATAAGGATTGGACAGAAAAGCTGTCAAAGACTGAAGAAAACCCACCAATTTTTGTTTTAAGGTTGAGGGAAGGGGAACTCTATTCCACCTTGGAATGCCCTGGCAAGATTGTTAATCCATGGCAAAAATGAACCCAGAGACAATTGTAAAGCTAAGTTAGGTTCTCTCATCAAGCTCATCAGAGAGGATAAAACAAGATATTCCCAAAAATAAAACCAGGTTTTAGCTGCAGTTTTGGAAAAACTAACTATCCCCACATAAGATAAGTCTCAAGAAACTAATCGTGATTAATAGTTCATTCCAGGTTTGAACTATTTATAGAATTGCTGTATCTGTGCCTATCTCATTCTAAATTGATTCAGGTACAGAGAAAGCAGTCAAATTCTATTAGTAGAATTATCACTTATAAAAATGATCAAATACACTCCAAATGCATTTTAAAAACCTTTAACTAGCCCTTTAATTTTGCATCAAAAGGTGGCTTTGCAGGACTGTAGCCATGTTTGCACCTCCTAGCAAGTCGTTATATTCTTGCAGTGGTCGCAAATTGTTTGTGTCATGTTTGTTACAGGCATAGTCCTCTTCTCTGACAAGACACCATCAATGCCACAGTGCTACATCTCGAGAGCTTTTTATGTTTGACACTCTTATTATGAAATGCTAAAGGGAGCAGTTCTTGGCCTCAACATGGATACTACACGTCAAGCTTAAAGCCCTCTGCTTCTCATCTGGGACTCATGATAGCTTCTATTAATTCACCCTATAAAGTCACTTGTTGACAACAACTATACCAAGCTTTGTGAAAATACATCACTTTGACTCAATGATTCAGGAAGTAATGTGCACCAAAAATAAAAAATAAAATACACCTGAAGTCCATTTTATTAAGTATACTAAAAGTATAAATATAAGTTTAAGTCGTATTAATGTACTTAGTCTTAGACTTCTGTTTAGACTTTTTAGTATGTCAAGTTACTTCAGTATATTGTGATTATTATTTTAAAATTAGAAGAATATTGTTTTTGTTTTAAATGCCTGCTTAGAAATAAAATGGTAAATTCATAATTGGGTTATTGGTGGATTCATATCAATGTAAATATTAGTGTTAGATGGGCAGATGAGATCGTATCAATAGGAAATGGTAACAGACTTTGTGATATCAGCAAATATTGTGTTGTCATCTAAACAAATCGATATAAAATCATATCGTAATAAAGCTGGGGATTTACACCCTTACCGCAGTACAGCACGGGGCAACGACTGGAGTTCTTTAAATTAACAAAATCTAAAGTTTTACCTGCCAGACTGGTCGAGTTGACACAAATGACCCTCTGACATCTACAGGGCAAGTAGCCAGATCATAAGGTGCCAAATGAACACTGAACCTGAGATGTTAGGTTATTAAAAAAAACAGTCCTATAAGCAAATTCTTACTTATCATATGATATCGAATGGGAGTGACAAGGTAACACGGTTATAAGCCACATAATTTCATTTATTGGCATGAGCATAGAAAGTGACACAATACTAAACAAACCCACATTTTAATCAAATGTAACAGATGTGCAAAATTAATCAAGATAAAGAAAACGACATGGTGTATTCCTGCCTCAGAAGTCAAATATCTGAAAATAACAATAAATCAAACAAAGATCCATCCCCTGCTCTGTCAGTGCCTGCAGGCTCTCCCTGACTTTCAGTCCTGCTGCCTGTTCTCTGCCCTGACACATGGCCTTCTCCCTGGGCTAACTACTACAATACAGATAAAAAAAATATTTTAAAGTGTGAATGAGAGTTACTCTGAAATATCTGTGAAAACCATGTCCTGATAACCTCTTCTATTTTACCTAGCAAGCAATCTCTCCTTACCTGTGAAGACCCAGCATCATCAGCTACTGCTTGTGGCTTCTGCTCACCCTGCTTCTGCTCTTTCTATTGTGCCGATACAGATTTCTTTCAAATATGTGGGAAGCCACGCGTTCTACACGGAAATTAAAGAGGGTTGTATTTATTCTTGCCATGAACTAACTAGCAAGGGATCTAACACAAAGGTAACAATAGTGTTCTTTTCAACTAGCTTAACGTGATATACTACCATGTATTAACAAGTCATCATTAAGTTAACATTGTCTGCATGCAACAGCATTACCTCAACTTGTTTTATTTTTTTTAGGGGGGGGGGGTGCTGGTTAAAGTTTTCTGCCTTTTGCTGGCTCTGGCTGGTTTGCTGAACATCCTGACATGCACGTGTGTGCGCGCGCACACACACACACACACACACACACACACACACACACACAGTGCAGGTCTGCTCTGACGCTCGACTATGGAGGTATATTTGAATCAAAAGTATTTGTGCATTTTAACTGTGAATTTGAAGTCAGTGAGAAATGCTATAAGAAATTTGTAATTGTAGATTTTTTTCTACCTTTCACAATTAAAAAAATTACACCTCTTTAGATTCTTAAGTACAAGTCCACACACTGTATTCTGTGAGTCAGACAACTAAAAATCTCTTACATTCTCAGTTTTGCTCCAAATGAGTCAAAATGGTGCAAAACCAACTCACACCTCTATCAAAATTTCCCCACAGTATTTTTTTATATATTTTTTCCGTAACACAACTACAAATCAGTGAATACAAGTACACAAATCTGCTGCTGTGAGTCACAAATTCACTTTTACAAGTCACAGCTTTGCTTTCACTTTTGCTACAAATATCACACTGGTAGTGCATAGACATTATATAGGTAGACACCCCATGAACTGCGCTGCCTGTTGGATTTTTAACGTGGCATTTCAACATGGCTGTCATCTTGGATGGGTCCCTCACGTGACTCCAATGCAATTATTTATACTGAGGAAGCTGTTTGCCCAACTAAAATAAATCATAACTCCCCAAATTTTTACCTGATTTTCACACGGTTTGGTTTGTTATAAATGGCAGAGATGTGGTGGTTATGATACAGGATGCTGTCCAGTATTATTTTTGAAATTTGTGAAATACATTGTTACAACAATGTATTTCATAAATGTATGCTCTTTAACAGACAGACATATAGTATATTAATGTATAAATACCTGAGAGTTGTCAGAACCACCTTCTCTCATCAAACTTTAGCCCTCCCCACAGTCCAAAGTGACAGGTACAACGCCCATTTCCAGTCCCGACCCCGGAAGTCCTATCTCTTTAGCCCCTCCCATCTGACGTCACTTTACCTGTATGATTTTACTTTACTTCCATGACATCACCTTATCTGTATGATGTCACCTTACCTGAGCTTACCTGTGTATACCTGAGTTTACCTGAATACACTTGAGCATACCTGTGTGTACCTTTTCCACGTGACCCCACCTGGTTTGTGTAAAAATGCTCCCCACCACCCCTCAACACCCCTCACCCCAATCACATAACAACCTCTTGACTGTCTTATGACTCCATCACGTGACTGTCTCATGACCACATGACACACTGGGAAAGTTTAATATCAAATGGTATGAACAAAGATGCACTAATGTTTACCAAATTAAAGAGAATTAGTCAGCTTCATGTGTTGAAGCAGTGTGCCCAGTTTGGTTCACATTCGCAAAGGATTGTGAGATATGCACAGATTTAAAAAAAAAATTGAGTGATAAAGTTTGAAATGGAATACTCAGTGTATTAAATGTTAGGAATTGTCCAAGGAATATACCCTGAGAATCCCAGCTCTTTAGGGCAAAAGGTTGGTTTTTGGCAATGTTTTATTGTAAACAGTCAGACTTAGGAGCTTTTTAACTTTTGTTGATTAACCTTGCACACTTACCTCAATCATTCCCATATTTAATGTGTTGTCTAAGGGCTATGTCTGGAAAGAATGTGGGACGTTTGGTGAAAATACAATTAGCTGATATTGTGTAGTAAACTTTTCAAGATTGCAGTGGCCCCTAGTGATGGAGGGTCA
>CM073144.1:18957573-19072573 GCA_037039145.1 Fundulus diaphanus
ATTGAGATATTAAAATTTATGACCAGAATGAGATGAAATGTTTTCCTTTTTCTGTGGGATACAGAGGCTTGCAAAAGTATTGTCACATTACAACCACAAACATATATATTTATTTGGAATTTGATCTGCAAGACCAACACAAAGTGGTATACAATTGTGAAAAAGAAACTCATACATGATTTCTTTTTTTTAACAAACTGAAAAGGGCATTGTCCAAAAGTATGAGACCCCCACCTAGTCAATACCTCATTGAAACAACTTTTGTTCCAATTGTAGCTGCAAGTCTGTCAGGGTATGTCTCTACCAGCTTTGCACATCTAGTGCAACTGATGCAACTGAACTTTTTGCCCATTCTTCTTTGCAAAACAGCTCAAGCTCAGTCAGATTAGAACGAGAACGTTTGTGAACAGCAGTATTCAGATCTTGCCACACATTCTCGATTGGGTTTGGGTCTGGACTTTGACTGTGCCATTCTAACACGTGAATATGTTTTAAACCTATTTTCTATTGTAACCCTGGCCTTTATGTATAGGGTTGTTTTCTTGCTGGAAGGTGAAAGTCCGCCCTAGGCTCAAGTCTTTTGCAGACTCCAACAGGTTTTCTTCCAAGATTGCCATGTTTTTGACTCCATCTATCTTCCAATCAACTCTGACCATTTTCCCTCTCCCTGCTTAAGAGAAGCGCCCCCAGAGCATGATGCCACCACCACCATATTTGACAGTGGGGATGGTGTGTTCAAAGTGATATGCAAAGTTAGTTCTCTGCCACACATAGTGTTTAGCTTTTTGGTCAAAAACTTAAATGTTGGCCTCGTCTGACCAAAGCACCTTCTTCCACATTTTTGCTGTGTCCCCAACATGGCTCCTGGCAAACTGCAAACCCTATTTCTTATGATTTTCTTTTAACAATGGCTTTCTTCTTACCACTCTTCCAAAAAGACCACATTTGTACACGACTAATGGTTGTCCTTTGGACATATTCCTCCACCTGAGCTGTGGATCTCTGCAGCTCGTCTAGAGTCACCATGGGCCTCATGGCTGCATCTCTGATCAGTGCTCTCCTTGTTTGGCCTGTAAGTTTAGGTGGATGTCCTTGTCTTGGCATGTTTACAGTTGTGCCATACACTTTCCATTACTGGATGATGGATTGACAGAGCTCCGTGAGATGTTCAAAGCTTGGGGATATCTTTTTGTGGTCTGAGCCTGCTTTACACTTCTCCACAACTTTATTCCCTACATGTTTGGTTTGTTCCTTGGACTTTATGATGCTCTTTGCTCCCCAATATTCTCTTAACTAACCTCTGAGGCTATCACAAAGCAGCTGTTTTTGTACTGAGATTAATTTACACACAGGTGGACTCTATTCAGTCAATAGCAATCATCAGGCAACTGGTTGCACTCAGAGAAAAGGGGGCTGAATGTTTTTGCACACCGCACATTTTACTTTTATATTTGTAAAAAATGTTTGAAATCATATATCATTTTTTTTCTACTTGACAATTGTATACCACTTAGTGTTGGTCTTTCACGTAAGATTCCAATAAAATATGTTTGTTTGTGGTTGTAATGCGACAATATGTGGAAATGTTCATGGGGTATGAATACTTTTGCAAGCCACAGTAAATATTACAGCCACTTCATAACTTCTATTTCCAAATATACTGTACATCATGCTAACTTAATATTTTAACCTATACATGACAAATACATTTAAGCCCAAACTTATTCATGTCCCTCTCAGATTTAGCTGTACATTAATCTTTTAATTTTACCAACATGTTGACATCTGACTGTAAATAATGAGCTTTTGAAGTGGCCCAGCAAAAAAAAAAAAACATCTCCCGATTCTGTCTGAATCTGTGAATGGACCTTAAAATTATGGTGAGAATTCAAGATCATCACTAAAGATAAATAGTTAAATACCAGCGGCAACGTCCAAAATGCTAGTTAGGAAATATAAATAAGAAGGGTTGTTTGACCACAACACGATTTTTCCAGTGATTATTGAGAATGCTATATTGTTTGGAAATACTAAACAGAATTGAGTTTTCTTATAGGAGATCCCCGTCTAATTTCCTATCAGAAACAAACTTGTTGGTTGAATGAAAATAATTGAACATGTAAATCTGTCAGAAATGTGAATACTTTTGGACAAAACCTGTACTTTTAGTCATTCACATTGCATTGGTTTCAGAAGAAAGGGCAGATACATAAATCTGTCTGAGGAATTAAACACTATTTACTTAGCCTGAGACTCTTGACCGACTAATTCTCCAGTGCTTCTCATTAGCATGGGCATTAGCCCTGTGCAGATGAGAAAATAAAGGTGATTGGAATCCAAATGAGAAGTTATAAGACTAAGTGCTAAGCAAAGCCACAGCCAGTTTTACCTCTGTTGATAGGGAGCAATTTTAGAGGATGGAAGCATTTTAGGATTGCAGGGGAAAAAAACAAACAAAGCTTTTTTTTCTCCCTGCAGGAACCCAAGTTTTATTTACCTGCCACGGTTATCAAGATTTAGTGTTGGTTCACCTCCTTACATTAAAGCAATGATAATCTTTCTGACAACTCTGGCATTAGTCAGAGGGGTTTCAGGGAAACACTGCAGAAAATCAGCTGCAACTGTAAGTCTAAATCCATCTGCCAGGGCCCTGCCATTCTCCTATCTAACTCCTTATCTTGAAAAACGAGGACACGATTTATCAGCTTTAGGGACGTGGAAGACATTTATCAGCTGAAGGGAACAGCTATTGTCATAAGTTTCTATGAAAAAAGCCAAATTTCAAATTAACTCATAGCAGATTGGCAATTTAACAATTTAAGAATTTAAGGGAATCCCTCAAGCTCATATTGCTCAAGATTTAAACCTCTGCAAAGAGTTTAATCTACATAGCCTGAATGTAAATGTAGAATTTCGTTTGAGACTGCACTGATGAACTCTTGATGCTGTTTTATCATCTAGTGCTGTGGTTTTAGTGGCTCGATTTCTTATCTAGATGTGTTCATCCATTCACTCGTTCATAACGCCATTTCGATCCATTTAGTCTTTTCCTTTTTGTCTTTATCTGTTTCCATTTGAAACAGATAAAGAAACTATTTCATATTATAAAAGTTCCATGTCAGTTCTTCTTTTTTCAAAGATGTCAAGTATTTTTTACGAATTACAGACATACGTAGCCATAAAATGCTCAGGTTTTTATTATTTTTACAATTTTATCCTTCACATTATCTTGATTGTTCGGATCCCCATTCAGATAAGTCCATTTTTACAATTAATGAATGATCAAATGAAAGCAACTCTGAGCACAGGGTTTAGAAAACAGCAAAACATCCCTGGTTCTGTCTGAGGAGAAGTAACACAGTGACTACATTCACCCCCTCCCCCACCCCACAGCCTCCTACATTTAAAGCCTGGTTCCGAAACATTTGTTGATTTTTTTTTTTTTTCTTAGATTAGAGAACGTAAAGCTTTTTATTTGACGATCTCCAGAGAAATTTTATGTAGCCTGGAGACCCCTTGCTAGACATTTAGACCAAGTCCCTTCTAAGGAATTATCTCTATAATCTCATAATCACTCATCTGAGGCTTTCTGGGTGCTCCCCTCAATCTGGCCTGCCACACAAATCTTGGCCAACGTGTGTGAGACCATTTGTCTGGTCAGGAATATGTCACAGGGTTGCAAAAATTAATGAAAATTTCTTCCTTTTCAAGAAAAGGATGTTCAAGAAAAAAATGCACTGTGTTCTTGTTTGTTAGATAACCAATTAAGTTGTTTGTTTATTTTATTGTATAATAGCCTGGGATTTAAATCCTGTTTTAAATTTTTGTGTTGATTTGATAACAACGTTTAAGGGGGTGAGGAGCCAAAAAAAAAAAAACGGAAGGACTGTTTCATGTGAGCTATGTATCACTGATTTTTGTTTATTTTATTTTTTTTGTCCAGCTGACAACCAACGCTGTTAATTGAGTTTTCCAACTCTTTTAGTGTACAATTAAAGGACATTTGGGAGCCTTTGCATTGGTCTTGTCTTCATGTTCCAGGCTTGACATGTCTTCCCTCTGTCAGCTCCTCTTGGCAGAATAATCTGTGCAAAACCATTTGCAGCTCAGTCCGGATATGCTGAGTTAGATTTAAATCCAAACTCTTGACGGCTCTCCTAAGGACCTGCACCGGTTTCTTTCAGCTTGAGGGTTCTGCTCTGTGTGCTCACTATCTTTTTCAAATGTATACTTGTGTACCAGCCTGAAATTGAGTTATCACCTAAAAGCTTTTATTTTATTTTCCTTGATTCCTGATTCCCTCTTGACTTGTCCCCGAAATCCTCTTGGAGAGATGGCTGTAGGAACTGCATGGATGAGGGAATTAAAGCCCCCGTTCACATCCTTGGCACTGCTGAGAGATAAGATTAATTATTACAATTTGCCAATGTGGTTTTAGGAGCTGAAAGGGACGGGATGTGTGTTTTTTGGGAGGATTTGTAAGCCTTATGTCTGTCCACGCTGCATGAGCGATCTGTTTGCAGTTCATGAAAAGGTCAAACATTGTGATCAAAGGAGAGGGAGGCACTTCCAACGTTCTGCCATGGTGCCACAGCTTGATAGGAATTTTTAGCACGGCCAGCTTTCTTGTATGTTTAATCAAAATTTGGCCCTGAGATAACACACAAATCCAGGCACATCTAAAGGATCAGGTACAGGTGTGGATGAATTGAGAGCGAGAGGCTTAATTTTGATATGCAAAGTGACAGCACGTCGCTCTCTACTGCTTAACAGGCCCATCAAAGAAAAAATGTAACGTGGCTATCCATTTGTCAAATTAGATCCGAGGCCGACATTGAGCTAGGACTGCTTCTGTGTCCTATGTGATTTCTTCCATCAGCTCACATATTTTTCAATAGCCATTAATGCATTTTCAGTCCCGGACTGCCTTAGACTTGAAAGTAAGTTAAAGAATCTAGTTTGCCTGACCCAGTAGACTCTCTTCATCTTTCATCATTCTTGCCCTTCTGTCCACTATCTGTCCAGTTACCTCATTTAAGGCATCCTCTTTCACATCTTGCACATGCTAATCCCTCACAAATCCAGTTAGCTCAAGCATCTGTCAGACCCAGATTTCAACTTTTGCCTGGGATCTGACACCTTTAAGGTCATCCATATAGAACAATGTGTGTCAGGTAAACTGACTGATGGAAATTAAATCTATTCAAGGGGGAGTATGAGGCCTTAAAGCCGGCATGTCTGAAGTGCGGACCGGGGGCCTTTTGTGGCCCCTGGGCTGATTTTGTGCGGCCCTCCCAACTGCAAGAAAGACTTGGTCCACCAGCACAGCTGGGTGATGGAAAGTTTTTCTTTTTAATTGGGACAAAATTATTTACAGACAGGTTGAGATCTTAGAATTGGAAATGTCAGGTCCAACACAAGGTATTGATCTTTTCATAACCACACTTTTTAATTTTATTTCATTCTCTTTAATTTCATAGTAAATAGGACCACACGTCTCTGAGGACTTTAACTCAAATGCAGACTTTTGTGCATTAAAATCTGTTTTAAATTTATTTATTAAAATTAGCTAAATACAGCAAGTGTTTTCAAAATAAATACTGACCTGAATTCTGTTCTTAGATTGTGAGACCAAATAGAATACAGTTTTTCAACCGAGCCTAAATAATGTGTGTCAGGATGCAGCCTGAAGGCTGCACTCTTAGCAGTTCCTGCCTCCTCCTTTCTCTGTGCAGCTCTGATTGGAAGCACCTGTCAGGCTGCAATCATCTAATGACTGGTTCCACCTGTTCACACCCCTACATAAGCTCACCTCAGTCTGTTCCTTGTCGCCGGCTCGTATTCAGTCAAACCAACACCACGCCTGTCCGTTCCAGTCCTCACGTCTTGGTCTTCGTCTTATCAGTATGTACCTGTCTGCTGCGCTGCTGGACTCTGCTTCCTCGTCTCCGTCATGCTGTTCTCTAGTCTTCACTCCCAATCCTGCAGTAGCCCAGCTCCTCCGTTTCCTGGTCAGTCTCTCCGCTCCATTCCTGTCAGTCAGCTCCTGCACCCTACAACTCCGTTCGGTAACTGACTCTGGTTCATGTCATCGTCATCATCCACTGTCCACTGTCCAATAAGCTCTCTTAAACCAGCTCTGTGTGTGCGTGCTGTGTCCGGGTTCATCCAAAGACAAATCATGACAATATGCTAAACTGGTTTACCATCTTTTAATAAAGCAAATGAGCAAAACCTGTTTTAGCTTTGGATCTATGGTGATCTACACATGCCTTTCCTGCAGAGAATCAAGACTATTTTGTTTAATTAAAATGATCATATTTTGTAGAGCAGGAAAATAATCACAACATAATTTTTTGGTTATTTTTTTATCTTATTAATTTTTTGGCCCTCCATTACTTTTGACTTGACAATTCTGGCCATTGTGCAGGAAAGTTTGGACACTCCAGCCTTAAAGGGATAACTACACTTTTTTTAAAGTGGAGTTTTGTTGAGAGATTATGACAGTTAGTAATTTACCTGTAGTAGACAACTGTCTTGGTGTCTTCAGCTTTTTTTAAATAAGTTGTTTTTCATGCAGAGTGAGATTGAGACAAATGTGGATTGGGGCCATTTTTAAGGAAACATGGTTACTAAGGGGCTCTGGATAACTCTGAAGAAATTTTGAGTTTGATTTAAGTATTTGTATGTTTGGATAAGTATGGAAAATATTTCTTAGGAAAATATTTATGTTTCCAGATGGTATTCCCTATTGCATTCTGTAGTTGTATATAGGGGTGGGCGATATGAAGAAAATGTAATATCACGATATCTTTGGGCTATATCACAATACACGATATATATCACGATATGTTCAAATAACCTTGAATAACAAATGTTTTTAGCTACATAGTGCCTAAAGTTGCATTGGTATATCTCATATTAACGTGTCAATTTTTTTTTTTTTAATTGATTGCAAAATAAAAATGAATTTAAAATATTTTGTTTTAGCCATTTTTTTACCACAGCTGCACATAGAAGCTTTTCACAAATTACAATATTGTCACATTAGAGCTCTTTCATGGTCAACACTGGACCTTAAAAACAAAACATCCCAGCGGCCAAAAGGAACACCAAGGAAAAATCTGATACAAAATACACCTGAAATAAAGGTGCTCTTTTGTGCTTAAGACATAAAAATTTTTATAATAAAAATGTGACAATCCCAAAAACAAAAGCTTGTATTGTGACTATAAAATCAACTGACCAGTCGCAGCTACATATTCAGAGCTTCTCAAAAATATTTCCATTGCTCTATAGGTGCTGGGAAATTTTAAACAAACGTTTTTTTCTGTCATATGGGATTTAGCAAAAGAAGACGCCAGTTTCAACTGTTTTACGACTGGTTTAATTAAAGTTCGGTGTGTGTGTGTGTGTGTGTGTGTGGGGGGGGGGGGGTCGACACGCGGAGTTTACAAGACTCTTCATTTTGCACTGGATGACGTTTTAGGTGGAACAAATGTGTGCTACTGCTACCTTTTGTGGCAATGCTGTTACGGCATGTTTTGCAAATTACCGCATTTTGTTCGACATCCTTCCACTGCCTGAAAAGCTCGCTGTCGCCATAGTTCTCGCTGTCTCGTAAACGTTAAGTAAAGCCGGGCGTACACTGTACGAGTTTTTCAGTCGTGGTACTTATATACATCTGTGCGACGGAACCGCGGGTTTTAAAAAGTTCACCGCTCACGATCTGTGCGGCGCGGCGCTTGGACGCGACCGGACTGCTCACACTGTACGTCGTGCCCCCTCTGGGACCGCTCGCTGTGATGGCAGAGGCAGGCGAGCGACGGTAGGTGACAGGGACCCAGAGCAGGGGTTCGAGCCCAGCTCTGGCGAGGCCCGCAGGAGGCACCGGGCGTCGGGGGAACGGAGGGGAGAGAGGAGGGACGAGACGCACCGGCAGCCGCTCGGCACGGCAGGTCGCCCAGCCCGCACCCCCCCGCGAGCGGAGGAGTGCCGAAACAGGCGGCGGACCGCCGAGGAGTGCCGAAACAGGCGGCCAGCGCGGACCGCGGAGGAGTGCCGAAACAGGCGGCCAGCGCGGACCGCGGAGGAGTGCCGAAACAGGCGGCCAGCGCGTTGCCGCCCTCCCCAACGCCCCAGCGAGCGGGCCGGGCGGAGGTCGCTTCAGGGACGCCCGCTCCCCTCCCTCCGCTGGTGGGGACGGAGAGGAGGGGAGGGCGCCCCCTCGTAGCTCTGCTTGAGCAGCAGGATGCGCTCACGAAAACCTCACGACAGCCGACTGATTTTCAAACATGTTTGATTTTCACCGATCGTCCGATTCCTGATCGGGAGGTAGTCGTGAGAAGCCAGTCCCCCCTCCTCACCCCCTCTACGATCAAGCTGAAATTCGGCCCGATTCAAAAAATGCCCGCACGACTGAAGAATCGGCCCGAATAGGGCAAAAACTCGTACAGTGTACGCCCGGCTTAAGCGCACGGGTTCGTTGTTGTGTGCGCGCGCCAGAGCGCTTTCTTGTTTGGAGGAGGAGCGAGTGATGCGTTCACAGCATGTGGGAAAAACTAAACTCACAGTGAATTAAATATAGCGGCTCAATCTTGCCATGAAAATTTACACTCGATGGTCGCGATAAAGTCATTTTAACTATCGCGCGGAGGAAAACTTGAGATACATAGAATATACTCGATATATCGCCCACCCCTAGTTGTATACACACATCCATCCAACCTTACGTCCGTTTTCCCACTATCTATCTGTCCATCCATTCATTTTCACTCCATCCATTCACCCATCGATGTATTGACACATCCATCCATTGCCCACCATCTGCAGGTCCATCTATCTGTTTGCTCATTGTCTAATTATTTCCATCCATCTAAATGCCCTCCATCCAGCCATCATTGTATCATTTTTTCATCATCTATCCATCCATCCATCCATAATAAGTCTATCCATTACGCCATCATCAATTGGTCCATCTATCCATGTAGACATTGTCCATCAATTCATCAATCTTTCTGTCAACCGTCTGTCCATCAGTCAGTTCGCCCACTGTCCATTCATCTGTCAATACATTATCCATTCCTTCATTTTTTTTTCTATCCATCCATTAATCTGCCCATCTCCTGGTCTGGTCTTCCATCCATCCATATGCCCAAAATCAATCATCATCCATTCATTTACCCACATCCCTTTCTTAACGCTGCCATCCATTCTACATCTATCCCTTTGGTCACCCATTCATCCATGCAACCATCCATGAATCCATTTATCAGTGTGGCCTCCATCATTTTGGCCATCATTCCTACCATCCATCTACTCATCCATCCATTTGAACATCTGTCCCGCTGTCCATCTAGCTATGCATTAGTTTGACCACCATCCAGCCATCTTTGTATCTATCCATCCACCTGGTCTGACCAGTTGTCTGTGGAAGAAGGGATTTCTGCCATTAAACAAATCAAAGACATTTCTCACCATTGGACATAAGTTGTATATCAAAATTAATACAAATGTGCAGGGATTGATTGTTCATGTTGGACTAAATCCACAACAGTGCCGAATCAGAGTTTGATACTGATATTTTAAAAAATTACAATTTATATAACACCATGCTGTCAGATAAACCATCGAAAGGCTTTTAAACACTATGTTAATTTAAACTACCAGCCCACTTTATCCATTAACCTTCAGGTGTAAGTTGCTAGGGGGGCCATTATGGATTGGTTGTTCCCAGAACAGCCTCCTCAGTGGATATGTTCATCTTAACGGTGACGGTTCTAACCTGTGGCAATCACCCTTTGCTCAGTTGTTTAATTTTCCTTTAATGGTCTTAAATGGCTTTCATTTAATTGGCAGAGGGAGCCGATGCCCTGGGCAAGGCTCTTGAAACTCTGAGCCGAACAACTTTCTATCAATAACTAAATTAAGCTGAGGCGCAGCTCTAATGAAAGTCTTGTAACCGCCTGCACAGGAGATTGCAGAATCAGGCCTCCAGTGGAACAAAGAAACATGGAGGTTCCTGTGAGAAGGTATACTGTAGATTTTCAGTCTTGACTGCTTCATGAAGACAAATCATTGGCAAGTGTTTTTTTTTTTATCAACAGCTGTCACATCACACATCCATCTCAGTTTATCTGAACGCAGTCGCACATTACATGGTGAGGGTGGCTAAGTGTGACAAGGAAGTGGGCTCTCTGTTGGAAGATGCACGGCCAAACATGTGCAAAATGTTAAGTAACCATCACAACACATCATCCACAATGCAAACTGACATGAAGCTAGAAAATGAGATGATAGCTTTGTAAGTACATTTTACATAAGGAAATAAATCCAGTGGCCTGGTTTTAATCTAAATGGATTTGATGAATCCCACATGGAGCGCACCTCCCCAACGTAGCCTAAAAACAAACTTATATTCCTACGGATGTTGACTTCCTGACCCATTGTGAATGTTTGCCCACAGATGTCATTCTAATAATGTATGAGGCCCTTGGTTTGACCTCTGCCTTGTGTCACTAGTCCTCTATTCACCAATTACCATGCCGACTTGGTAAATTGGACTAATCATCTTTGATTAACTGCAGACGTCAGGCTTGCAATACAGCAAAGACAAAGATCCCTCTTCATAATGTGATTTGGCGTCGCAGCGTGAACTGTCGAGGCAGCGCGCCGCAACGCAGCTCGTGCATGAACAGTCACTTGGATCAGAATAAAAAACTCTAAATATTATCTCCTGGTCTAAATTCGACATAAAATCAGTTGGAATTTTTTTCAGATTTTATGAAGGCTTAACCACAGCTCTGGAGTACTTTAGAGTGAATGCATGCATTTATGTAAGGGAATGGATTTATAGTACACTCACAAGCCATAACAATAGTGAATCTGCCAATTGCATGGTAGCAATGCAATTGATGTAGGTGTCTGAGCATCGGAATGATACAGGGATTTAGGAGCATTTGAAAATTAAAATTAATCATCTTTACTTGTCATTTCAGTAAAACTTTCAATTTCAATTAAATTTGGCCTCGGTGTTGAACCCATCCCCTGGGGAGCATTGGGCTGCCACTGTATGGCACCTGGGTGGCTAAGGGTCTTGCTCAAGGACCCAGAGTGGCAGTCTGTGGGTTTCCAACCAGGGAACTTGCAATCGTCTCCATGATGCAAGCATCCTGCGCCCCCCATAATATTGTATGGTTTTTACTGCCAGATGGGTGGGCCAGAATATTTTAGAAAACTGTTGATCTCCCAGGTTTACAGAGAATGGTCCAAAAAGAGAAGGCAACAGTAGTTATTCTAACTTTATATTGAATTAGTTCCTTGACTACAACTCCTTCAGTGTACTCTAGTGGCCTCCACATTCACCAGATCTAAATCAATAGAGCCTCTAGGGATACAGAGGACTGATGGATTGTATTCAAAAGATGGGCAGCAACTGTGTCACGCTATCATGTTAATTTGGGCCAAAACCTCTGAGAAATATTTCTGATACATTGGTGAGTCTGTGCCACAAAGACCTAAGGCAGTTTTGAACAGGTTGAACTCAATACTTACAAGATGTACCTAATCGACCGATCTAGACCTTAAAAAGAATGTCTTCAAAAAATGCATTTTGATTGGGTCTCAATCGCCCAAAAAACAAAATGGACATTTTATTTAGTTTAAAAGGTATATAAGACTTATCTAAACTAAATCATAAAAAAAGCATGACAAGCATCAACAGAGCTAAAAGGAAAAAAAATGCAAGAAAAAAATTCTCTAGGGATTTTAAGTATGTTTGGCAAAAAAAAATATTGTCAAAAATTGAACAAGCTCTGGTGTTTCACTAAGTGAGGTCTTAATTACATTGAAATTGTGATGCTGAAACTGAGTCCTGTTTTCACAATATGAGCACACCACTTTATGTTGGATAAATAATTCTCCACATCTTCACCCCATGTCATACTCAAACACAATGTGTATTAGCATGAAGGACTGTACCGGGGGGGCTTACGTTGGGGGCTTACGTTGAAAGATGTTACTTTCTAAATAAAATTATCATGATTTACACACCTTACTAAGACATTATCCTTGTTTGAATTATAAATTTCACGCTGGCCAGCCGAGGACACCTAAAGGATGGCTCTTCAAGCTGTAAAGTGTCCTGTCTATAGCTAGCTAGACTGTTCTCTTCGGTCAACTCCTTCTGTCGGTAAAAACTAATTAAGATCCTCTCCCTCTTCTGCTATATTTTATCGTCATTGTCCATTATTGTTTTCCTAATCTGCACCCAACACAACACAACATTTGAAATTGCTCCAAAGTTTTAGTTGGAAATAACATGAGGTAAAAGCTAATTAACTTATAACCCTGAATAAATTGCTTTCTGTCTGCTCCAGATCCAGCCGATTAAAAAGGTGCTTTTGTTGAAACATAACTGTGGCGAGGGTATAGGAGCAGCAATGCCAACCCTGGGTCTTATCAGTCCAAGCACTCATAGTCCATTAGCAGGCGCAAAGACTTTGAGCTGATTAATTGATTTTTAATTGGCTGTGATGATGGGGACACTCCTGGCACAGCATGATGGCTTTATGAGGGGACAATTTCGCATTGACTACATGTGGCTATCCTTATCCCCTACGAACACCCACACAACATCGCCCACAGAGTTGCTGTGAACTTTTATATCCCCCTGAGCGTGGGGACTATGCCTTGCACCTTGTCAGGTGCAGGATCATCATCGCAAACAATGTACAAGCTTCCTGGCCCCTGATATGTTTTTCTCAGGGGACTTGGCTGGTGTTAGGAGCCCTTTTTTCTCCGTCCAAAGAGCCTATTAAACAAGCCTTTATTAAACAAGGTTTCAAAGGACAAAAAAACAACAACAACGTCTGAGAAGATAGTAACAGACGTTATTGGTTTCATTTTCGCATTTGTTATGTGCCGCCTGCTCGGTGTCATATCTGCAGAGCTGCATCTCTTGTATACCTCCAACATTGTTATCTGAGCACTGCACAACTGCTAAAGCAAGCACATGTACACACAAATAAAAAGACACAAACAATACTTTATCTTCTGACTTCACGGGTCTAATCGGCATACGCCAAACTTCACCCGGACTGGGGGTGTCCTGTCAAGAGGAGTAGGCCGCAAAATGAAATGTGACTGAATACGCCTCACTATGTAATACGTCCGACGCTCTTCCAGGATGCAATCTCTGAGGTAAACATGGCGCCGAGGCTCGGCAGTGGTGAAAGCCATAACTCATCGTGGAGATGGTGTGTGGTCAATTATCAGCAAAGAAAACAGGCGCACAATGCTGATACACAAGCTGAGACGAGCTTTGAGGAGCAGGTTGTTAGCATTAGTCACAAACAAAGGAAAAAGCATAAATAAATTTGTACAGTATGCAGGAAATTAGCTGGTAAAGGGAAAATAAAAGTCCCTCACAATAATTATCAAGGTAAACTATTGTTAGGGGTAACCTGATCACGATATAGCATAATAATAGTAATACGATATAAGTAATAATAATAATTAAATTTACAAATAATGACTTCCGCAGGCGATTGGTTGCACTGGATTTTATTTAGGTGTATCGGAGCAAAATGACAAGATGACAAAGGTTCAAGGCAAGGCACTGTATCTCTAATAAATGACCTGCTGTTTTTAATAATGCCTGTAGCCAGTTGTGTCTACTTTGGTACATATCTGAACTGGTGAACATTGCCTAAATCATAATTACACTTTAAGGCAGTAGAGCTTAATGGCTGAGTGCTAAAAAAGCAGCAGAAGCAGAGCGAGGGAGGCAGGATGCCTCTCAGCATTAAGGATCTCTCTGGGAAATTGTGCAAATGAAAAGGATTTTAGTCTTGCCAGAACCTAAACGGGTTGAGGTAAATCACTGTGATCAATAATCTCTGACCTAATGCAGTGCTTAAACTGCGGTGACATAGGTGCTCACATAGACTGATTTCCCCTGATGTGAGCTCCTGCAAATTCACAGTTGGATCCTGCTCAGTTGTTCTTTTTTTCTCCCCATTGGGACCTTTTTTCGACTCCCTCCATAATGTAATGCAAACAGCTTTCTAATCCCTATGGGAGGATAAATTTAGGACACATTCCCATTTGCTGCCCTTCTTATTATCACAACTGGAACTTAATGTGAAAGTTACACTGAAGCGTAACACCGTCGATCAAGAATACCAATAAAGTGCTATCTGTGTGTGTGTGTGTGTGTGTGTGTGTGTGTGTGTGTGTGTGTGTGTGTGTGTGTGTGTGTGTGTGTGTGTGTGTGTCTGTGTCTGTGTGTGTGTGTGTGTGTGTGTGTGCATTTTGTGCCTTTTTGTCCATGTGATTGTTGCCGGGATCAAACACACATCAGAGCTGAGGAATTACACCAGCCGACAAGTGCTAGGGAAAAACAACTCTCATTTCAGCCGTCTTTTCTCGCTGCAGTCAATTTCTGTAGGAACTGCCCTGATTTCCATCTTTTCTTCCTGAGTGGGTTCAACATTAATTTTGTTTTTGCGGGGAATATGGATTGGCATTAATCACAGATGATAGAAATTTGCAAGTTTAATTCTGCCCTCTGAAAACTCAGCTGCACGCTGGCTGCTTATGATTACCGCCCTTCCCTTCGCCACCCTGAATTTTTGCAATAAAAAATAATTACGCCAGGATGGGGGGGGGGGGGATGAGGGAAAAAAGTCTTGATGATAAGTCGCTGATTTCAAGTACTCTTAATGGTCTATTGTCTAAATTTGTCAAGCGCTAAGAGTTGTTTTGTTGTCTCTTGAAATGGTAATTAGCACAATGCAATCTGTCCTCAAACACCGTATCTACATGACTCAGGCATTTCAGCCAATTTATCCTACAGCCTGCCACAACAAATGCAAGATGATGAAGGAAATGGTTTTCTCTTTTTTCCGTGTAGACACAGAACCACAATCTTTGTCACAGCAGAAGAAAGTGTAGTTAATGGTTGCTTCTTTCAGTTTAAATAGATTAAAACCTGAGTACATCAAACTGTTTTTTTTAAAGTTCTTACATTGTTTTTTAAATAACTTGCCTCAAAATACAATTGGGGTAAAAATCACCTATTCCAATATTTTTCTTTTATATTCACCTGTTAGCTTTAATTTGGATCTTTTGCTAACGCCCTTAGCTAAAAAACCCTTCCCCTCTTCTTAAGTTGGACTGTTGGCTAAACACCTTGTTTGTCAACATTTCATTCACTACATTTAGATATTTTGCCAACATTTCTGGGCTAGCTTACTTCTAACATTTTATAAAATGTTGTAAAAAAAGATTTGCTCCCGCACAGATTTCATCTGTTTTTATTTTTCACAATCTGACAGATATGTACAATCAAGAATTGCCCAAATAGGGTCTGTCTGACGGCATGAAGCAGGCAAAAGATTTGACAAAGCCATACTTCATTCTCAAACTAAGGAAATCACAAAACAGATGACAATCAAAGTCACTGACATCTGAAAAGGGTTAGGAAGCCATTTTGCAGAGGTTACTAAGGTTCTGCAGAGAACCTTAGTAAGAACAATTATCCCCAGAAAGCATGTATCAGTGGTGAACCTTACCATGACTGGCTAGCCAACCATAAGTACTCAGAGTGCATTAAAGAGTCATCCAGAAGGTCAAGTCATCCTCCGATAAGGTCAGTGTTCATGATTCAGCATTAAAAAAAAGAAGAAAAACATCTTGACGGTCCCCAATGCGTTTAGAAAAATGTTCTGTGATCTTGCATGGCAAAAGTCGAACTATTCTGGTACATGTGCATCCTGTTATGTCTGAAGTGAAACTAACACTGTTTCATTTTGGTAATGTGATGCTCTGGGGCTGCCTGGGGGTGATCAGTGGTGCTGGTGGTGGGGCATACCAAAAGTGACTTGTAACACCATAGTAATTATGCCAGACCTGTGTTTTTTTACTAAACACTGGTATGAAAATACACCATAACTTTCATTATGGACCCTGACCAAAATCACAAATCCTTCAATAGCTTGAACATGTCAATGACTCTTGACTAAATCTGAGATACACTATGAGTCCCACCCTTGCTCGCCACAGATAAGAATTACCCATCTGATATCGCCTCTTGTTTCCTACCACTGCATGATATATTGGCTGTTCACATCCTACGTTTGCCTTTACACTTGCAGGGAAAAGTGACCCTAAGCAACTGTCTGTCATCTGTCACCCTTCTGACATGCTGATTGTCTGACACCATTTTACAATGACACATGCCAGCTTAACCAATCACAACCTCCATTATGAAGGGTTTGTACTGATGCCAATCAGCATTGCTGTTAGAACTGCACAAAGATAATTTATGTCTCAAAACACATTTTGCCCTGAGTGGCTGATTTCCATACAACGTTGAGAAGACGGGTTTAAAGGAATACAGCTGTCTCTCAGCGTCCATCAAGATATCCTGCTTGTACCTACACAAATGTCAAGGTTAGCAAGTATTTAAATGTCAGGATGATTTATTTGGACATGATTCACAGTTCTTTTATATTTGACTAATAGGTTCCATCTGATGAGATGTGATAAATGACAGCGTGACGGGTTTATGGGTGTCACGTTTAAATGGAACATTACACTCCCACTGAGAATACTGCTTCCAGAATTGGTCATACTTGGTAGGGAGACTTTAAGAGAGGATGTTGAGCAATGAGCGGATCACATAAATAAATAAAAAAGAATCTGAAAAGTGCAGTGAGCATTTGTATTCAGGCCTTGAGTCAACACTTGTCAAACCACCTTTCAACTCAAGTACAGCTACATGACTTTTGGGGCATGCCTCTACAGCTGTGCACATCTAAAGACTTTTTTTGTCCATTCTTCTTAAATGTATAAAATGGTTAAACTCAGAATGGATGGAAAGTGTCTCAACAGCAGTTTTAAAGTTTTTGCCACAGATTCTCGATTGTTTCATCCTTGACTGGGCCATTCTAACAAGTGAGCTTGCTTTGATGTAAAACTTTCCATCATAGGTCTTGCCAGTCTTAAATCTTTTGCAGCCTCTTTTGGGTCTCTGTTTTTCAGTCACATGCTTACCCTTCTTCCTATCGACTGAATAACTCCCCTGTCCCTGCTGAAGAAAATTCTTTCCACAGCATGATGCTGTACAGACTGTACAGAAACGACTGTACTTCCTGCGGAGGATGAGGAGAGCCCACCTGCCCCCGCCCATCCTCACGACCTTCTACAGAAGCACCATAGAGAGCATTCTGACCAGCTGTCTCTCTGTGTGGTGTGGAGGCTGCAATGCCTCCGACTGCAAGAACGTGAGGAGAGTGGTGAGGACAGCAGAAGGGATCATCGGGGCTCCTCTTCCCTCCATTAAGAACATTTTGTCCCAGCACTGTGTGTCCCAAGCCCATAACATCATAAAAGATCCCTCACACCCCCACCATGGACTGTTCTCCCTGCTACCTTCTGGGAGGAGGTTCCGCAGCATCCGCTGCAGGTCCACCAGGTTCTGCAAAAGCTTTTTCCCTGTTGCCATCACTGTTGAACTGCTGAACTCTAAACTGGACTGTGCACCACATTTGCACATTTGCATCACTGCATCTCTATCTAGCATTACAAATGCTGCCGAACTTGTAGTTTCTAAATGCTAAATGCATTTTTGCACAAATGCCTTTTTGCACCATCATTTCTGCACATACAAATGGTTTTAAATATTCTCCTGTACACCGTGATCGCACACTGTTTGTTTACATTTACAAGCTGTATGCAATGAAATTGACTTTTACTATATTGCCAATTTAGGCTGCGGCTTAAAGGCTGATTTTGATCAAATTAAGAGGTGAAGGAGGTTGGAACAGAAATGTAGCATCAACTATTTCTAATTTATTTATGTCTCATGACTTAGTAAATTTGAATGACAGCAAGAATGGATCTGATTTCTTTGGGTCAAAAAAATTGGGTCGCAAAAAGAAAAAAAAACAAAGTTGGCTCTGCCCCTTTTAAAAATGGAGACAGCAGCATAAACTATAATGTAAAGTAATCGTTAAGGTTTTTTGGCAAGCTTTCTCTGCACGCGATTAACTGGAACTCCATAGAAATGTGTCAGAGTAAACACGCTAATGTTAGCTTAGCATTTCAACAAATTTGCTCCATGTGTAAGCATTGTCAGCGAGCAGGAAATTGGCTTACATTGGATATATCTTTAGAAACTAATGATAAAGCTGAAAGCCGTTATGTGACTCATAGGTCATTAGACCAACAGTTGGAGATGCATCGTTAGACTGTCCTGCAGAAACATTGATTGGGAATAAATAGCTGTGCTTGTCTAGAAACAGAAGAGGCTGCAGCATAAAGAATATCACCGGTGAGAGTCTAGCTATAATAATAATAATAAGCAGTTTCATTCTACTGCACTGCAAAGTTGGCTTCAGGTTTATTAATTTCAACAAAGTATCAGAGTGGGAATCATGTTGACTGATGCCCTTTCTTAATAAACTTGGACTTGTTATGGTTTTACGAGCATGTGATAACCCCAGTAAAGGAAAGCCCTCGGAAAAGAAAGGTTTGGGGGAATTTATTGAAAATAAGGTGTTACAGTTATAACCTTGAAGGGTCTTTTTAATACCGGTCCAGGAGGCATCCGCAAGGCAGCAAGGACGGGTGTGGGTTGGATCGAAGCTTGAAGAAAAGTATGTTGGTCCGTGTTGTGGAGGAGATGTAAGCCATTTCCAGCAGAGGATCCACTGAGAGTTGGAGGGCAGATAGCCAAAGCAGTTGACCTGTCAGGTTATCTTGGGACTTTCCAAAGGGATGAAGCTGCCAGGGGACGGCCATTGAGACTGGATGAGCCATTCACTTACAAGCGTAATTGTTGGTGTTCTTGATGGTCACTGACGGGTTGTCTTGGTAGAGTTGATGAGATGAGCTTCCCTCGTGAGACTTGGGGGAAGCCGCGAATCAACAACAACGGAGATAAAACATAAATCAGAGATTTACAGAGGGCTGGGACTACCCCCTAGGCTCTACACTCTGGCACCGAGTGACCTCTCCCTGTATCCAGCAGCTGACGACTCACGATTGGACACGGGTGTCCCACATGTGGCCTGCTGGGTGACAAAAAAACTACAACCTACCAAACTGAACTTCCTCCGCAGGCAGAATGGGTGAGGAGATGAGCTAGAGCTCCCATTTCTCTCAATCAAAAGCAATCAGTAGAGATGGTTCAGGTCACTCACACTGGGAGGGGAACCTCTAGAAAAAGCCAGAACTTGCTAGTAGGTCTTCATATCTCTTCCTCCTTGATGGATAAAGTGACCTTTACTATAGCTTTAGTTGGTTTTATATGGTTTGTGTTTAGTCTCTTTGTTTTTAGTTTTAAGTGGGCAAATGCAGCGCTACATTTAGAGGTGGACACACATGTATCAGGCCGTGAATGGCTTCATAGCTCTGACTGTTTGTCAAAGCTCACTCCTGCTGATGTTTAAAAATACCCGAAAAAGTGACGTGAACTCATGCAATTCATTACTTGCACCCCTGGGAATATTTGACATTTGTAAATGATGGCTGCCTTTGTTAAAAGAGCCAAAGCCGAGGCGTTCATTGTTGTATCTCTCACTTTGTAGTGCAACCTCTAATCTCCTCGAAACACTTCAAAACGCGGTGCCACAGGTTCGCCGTCTCTCCCTCTGTCTTCCTGCTCCACGTTTTGACTTTTGTCTCGTTTCACCAGCAAGCGTGCCACAGAGCACCCCCCCCCCCCCCTCATTGTGAGCAGATTGCGTCCTGCAATGGAAAGCAGTTGCAGCTGAGTCCTTTGGATCATTTTTCTACAGATTAAAAGCTTATTCAAATTATGTTTCTGCCTCTCTCATAAACAAGACAAGCTTGGATTTCCCTGCAGAGAAGTGCTGGTAAGTAGCTTTGTAAACATTTGGGTCTAGAAGCGCCCAAATTGAAGCCTGAATGAGTTACTTCTCGTTTGTAAAATAAATGCCCACAGACATAAATGGATAATAAGTCATTTAACTGTATTGTTGTAATTGTTTTTTGTAATCTGATATAAAGTTAAATGAAATATTTCCTCATTGCTTCAGAAAGGGGAGGACTGGAAACTAAAATTAATTCACAGCTCAAATCTGCCTCGAGCATTTCTGAACATGGTAAAGAAAAACGCATGCATTAAAACCCATTTTGGGCGAAACAAAATGCCGTCGAGTGAAATTGCATTTCACAGGCACATTTAGGCCCCTGCGGACCCCTGTTAGCAAGGAGCATAAGAAGGCAGTGGACGGAGGAAAATCACAACAGTTTGGGAGCAAGAATGCAGTAAATGGAGGAATTTCTTTGATCGCCCTATTTGTAGGCGGCCGAGCACTCGGCTTGTTATAAAAAATGAATCACGTGTACTTTTCAGTGGAATGGGCTCAGATCTCCACAATAGCTCGGGCTGTGCTGTACCAGTTTTGCTCCGCTCGTGCGTTTGGCAGCTTGGCAAGTCCCTGTTCTTTGCATATTCATGCGAAGCTGCAAAGCTCTGACACCTTGTTGCAAACACGGCTGATAGATAGCAGTAAGACGCTGGTCCTAAGCATCAGACAGGAGATGTTTTTTTTTATTATTATTATTCTTTTTTCACTGTCAGCTGGGTTGTCTGATTCAGACTGACTGCAACAGAGTTAAAAAGCGCTAAGGTAGCAGGAGGCTCCATTGTGCTCCAGCAACGCCGGCTAATGATGAAAACCTAAGAGACAGGAATTGCTTTAATGAGGTGGAATCATCCTCTCTCAGGAGAAATCACAAAAGTCTTTTTAGGATCTTTTTTTTTCCTTCCAGGTTTTACAACAAAAGATAAAGATGGATTTCTCTGTGTGAATTATTAAAATATAAACTGCGCAGCTTAACTTCATTTGAATTGCACCTGAGGTTTTTGCAAAGTAAAACCAGGGCAAAGATATCAAACACTGTTAATACCAACAAACACAGATGAGGACAAAGTTAGAAAATGCAGCTTTAAAATAGAAAAGTCACCACAAAAAGAGCTTAAAAATTTTAAAAAGGCGTATGTTTAACAGTGTATTATACACAATTGGCAAAATCTACAGTTCCAAACAGAGTTTTTGAATTAATTCATTTCAAGGACCAAGATTCTCTCTAGAAAGAGTCTGGTAATGCACAAAAGTAACACAGAAACGTGCATTACTTAGTGTTTGGGTGTAACGGTATTCTTTTGTTAAGGCAGCCTTGAAATAGGTATTATTACTGCATGCTTGCAACAACTGGGACTAAAATAGTCTTTATTTTGGCAGGAAGGCTCACCACCTGGGGCGCCATTCATTCAGGGGGCGACATGGAGAAAATGTTATGTAGGTTGTGCCTGAACTAGTTTATTGCCAATTGTGATGCCTGGTTGATGAGGAGCGTGGAAAGTGAGAAAATATGGCCTACGAGGCACGCGTATGGCACAGGCGTAGCACACGCAGCCCAAGTACGGAGGACTAAGTCCCCGACACGGCGGCAGGTTCGACTCTGACCTGTGGACCTTTGCCCCCTCTCTCTCAGCCCCCTTCCCATTGATCTACGTTCAATAATAAAGGCCACTAGTGCCACAAAAATAAGACCAAAAAAAAGAAAATGCTGCCCACAGTGCAGCTGGACATTGAGGCTGGATTTGGGGTCTAATTCAAGGTTGTTGTACTGCTCCAACTTTAAGGCCTATTTTATTTATTTAAGTTGGGCTGTTAATCTGTAGCTCAAAATCAAGAGTACTGAAATGGATCTTTCCACACTGAGGAGAGATTTATGAAACCTTTATTATTACATTTGTGGAAAAGAGCTGTAGAAGCATTTTTTTTGCTTTCTTTTTTTTTGAGGACCACCTTCTGTTGAGAAAACAGGATTAGTCTGTTCTACATTGATTCTGCTGAAAAAAAACAGGTTGTTTTTGAATATTAGATAAAGCTAAAACATAATCCCTTGTTTTCTCAAAAATACCTAATAGATTGTGGTTGCAGAAGGAGGTTCTGACCCAGGGCAGCACTCAATGAACCGTCATCTGTTCCTCTGCACTATTTTTACTCTTTAATCTTTTTGTTTGTTTTGTTTTTGGGGGGGGTTTCTAGCCGGCTTCTCTGCGGGGATCGTAGGCCTACCTCTTGTGAGATGCTAATGGAAACTTAAATTTGGAAACAAATTACGCTTTCTGCCCATCGTAGCCTGTTATCACTCTATGAGAAAACAGAATAACCCCCTATTTGCCTCTCAGCGCAGAGAGTGAATGAAGGGCCCCGCCGGAGAGCGAACAGCAAACCAGGTTCACAAAAAAACACACACACACACACAAAACCTAAGCAAAAAATACTCAACTGGCAATTTTACTGTCAGACACCCACACTTTACTTCTGTGCAGTTTGGATACAAATTTTTCTTCTACGGCGCAATTATAATATGCAAAAATATAACTTTTATGACATTACTGTGGTTTTGATTTGTTATGTTCCTTTGGATCTAAAATACTCTAATAAGCCCTGCATTCCAACTGTATATTCACTGTAGCCAGATGTTGCTCTCTGACTAAAAGCAGTTATTAAATTAATAAATATGTATATTGACTTAATTAATGACAAACCTGTGCTGTTTTTATCACTAGACTTAGATGTACGGAGAGAAGGAATCAGCGGGCTGTCTTTTTTTCAGTCTGTAACTCAGCTGCCCCTGTTCCATTTTTCTGCCATACTTGGAAATTTGGGCACACTGGGGGAGTGTGTGGCATTCATAAAATACAGGGTCTTGCAAAAGTATTCACCCCTCTTGGCATTTTTCACGTTTTTTTATCCTCAAAACCTGGAATTAAAATGGATAATTTGAGATTTTTTTTGCTTTTAATGTACAGAACAAGCCTACAGCTTTATAGATGTATTATGTCTTTATTGTGAAGCAAACAACAAATAAGACAAAATAACGTACTCCACAAAGTACAGTCAGTACATTGGTAGAGCCACCTTTTACAGCAATTCCAGCTCCAAGTGGCTTTGGATCAGTTTCTATGAGCTCGCCACATCTTGCCTCTGGGATTTTTGTCCATTCCTCAAGGCTAAACTACTCCAGCTCCTTCATGTTGGATGGTTTTCTCTTGTGAACAGCGCTCTTCAAATCTAACCACAGATTCTCAACTGAATTGAGGTCTGGACTTTGACTAGGCCATTCCAACACATTTAAATGTTTCCAATTAAACCATTCAAGTGTCGCTTCAGCAGTCTGCTTCAGTCCATTGTCCTGCTGAAAGGTGAACCTCCGTCCCAGTCTCAGATCACAGGCAGACTGACGCATACTTTGCTCAAGAACATCCCTGTATTTACCACCATCCATCCTTCTCTCAAGTTTCCCAGCCCCTGCAGCTGAAAAATATCGCCACACTCTGATGCTGCCACCGCCATGTTTCACAGTGGGGATGCTGTTCTTGGGATGATGAGACATGTTTGGTTTGCACTTGATGCAGCGTTTTCCTACGTGGCTGAAACGTTAAATTTTAGCCTCATCTGACCAGAACAACTCCTTTCATACAGACTTTTGGCAGACTTAAAACAAACCTTTTATTGTTAACACTAAGGAAATGCTTTTTTCTGGTCTCTCTTCCATAAAGCCCGTCTCTATCCAGTGTATGGCTTATTGTGGTCCTATGGACAGATCATCCAGTCTCTGCTGTGGAGCTCTCCAGCTCCTTCAGGGTTACCTTTGGTCTCTGTGCTGCCTCTCTGATTAATGCCCTCCTTGCCCGGTCTGTGATTTCTGGTGGGTGGCCCTCTTTTGGCAGTTTTGTTGTGGTACCATGTGCTTTTCCAGTTGAAGATGATGGATGTGATGTGGTTTCAAGGGAACGTCAAAGATTTGGATATTTTTTCATAACCCCATACTGACTTGTATTTTTCAACAATTTTGTCTTCATGGTCTCCTTGGTCTCCATGGTGTTGCCTCTTGTCTAGTGATGTTGAAGCCTCTGGGGCGTTTCAGAAAAAGGTGTGTTTATACAGACCGATCATGTGACACTTTGACTGCACACAGCTTTCATGTCACTAATGATGTTTTTTTTTTACTTTTGAAAGTAATAGGTTTCACCAGAACTTTTTAGGGGCTTCATAGCAAAGAGGACAGATACCTATGCCATTCTCAATTTTAATTTTTTTGTTGTTGTTTTTTTTTATAATTCTCTTTTAATTTCATTTTTTTCTCAATTCACTTCACCAGCTTAGAATATTTTTTGCCAAGTCGTCACAGCAAGTAAGATTCAAAAACATTCAGATTACAGGTTGGAATGCAACAAAGTAGGTGAAAACCCAAGGGGGTGACTACTTTTGCAGGGTGCTGTAGTTGGAGCTCTGCTGTGTGCAACTAGAAGGTCTACTTTAGCAGTGTAGACAAACCATTTGGTGGGCCTGGTTGCCTTGCAGTGCAAGTGGCTGATTTGCTCTACAAAAGGAGAACAAAACTAGATACCCCCCTTGTTGTTCAGCGGACTTTGGCTGGACAGACCTAATGTGGTTCTGGCTGCAATCCTACCTCACAACAACTAGTCTCTCTCGCTATGGTTGAGATAACTTTCGTGAAATGGTTCTTGTAGCCATCCTTTGGTGTCTGACTTCAGCCTGAGGAAAGTTGGACCCTCTGCTCCCTTTCAGCTGTGACACGTCTGTGAGGTCCTCGCATGTACAGCCTGTTTCAAGTCACCCCACAGCATCTCAAAAACATAGACCTGGGGTCTCATTTATAAAGCTTGCGTACTCACAAAATGTAGCCTGATCGTCAATCTGAACGCAAAGCCTAAGAGGAGTTTGGACATGGAGCTTGGTGTGAAGCTGTAATTCGCCGTTTAAAACTGCAATCAAGTTTACCTTTTAACAAGTAATTTGAATGTGGATAACATATGTGCTTTTACCTCTGATTTACACATTTAATAAACACCTCTGTGATTTTTTTCACAGTTTCTTTTTTTTTTCTCCCTGATTGCAATTTCACCATGACAAAACTGATCAACTGACCCATTTTAATAGACATTAACATTCATGAGGTGCTTGGCATTGACCATTTATGCCTGAATCTGGGCCTGTAGAGGGCAGAACATGAGGCAGAACCCGGAACGCAAACGTTCAGGAACAGCTGTGATCTATAAAGGAAAATGGCATGCTGGTGTGTGTGGACATTGTTTTATAAATCAGATTTTGTTTTTCTTGGCGGACGTACACTTTTAGTGTGGATTCTATGCAATGATTTATAAATGAGAGCCCTGGGCTTTGACTTAGCCTTGAACCTACTATTTCTTCTCCAGTCTCCTGTGTGCTAACTGGCACGTTTTGGGTCATTGTTATGTTGCAGGGACAAGTTCTGCTTTAGTTTAACTTTTTTTTACTGATGGTCTCACATTTCCCTTCTGATAAATGATAAAAGTTGTGGTGGATTGTGTGATGGTGAACTGACCAGATCCTGCTTTAGTTAGGATCCCCAAACCATGACACTTCCAGCTCTGTGCTTCATATTTAGCATGAAGATAAACTGGTTTCCAATGACGTGACGTGCCCATTTGTAATTATAGCTATTGAAGTTGGAATATATGTTGCCTCCTAATGTATTCCTCACCAAAAATTGCATTCTTACATTTCAATTAAAACAAGGTTTAGTTTAGTTTTTTTTTTTTTCGTTTTTATTGCTTTGTTTTCTATGTATGGGCTAAGTTAACAGTACATATCCATGTGTCTAAGTGGATATTACATTCTTGGGGAGGGCATTTTGGGAGGGCGCCATGCCCAAAAGAAGCAAACCAGGTGTGAGGTGTGAAATAGTCCGGTTGGACATCCTTGTTTCAAAAACAATTAAAGTGAAAATAGAATTGAATGCAATGGATCTTTCACCCTAAGATCGTTGAATGGCATTTTCCAACCTCAGGAAAATGTTGACGTTTCATGTAATACATATTTAGTTTAGCGTCCACCTAAAAACAAAGAAAATACACATTGGCAAGCCCTATAAAGGTTTTTTTTGTATACATTTCTTCTCTAAAGGATTTTGGTCAGGACCTGAATCCTTTCTAAAAAAAAAAACAGCAGAAAGACTTGAAGTGATGTACAAAGATCCTCTGCTTATCCTCTCCCTATTTACTTACTGCAGCCTTCTGCAGTCCATAAGCTATCTTTTCTTCACTTGTCTGTCTCTGATCATGATCCCACAGTGTTTAGAGACAGCCATCAATGACCTCAAGCCTGACCTATCAAGAAGAATCTTACAAGACGCCAAGGGGGGAGGAGCGAAGCAATGTTTGTACTTTCAATACACGGATAACGTCCACTTTGCGATCGCCTTCAGCGTGTCAGTTCCAGAGAGGCAAATCAGCCTCTATCACCAACACCTTGTCACCTCGCAGACGCCGTCGCTCCTACGTACAAGCTGATCAGACGTGTCTCTGCCACTCTGGCTTACATGGGAACAGACGCGCACCTGGCAGGTCTGACTGACAGCCACGCGCTCTGCATGAACACCAGCAGACGCAGCTGAGTGACAGGGACGTCACTTGCTCAACAATGCAATTAAAAGCTACAATAATTGCCTACATGAGAGTGAGCGAGGCTATTATGCTGTCAGCGCCTTGAAGGGTTTAGGACGGGGAGAATTGTAAAGGCTCCTGTTTGATGACGGGAAATCAAAAATGTTCACCTCTGCAGCAGAGACTGCAGCTGCCTCCTCCTTCCTTTACCCCTCATTGGTCGCATTTGGACAATGCATTCAATGTGCCTCCTCCTTATGATAGTCTTTAACAGCTGTCAGTGATGTGTTTACAAGGCCGCTCAATTGAAATCATCATTGCATTACAAATCCTTGCTTCCCACGAATTTAAGAGCTCCTCAGAGCCACCTGGTGGTCAGCAGGAGAAATGCAGGGCAAGGAACTTCACTTCAATTGCTGTAAAAAGCTTCGTCGTGCACCGCTGAGCACTTTGACTCCAATTCTTATGAATTATACAGCTCCTTTTTTTTTTACACTTGTTTTTCATCATGTGCAGACTAACAGTAATCCAGCACAGCAAAATATCCCAGAATGCACCTTAATTTGCAAATGCTATGTGAAATAGAGCTTGAGGGCTTAAGTCACTCGTGTGTAGTGAATCAATGCACTTGTTGGCGAGATTACTCATTGTGCAGCCTGATCATACATATGCAAATGCTCTCTCATGATCCCGGCACAGTGAAAGAATTACAGTGAGCATCCGTCACACTGAAAGACACTGTACTGGCCCATATAATCACTCAGCTGAATTGAGGGCAAGTGGAAAGAAAGTAAGTGTTTTTCTTTCGTTCCCCATCATCATTCAGAAGCCGGGGTAAGAAAGTGCTCCCCCTGTACTGCTGCACAGATGCTTATGAATCATTTTCAAAGACCTTTTTTCCGTTCCAAACACCCCCCCCCCCCCCCCCCCCCTCCGTGAGCCGTAATCGGGTACAGCTTTTTCGGTAAATATTTGATGGTCCTGGCCTGGTGTCTTTGAGAAGCTGAGATCGTCCACGAGGAGTTGTTTTTAGGTCATTTCCGATACTGTTCCTCTCCTTCTTCTTCTCCTCCTCCTCCTTTTTTTCCTCCAGCCTTTAAGCTTGCTCCCATTGAAAACTGCAAAAGGACAGGATGTGATAGGCGGATGGAGATTTGTTTGAAATTTGCCCCAGTTCATAGAAAAGGGAATCAGGCATGTTGTCTGTAAGTATGTCGGGAGATAACGGAGAGGAAGACTCCTGCTTTTCCATTTCCCCTCAAAGGGTATGCGCCTGATTCAGTGCTTTTTGTCCCATCTCCACATTAAAGATTGTGTCAACCTCTGAGATAGAGCAAGAAGGTAGAGATAACCTTGAGATAAACGCAGAAAAAAAATATTTAAAACTCCTGTTGAAAAGTTGTGGTGGTGTTGTGCGATACATAAAACTCAAAAACCCATAAAAAAGATACCAAAGGAAATCTCTGAGAAAAATAGGAGAAATATCTCATTCAAGTTGTTCGCACCTTCCTTTGAGAGTCTTTTTATTTTTTCAAGCAATGTTAATTTCACTTTATTTGGCACCATTTCACAACAAATGCAGTTTAATTCATATTCAATTCTGCCCAGGTTCCGAACAACCCTGTGAAGCAGTCTGACTTACACGCAATGAATGGACATTTTAATAAGAAAGTCACGTTCAGGTGATCTTTGAACGGCAATTGGTAAAAAGTTATCCTTGAAGGTTATCAACCAGTTGTATAAAGTTAATGATTTGGAGAGCGATCCTGAGCAAGCATTTGGCGACAGTGGAGAGGAACCATTCATTTAAAAAAAAACGACAAAACATCCTGCAGAATCGGGCTCGGTATCAGGGGTCATCTTTCACGACAGGCTGTGGGTAGAGCAGGTAGAAGGACCGAGGAAAAACACAAACTCACAACTGGGGGCAGACGTGTTTTTTTTAAAAGCATATAAAAGGGAGTTAATATCACCAATAAATTCTATCAATTGCTTTAGTTTGGAAGGAGACATGGTTAAACACAGAACCACTAACCTAGGAGTATTTTCTTTGGATAAGACATCAAACAGAACACAGTTAATTATAGCAATAGTTTAAATGCCTTTTTCTGGGAGAGATGCACGGTTATACACAGAAGCTCTGGCCCCAGGAGTACTTTCTATACGAAAGAAAACAAGGACACATACTTAAAGGCAGCAATAGCTTTGGCAATGGCTTTTTTTGAGGAAGATACTTTTGTATAGGAGGACTTTCTGTGGGAAAGAAAAGCAAAGAAATGACACATTTATTGGCAGCAATAGGTCCCCCCCATAGCTGCAGCTAATAAAGAGATTTAGCCAAATACAGAAGCCTGGGACAGCTATACTTTCCAAGGGGTGAAAACAATACATTTATTGGCAGTTACAGCTGTATCTATGTGAAGGAATATTAAAGGCAACATGCAGATAATTGCAGCAAGAGCTCCACCAGTTTCTGCAATCAGGAAAAAGGTACTATTAAACCTAGAAAAATGGGGCAGGAGGTCTTTCAATGCAAAAATGTGTATCCGAATTTAAGTCAAACCACATTTCCTTATAAAAGCTAGACATCCAAAATATATGAAGATACTGTACCTGTTCTCACTGCCTCTCAGATACTGAGAACCTAAGGAGCACTATAAACCAATAGTTAACTCAAAACCACCACTGAGCTTAGGTTTCTTGAGTATATTAATCAATAGTCCATGAACTCACCTTCTCTCTTCCTAAACACTTCTTGGTTTTTGATGTGAATGAAATAATGCAGTGTGGTGAGAAATTGTGCGTTTCTGTTTCTTGACTTCGACATTTAACATGCGTTTTTGTACCATTTCAAATTGATACAGATTTTTTATTCTTTTTGCAAAGATACATGAATGAGCTCTGCAATGGGCCAGTAGCTAACAGTAATCAAACAAAGGGCTAAAATAAAATCTAAGGATATACTGCTAGAACCCCTGTGTACAGGTGTACAGTCCCTTTGGTCAGGCAATCCCTCAGGACCAGCTAAGAGAAATCCATGTGACAGTCTGCAGGGCTGAGAAACACAGAAGGTAGCTGAATGAGCAGGAAGTGGGCTTTGCCTTGCTGAAATCTGTTAGGGTTTACCTGTCAGCCCCTAGGCAGAAACAGAGCGGGCATCTCATTAGTTAAAAGGGGGAAGTTGATCAGCACATCTGTGTTGGCTTCACCTAATTTTCACATCTTAGTTAAATTGAACAGCCTAATCCTATACCCTCCATTTGGTGGGACAGCTTGACGGTGTGCATTGAATTGTTCCCTGGAGGCAAAAGGCTTCCATAAAGGCCAGAGAAATTCATATTATGTATCTGGAATGAAGTTATGGCCAGGAAAATACAATTATTGCTCATTCTAAAAGGCAAAGCTCTTAAAATATTTTAGTTTTCTATCAGATATTTAGCTTACACCTATTAAAACTGTTTGGAAGGTCTTTAACAGCATCCTCTGAGCATTGATGCCATAAAAAAGCCTTGTAAGCAGGCCCCCCCAAGGCATAAACAAAGCAGCTGCTTAGGGCCCCACTAGAGGCCCCGAAGAGCATTTAAAATGTGTTTTTTTTTTGCATGTATACTGCTTTCTATTTGATTATTGTGAGAAAAACACTCAATTTCATGATAGAATTGTGCTTTTTGTTACAGTAATATATATGTAATCATGTAGGAATAATTACTTATACATTCAAAAAAATTAGTTTTTTTTTAATTGGTCTTTGGGACCCCCCTAATCTGAAAGGGACTGACACATAGTCTTGCAGGCAAGGGAAAAGCGACCTTTCAGACAGTCCGGCAACTTTTGTAAAGCCGCTGTCGAGGTCTGAAGGAAGTGGAAGCTGGAACATTGGATCAGTACAGCAAAGTTTGAACAGTGACCGGGAGGCATCTTGTGCAAAATGTCTGGACTGGTAGGCCCACATAAGAAAGGTCTCATGTCTAACCTGTGGCAAATTAAGCCCTTCTGTCAATTTCTTGTTCTAAGCAGTCCACTCTGTCCTTCCCAGCCCATCATTGTTGGTCCTTCGCCAACACTCTGACAAGCCTTTTTTGCCAATCAAGGAGGACCCTGAAGCACATCATATGGTGTTGCGGAAAGGCTACGGGGCAGCCAGGATAGCGGTTGCTCCACGGACTGAAAGAAAACCAAGAAATAAGCCCACCAAAGAGGTTGGAGTTGGAAATAATATCGTTTGAAAATAATATTTGGGGGTGCGCTCGTGGCGTAGCGGGTAGCGCGACCCATGTTTGGAGGCCTTTAGTCCTCGACGCTGTCTACCCAGGTTCGAATCCGACCCGCGGTCATTTGCTGCATGTCTCTCCCCTTCTTCCACCTCCTTCCTGTCAGTCTACTGTAAATAAAAATGTGAGCCATTAGAGCCGCAACAAATCTTTAAAAAATAATAATAATAATAATATTTGCCAGCTGTACTTGCCCAGAAGGGCCCACTAGGTCGCTCAGGTTGTAGACCCCCATGTTGTTTGTCTGACAAGATAATTCCCATTCAAATAGTAGCATAGTGGCACTGCTGGTAGTATTTTTGCCTCACAGGAAGAAGTTCTTGAGTTTCAATTCCTCCTTGAATGGAGTATGTGGTGTTTACATCTCTCCCCGAAGTATTCATTGGTACTGAAGTCTCCTCCCTGCGTTTGGCCAGGAGAGGTTGTTTGTTTTGTGTCTTTCTGTAATTTTTTTTTTTTTTTCGGTGCAAGCAGAGCAGATTTTAAAGGTGATGTCCAAAGGCTATGGATAAGCATTAATATGTATTGTAAGCTGCTCAGACAGAACACCAGGCAAGAAAACGAGCAAGTAAGGTGCAACGTATACTTTTAAGGGGAATGCACATTAGGAACGCCATCTTGCATCTCGCCGAATACTGTGTCAACGTTTGGCCCCTTTGATGCGTCGCTCTAAAGAACAGATTTGAAAAGGATTCCTGGATGGGGTAGATGCCGGTGCATTGACCTCTAGTCAGATGCAGCTACTGTGGGTTGTTTGAAAATAATAGGGACATATTTTTTCAACCAGATCTGGTGCTGCTAGAGTGTGTTGTCCTTTAGGCTTAAATGACAGAAATTTGATCATCTGTAGATGATCAGTGGGACAGTTTTAAGTAGAGGCCTGAATCACCAGCTTTATCACCATACGATGGATGACGATACGATATTTGATGATGTCACAAAGTCTGTTGTAATTTCCAATCGATATGATGTGATACCATCGGCCCATCTAGCACTATTATTTACATTGATATGTTATTTTTTTTCTCATGACTTGTGAATTTTAAAATTAAGATGCATCTTAAAAATGATGATAGGGATTGAGATTTTCATTATTGCATCAATTGGATCGTTAATCATTTAATCGACATATCGATGTGGATTGATGTATAGTTACGCCCCTAGTTTTTAGCGCTATTGTCTCATAGTAGAAAGGTCCTGGGTTTGAATCCCAGCCAGTACGGAGCATGTTGAGTCTGCATTTTATACGGCATCCATTTGTGGGAGCTACGGCTTTCCCCAGAAATTTGTGTGCTATTCCAAACTGCCTTTAGACGTGAGTGTGGGCATAAATGGTTTTCAGCTGGGCTTCTGTGTTATCCTGTGATGGACAGGTGAAATACCCAAGGTGCTCCCACGTCTCATCCACTAACGAGATGTGCACCGTCCCCCTAATATATGGCCTCTAGTATAGAGCATCTATGGATGCTCTATACTAGATGCTTAACAGAGAAAGAAGACTGTGATTCAAGCGAACAAAAAATAAGAACTTCCTTTGAGAAACACACTGCCGATGAAAAGCATGTTGATCATTCAGACCATCCCCTTCCCATAAAGCTACAGAAGCTGGCAGGTTTTATCAAAGAGGCAGTAGGAGGAGGGCTTGCATCATGCTGGTTTTAGAAAGACCATTATCATGCTGAAATCTGTTGTCCCATTGGGAGGGAATGAATGGTTGACAAGACCGGCGCTAACACTCTAGAGGTTACGTGTAACAATTTCTATAAAAAAGGTGCAATTTTTCCCATTAGACCAAAAAACGCTGATCTCACTGGTCCTTTGATGGAGCCGCCGTACGATCTTTGAATTTCTCATTAAAACGAGTCATTCGGGGGGCTTCTGTTGGGGAGAGAAAAAGAAAAAAGAAAAAACCCAGACATTTCGTCAGGATGACTTAACACTTCTTGACGGCGCTTTTTACAGCTACATTATCAGAGTTCTTCACTGTGTTGCTTCTTCTTGCCACCCACACTTCAAAGTGAGGGCGAGAGAGAAAGAGACGGAGAGCGTGTATTTTGAGCGTGCACGAAGACCCACATTAAATACACGGACACGTTTCGCACACACCTTGATTAGAGTTGATGGGAAATCATTATGCATATCCACCCAAACGCAAATTTGAACCAAAGCAGCCAAAACCATGGTATGGGAGAGAGTTGTTGAAATCTATTTGCATAGTCGCCATCGTGCACGTTGTCTTCATACTCATCTCTAACACAATCCCAACAAATAAAGCCTTTCTTGATCTCTTTCTAGAATGTTGCAGCTTTTAACTTCTAAAAGACTGAAATTGCCTTGTTTGCTGCTACCCAGCCATATGGTTCAGTACCTGAACACCTGAACTCTGATACACAGCAACTCTAACCGCATGTAGCTATAATGTAAAGCTTGTGTGAAGACAAATAAAGAAACAGACTTCTTCTTTTCTTCCGTTTCTGTGTTAAAGAGTCATATGTCCTTGGCCCAATTGGGATTAATAGACGTATCCAACCGTGATCTATAGTCTGTAATTCTGAATGATAGAGATTCTGGTAATTATTTACATATTCTATTAATCTGGAATTTATCTAGCTTTTAATGCATGGGGAAAAGATGCACCTAGAAGTCACTACTGCTTGCACTGTCATGAAGAAAAATGTGGAGCACTACTGAAAATATCTGATTGATTCTGCAATTACAAATAAATATGAGTGCTGTGGCGATATGATGGCAATCACACTGCCATACTGTCACCAAAAAAAGGACAAATGAGCTCATCTGAAAGGCAGCTGAGCGAAAATATTCCAGTGACTGAAATAGCTTTTTTGTCTTGTCACAAATAAATCACGTCTGGCATAAACTGTCTGAGAAAAATCATTAAAAGTTACTGTAAGGAAACTGTATAAAAAAGGCAATACAAAAATTTTCTTTTCTCTTTTTTTTTTTTACCTAGAGCTCCGAGCTCTTTGGGGTCATTTTAAATGGGGTAATGAATGTGTGGAATCATTATGCATTCCTTGAAGTAAGGTATTATTCACTGAGGCTGCATACTTATACTCCCTCATCACCCAAATACATTCAATGATTAATTTTCCGTTCCTACTCTACCCCTGTTAAGGGTTGCAGGATGGCTTGGGGCTATCCCAGCAGCTGTCGGGTGAGCGACGGGGCAGGTCCAATCCTGAGACGGAGACAGACAAGGGTGGTTTTATTTAATAATTGGGAAAGCTATTCAACCCCATCTGCCTCTATGTGGAAGAGTAATATTCTTCTTGTTAAATGGTGAATTAACTTAATTAACAAGCCACACACATATCTGATTACCAAGAACCAAGAAATCCCTTAAATAGAACCTGTCTGAAAATATGAAGTAGGCTAATGAAATCTAAAAAAGCAACACTGTATGTCGGCGACCTGAACCAAGCCAATGACATATCTCAGTCTGGAGAGGGTTATAAATCCGTCTCAAAGGTCTCTGGGACTCCAGTGAACCTCAGTGAAAACTATTGTCCACAAATGGAAAAAAACATATCACGTCAGTGGTGAGCATTTCCAGAAATGGCTGCTCTCCCAAAGTTACTCCAGGAGTCCAGCAACCAGTCATCCAGAAGGTCACAAAACGGCCCAGAACATCATCTAAAGCACTGCACTGAAGGCCTCGCTCTGCTGCGATATAGACTGACCAGATAAAACCTTCACTTTTTTGGGAAGTTTGTGTCCTGTTATTTCTGGTGCCAAATTATCATTGCACAGTGTGATGGCCTTGGGTTGCTTTGCTGCTTCTTGCCATAATTCATTAATGGAGCCAGGAATTCTTTTCTTTACCTTTAGCTTCAACGTACTTGGGTTGTTCAGCAGGACAAAGATCTAAAGACAAGCAGTAAGTCCACCTGTGAGTAGCTCAAACAATCGATAACCACCGCCTTGCCGCTCTATACAAACACACTGAAAGGATGGCAGCATCCATAAGAGCAAAATGAGCATAGAAATATTAACTATACCAGAACAGCTCTGTAAAAGCAACTATTCTGAAGTACTTTACGATGAGTAAAAAGAAACAGGCTCAGGCACACATCAACAGAGAAAAAATGGTGCAACTTGGGGTGTAAATCACCAGCTTTATCTCGAGACAATGTTATATTGAGTTGTCTGAATGGCGATACGATATTTGCTAATATCACATTCTGTTACGATTTCCGATTGATACGATCGATATGATGTGATATCACCGGCCCATCTCTCACTATTATTTAACTCAAAAAAATCCAAATCTGATTTGACCATTTTATTTCTAAGCTGGCATTTAAATCAAAAACAGCATGGATAATAGATCACCTGTTCACTTTAGTGTCATGCCTTGTGAATTTCTAAATAAAGGTGCATCTTAAAAATGAAAATGTGGATCGATATTCTCATTTTGCATCAACTGGATCGTTAATTATTTAACCGATATATCGAGTTGGGTCAAGGCGCTGTTACACCCCTAGTTACAACTAAACCCTTGTCAAACACAGATGCAAAACTTTATCAGAAAACTGGGAAAAAGACGGATTTACACATGATTTTTTCCCCCCTGCGCATTTATCGGCAACGTCCTTTCCACAAGGTAAATTCAAGCTTTAAAATGACTGGTGCCAGCACGTGTAGCTTTCTGCACCTGCAGCATAATCTGATGTGATGGTTAAAGGCTATTTCAACAGCAGCAAGCTGTGCACGTGCATTTTTTTTCCCAGGTTTGCGCCCTGGGATCAGTCTGCTTTCATGGTTCTGCATTAAGATTATGCACCTTGAATGTATTAAAGGGTTTGTGAGAGGGTTTATTGACACAAGTTGGAGGACAGTCAACGGAATACAGTCCAGCTCATGCAGGGCAGTGGTAAGGGACAGTATCAGGTTACCCTGCATCACTGCGCACAGACAGCTGCGGGACGGTTATTTTTTGATCAGGGAACCAAATATACTGTAGGTGTATGGGATTCCTGCCTCAGCAAAGCTTTGGTGCCTGAGTGCGTGCACAATATCCTCCAGTGTGCTTCTCAACAAGCGTGGGTACACAAAAGCAGTCCTTTAAAGCTCATCCTCTGTTGCGTATTGGATATGCGGGGGAGGAACAGCGTGTCGCCGTCCTCTCTGATGTCTGTGTTCAGAACAACAAGGTCGGCCCCGGCTCAGACGAACGGGCACAAAGCTTTGGATGCGCCTCTTCCCTCAAGGTAGCGACACACGTCGAGCAGCTGGGCCTGGCCCTGCAGTGGGCTAACATCCACCTGTGATTAACCCCACATTACCAAACCCAACGTGTTATCGTCTGGAATTCAGAGCCTAAGGGCCTGCACTGACTCACAGTGTCGCCTCATAAAATGCACCATTAAACAATTATGAGGCTTTATGAGTGCGCCGCCTGACCAAAAACACTGTCGGCAGGCACTGTTGTCTTTGGTGGCGGGTAAACGGGAGGGTTAGGTCTCATACAAGTTATATCTCCTGGGCTGATTATCGCCAAAATGTTATTGACCCATTATCTCTTTGCTCCCTGGATCTGGGTTTTTTTTGTGTGTTTAGAGAAACTCTAGAAGGCCTGGATGCAATCCAAGTTTGAGAGGCATTGCAAAGATCCAAGCTGCACAGGTTGCAAGAAATAATACACCACACAACTTCCTCACTTAATAATTTCTCCGCAGGGACATATTTAAAGAGATATCTGCACGGTGTTTAGGAGCCCCAACAAGCCATGCTGTGAATTATGAGCTATGGATGCAAGAGGTACTTTAAAGGAATTTCGAAAACCGCCATTAGGGTTTTGCCATCTTCCCATACTGCCGCATTAAATAGGATATGTAAGCACCTGTTTTCAGCCTTGTCATTCTTTTTATGACCCATATTCTGTTCTCAGCAAAACTGGAAGAGCTTCAGTTTGTGTGCGGCAGGATGTATCATTTTAAAATTCCTGCCGGCAGCAGTGAAGGGGATGCACTTCACGTCTTCTCAACACAAATGTGCTGTTTAAGGAAGAGGCATAAAATTGAAAAGACTTCTCTGTCACCGGAGTTGGAGCCAGTGAGGTAGTTCAGGAAGTTCATAATAGCAAAAATTCTCCGGAGTAACGCAATTCCCTCGGTGTGTTTGGCACCGTCTTGATTAGCAAAGCTGTAAAAGCTTAGATGTCGTTACAGCCTTTTTTTTTTATAAAGGAGACCAGAGACTGCGTCCAAATGTGAAGGGATGACACTTCTCTAGCTCCCTGAGGGAGTCTAGGGACGCTAGAAAGAGAAGTTTCACCCCAGATTACAGAGGAGCAATACAGATATTTACCTGCTGTACGGTACCAATGCAGTTTAAGGAGTAATGGTCTGCCTCTGCAGCCAGAAAAAGCTTTTCCAGCAATAGCTGAAGCGACCACCGTGGTGTCTCAGGTTCTCTTCATATCCTTTATGCAGTAAATTTCCAAGTCTTCTGAAACTCCACAGGGAAGTCAGCTTTCCATTGCATTATCACTCTATGATGTATTCAAGTAGCGTCTACAAGCAGAGACCTTTCTCTGGTGTGGTAGGTGAGAGGCAGCCTGAAGAAGAATTTGCCTCCAGTCCAAGAGTGCAGTCAATGTCAAGAGTAGGATTGATGTATTGCTCCTGTTTGGGAGTAAAGTGCTGCATTTGCCTAAAGTTTGCAAGTCCACACCTTTAGAAGTCCTGTTCCCAAGCAAGGCTGCTGACAGTGAGGACAACGGGGTCAGTTGTTCCAGCCCATGGTGTAGGAACCGTCAAAACTGGGCCCTCCTACCATTAAATTATGGTCAAGAAGTTATGATGATGATTTATTTATTTTTCAGAAAATATGCCTCTGATATTTAGATTACAGTAACACCATTTCTATCTCTTTCTTCCTGATTGGCTTTGCAGGAGTCGGGAAGTTATTGATCTGCAGCTTAGTTGCTGTCCACGATAACCAATCAGATGTTCGGGTTTTTCTTTAGTGAGACATAGCAGCAGTTTGAATTATTTCATGAAAACCCCATGAATCTATTTTATATTAAATTCACATGTCTATGTATGTTTTCTTCAAATTTTAATTTGATTCCCCAATCAAACAATTTCATTGAGTAATACATTAAGACCTTTAAAACGTATGAAAAATAACATGAAATGATTTGTTAATATATTCCCAACTTTATTAAAATGGCCAAATATAACAAAGTACTGGTAACTCATTAATTTTGTTTTTTTGTCATTGTTGGGCTTCAGTTTGCAACATTATCTAGAACCTGTTCTAAGGAGGAAAATTAAAAAAATCCAAACTATGGAGCCAATAGGAGTGGGAACAATGGTAGTGGAGATTAAGGCGAGATGATGGGAGTTAAAAGGCACCATCAACCATGTTTTGAAATAGTAAATATTCCATTTCTACAAGTTAGTAAATACATTGGGTGGGGGGCCCATCTAAGATCATCTTCTTCCAGACCCAGACAAGGCTGTCAGCTGGTCTCTTCCTCTTCATAGATGGAAAAGACTGTTATTGACTTGGAGCTGAACCATGTTGAAGGCTCTGTGGAAGTATGTTTTGATGAAAAGCTAGCTGAGCCAAAAGAAAAACAATCAAGTTTACCAGCTTCTGTGTCTCAACCTTGATATTCATTGTTCAGGAAGGTGATTGAAATAGATCTCAAATACAAGAAACTGGGATTGGCATCTTGTGACACCTAGTTTTCTCCCCTTACAGCTAGGCCTTGGGAGTTCAGTGAACTGAAAATACTTCAAGAGAGATATAAAAGAGAATAATATGAAGGTGACGGATGACGTGTTGCATCTTGTGCCTTCTTGCCTATGATTTTGATCATGTTGTGACCGGCACATCAAATGCATGTCATAACCAAAGCTAAAAGTGGTCTAAAAACAACGAGACAAATAAAGCACTTCAGAGCGGTGCTGGGTGTTGTCGTAAGGTTTTGGTAAGTAAGCAATTACTGGCAAAACTAAGAATTCTTGCTTCAAAAATTCAGGTGACACTTCAGGAACATGTCCAAAAAATTTTATGCAAATATTGACATTGTTTGATTCAGTTCTGTTTCTTATTAAAGCAGAACTACGTAACAATTGTCGTCTCAAGGTCCTCAACAAAAAAGATTCCTTTCAATCCAATGTTAGAAAGATTATACGTAAATGACATACATTCCAATTGATCCTAGTGCAGTAAAGTCAAGTTTAGCATTCAAATTGGTCAAAACATTTTATATATAAGGAAAACCAGCAGATTGCATCGAGGCATTGACTCGCAGTATTCACTCCTCCTGGATGAGTGTCGAGCCACAGTGGACATTCGCTTGCATTGTGTTGTTGACTTTGCACCATTTTTTTACTTGTGTGTTGGGTTTATTTCGTATTTCGGTGCATTCTCGTGGTACTTCTTATTATCTTGACCATCCCTGTTCACCTGTGTTTACTTGTTTGTCTTGGTTCCTTTGCGTTCTCCACATGGTGTCATATCTAGCCGTTCCACCTCAGTGACTAAGATCATGCTTCCCAACAGCTGCAGCTTATTTTCTTAGACACACATTTTCACTGTTCCATTTACCACTCCAAGCACATATGCTATATCTTTCTCTTAGTCCTTGCTGAGTTCTCCTGTTGGTTCCCATCATGCTTCATGTTTTTACTTTTGTTTTGGATTCCTCTCTTGCCAGTGTTCGTTGTTTAGGTAGCATTCATTTTATAACCTTCATTTTCCCCGTGGTCATCCTTGCATCCTGGCTTCGTTTTGGTCCTCCATTAGCAAACACTAGTTATTAAATACTAAGAATATCCTAAGGATTTATTGGGAAAATAAACAAATGGTGAGATGTAAAATTATTTAACAGTTTACCTTTAACTTTGGCTCTGCAGGATCCCTCAGATTTAGCATAAGAGCTGTTTCTGCTATCTCAAAATCATCTCAAATGTATTTTTTTGCTTTAGAGACAAACACTTTGACCAGAACTGAAGCAGGTTTCCTCGTAAAGCTGGTAAAATGATTCGTTGGCACTTTATTTTTGGTATACTTATGGTTTTGTACTAACCAACTGGAACACTTGCCTGATTTTCCTGCATTATTATTTAGCCATTAGTCTTTCAATTTGAGGCATGAGCACTAACGCCCCACAAAAGGTTCAAGTCTTTGCACTCGCCTGATTGCTTTTTGAATTTGCGTTTGAGTTTCGCTTTGCTGGCACAGCACCTCTCCGGGTCTCTCAGGGTGGTCCAGCGGCTCGTATCCTCCTACATCATCGGAGCTCGTAATTCTCCCAATAATGCCACGTTTTATTGGTGTCAGATCGCCTACTTGTAAAATGGTGCGTTGGTTTCATCACCCCCTCCTGTCTTCCTACTCCTCCTCTTGTTCTTTATTCATTTGCAATATAAAATGTCTCTGTCTGTTTCTGTGTTACAGAGGGAAAGAAATAGGTTTTGCTAAGGCCTTTTATGTGGCCAGCTGTAGCCTTCATTATAAGAAGGCTAAATCCTGACAATGTAAGAGAATATTCAAGGTCTGTGGGTGTATGCATGTATGCTCTTTAACACAGGGGAGCTAATAAGGTCAGTAGGACCAGAAGAGCAATGTGTAATCATGAAGGTCAGAAGTTCAGTCCCAGCGCGAAATGTCATGCTGGTAACACTAAAGTTGACGGCCTCTTTACTCAGCAGCCTTGTGTGAGTTTTTGGTACAGCAGACACTATGACAGAGGCGCTGTTATGCTCCCTAAGCCTCAATTACAGCATGAAATCTTATCTTCCGCGAGTCTTACCTTCAAAACATATGAAGGGCAATTGGCCACACAAGTAGGCATGATGGAGGGGAAATCGAAGAGAGGTCGGTGTTTTTTAGAAAACGTCTTGGCCATTTTTTTCCATCATACACATGATTTCATCCACTGACCCTATTAACCCGCAGGATGAACTTTCGTTCCCCACTTGGGTCCCCTCGTCTCTGCGTGTGATGAGGGAGAAAGGGTCAGGTGTTTTTATCCTGAGTTCAGTGAGGATCTTGTCAAGACGGTCCCAGGAGAGGTGGCAGTAATAGCATTTTTGGGGGAGAAATCATGGGACAAGATACAACAGGAGGACCGGTGTCAGCATGTTGGATCTGTGACTGGTGTTGCAATGAGACTCAGACTAGTGTTTGTTATGATCTGTGCTTCCTGCACGGTTGGCTTCTTCTTTAATTAGTGCAGGAAATGTTGAATCAGAGGCCGATCACAGGTGTTTTTGCTCAAGTAGTTGGATATTCACAAGACAACGATAAAAGACTGGATAATTGTGTTAGACATTACAATACAGTTAGGATATTTGTCTGTTAATGACCTTGTTGCAAATTATCTCATACAGATGTGGTCATGTATCACAACACCAATAACCTACAGCAAGTAATTTAATCAGATAATTAAATCTCTAGATCATGTAATCAAAGCCATATGGTGCATTGGAACAGCTGTGATTGTAAGTCAGCCAGTTCCTTATCTCACTGTGTTGGCGTGCCTCTACTGGGAGACCACCACAAGGGGTGCTGCCTCCTCCATCACACTACCCTGTGTTTCAGTCACTCATTTCCCAAATAATTATGCATTTGTCGTCTAATTATTCTTTAATGGGGTTCTTGCGGTTTCTGTTTATCATCTTTTAACTTTGAACATGTGATAACTGTAATGATGATCGTAGAGCTGTAGTTCCACATATTTGTGATTAATTAAATTTTGTGACATACTTTCTGAAGTTTTAACTTGTATTCAGTGTTTTTAAAGTAAAGTAAAGGTAATATGTCACATTGAGCACCTAAAATCATCAAACTGCATGTCTATACTAGCTACTCTTGTCTGTGCACTTTCAGATAAAATGGGTACATTATGTATTTGTGTTTGCATTGTGCAGAATTTGACTGGATGGTGTTTCAGTTCAGAAAATGTAAGTTCTGTACTTTCCGTTTTCGTAACGACTAAGTTACATTTAAAAAAAAAAGAAATCTGATATTTGGCAATAAACTTTTGGTCAAATAAACTAAATATCTCCAAATCAGTGTTTTAGTTTGGACTAAAATTATAAATCATTTTAATGTAGTTCTTTCATATTTATGTAAATATGAATTTAATTGTTACATTTTAGCCTAGTAGTTGGTTGGCCAGTTGGTTGATAGGGCTAGTTGGTCAGTTATTTTGCCTGGTCATTTGGGGAATTTGTTGGTTGTTACCTAGCTTGGTTGGTTTATCGGGTAGTTGTGGGTAGGTCTTGTTGTTATCTTTGTTTGGTCAGTTGGCTGGGTAGATAGTGAGTTGTTTGCTTGGTTGGTTAATTGATTACAGGGTAGCTCACTTTCTGTATTTGGTTAGACAGTAGATAGGATGGTTCTTTGGTTGTCTGGTTATTTGCTTGGTTATTAGGGTAGTGGGCTATTTAGTGAATTGGTCAGTTTATCAAGTAGTTTGTTGGTCAGTTGGTTTGGTTGGTCGGTCGGTCGGTCGGTCGGTCGAGCAGCTTGATTAGTTGTTCAGTTGGCTGGTTGGTTTAATCAGTTAGTAGCTCAGCTGGTTTGTAGGTTGGTTGGATTAATCAGTTAGTAGCTCAGCTGGTTGGTTGGTTGGTTGAACAGTCAGTTGAGCAGCTTGATTAGTTGTTCAGTTGGCTGGTTGGTTTAATCAGTTAGTAGCTCAGCTGGTTTGTAGGTTGGTTGGTTTAATCAGTTAGTAGCTCAGCTGGTTTGTAGGTTGGTTGGTTTAATCAGTTAGTAGCTCAGCTGGCTTGTAGAGTAGTGGGTTGGTTAGTCTTATATGCCAGTCAGCTGGTTGGTTGATTTTTCCATAGCAATAATAACTTTTGTATAATAGCAACAGTTTTTTTCCCCTTCTGAGGAGGATTTTAGTCAGTTTTGCTGCTGTTGCAATATTGCAAAGCGAACATCTAAATGCCTAAAGGCTAAGAAATTTGAAATACAAATTATTCAAAGGTACTTCCAGTGTGTGTGAGTTGGTGACATTGCCTATATACACTCTATGTATCGTCCTATAGAAGCTGGTTCAGCTGTAAACCTTGACAAGGTGCCTACACCTTAGAGGGTTGTGGATAAAAGTAAAATCCACATTGCAACTCCACTCATGGATATGGTGGGCTTGACAGCAGTCTGCGTGTGTGTCTGCATTATTGAAACAAGTCTGTGCTGAGGTTTTTCCTTCAATGCTTTGAGAGAAGCGTGATCCACTCTTCGGCCACATGTATTACGACTAAAATGGCTTGGTATAATGAAGTCAAAGTGCTGAGCCCAGTCTGTTAACTGAGCACTGCAGTCCTCTGTCTTAATTCTGGTCTGTAGAAGAGATACATGGATAATCATCGCTGTTAAGGGGATTTTTGGAATTTAGTTTTAGTGGAATACAGTCGAGATTGGAGTTTAAATACTTTCTAAAAGTTTGCTTAGCAACTTCAGGTACAGAAAGCTTTGAGTGTAGCATGAAAGGGAAATGGCTAGGTTTTAACTTTCACATAAGAACAAATGACATCCAGATCCTTTAAATTAAAACTTTTTTCTAAGCGTTTTTTCCAAGGTGGACCATTCAGAGTTTCACGGATCTACAGAGCTCACCTGGAATACACACATCTCACACACACATCTCACAGCAGGTGGGGAATGCCCAAAAAGACTTTATTTCCTCAGGAATTTAAAGCGCATTCACCTCCCTCATCAGCGGCTTTCAAACTTCTAAAGGTCAGTGATGGAGAGCCCCCTGATGCATTGCTGCTCCTGTTCGGTTTTCCAGCTGTTCTCAGGAGAACAGTAAGAACCTGTAGTAAGTGGTGAGGTCAGCGGCATGCGTTATTAGATCACAGTTCCCCTCTCTGATGGAAATTTTCTCCAAAAGAAATCAAGCAGCATTGCAACACACCCCACCTTTCACCCAGGACATATTTTATTTCTCCACTCCATTTAAAAAAAAAAAGAAGTTTCAGGGCGATAAAAATTAAATCTAAATTACTTTAAGGCAAGGCATTCTCTGAGATACAGGAAGCCAGTGTAAGGACTTTAGAACTGGAGGATGTCTCTACTTTCTTAGTCTTAGTGAGGACACGGGCAGCAGCGTTCTGGATCAGCTGTAGCTGTCTGATCCACTTTTTAGACAGACCTGTGAAAACACCTTTGCAGTAATCAATTCAACTAAAAATAAATGCATGGATTAGTCTTTCCAGATCCTTCTGAGACATTAGTTCTTTAATCCTGGAAATGTTCCTCAGGTGATAGAAAGCCGACCTTGTAATTGTCTTTGGATGCTTTTGGAGGTTCAGGTCTGAGTCCATCACTACTCCCAGGTTTCGGGCCTGATCAGTGGCTTCTAGCTGAAGCTGTGTGCTTACTCTTGATCTCTCCTCTATTGGTCCAAATATTATTACTTCTGTTTTGTTTTTATTCAATTGAAGAAAATTTTGGCACATCCAGGCATTTATTTCTTCTAGGCATTTACTCAGTGCCTGAACTGGTTCATAGTCACCTGGTGACATGGTGATGTAAAGCTGTATGTCGTCTGCATAGTTATGGTAGCTGATGTTATTTTTTATTATCTGAGCAAGAGGGAGCATGTAGATATTGAACAGGAGGGGACCCAGGATGGACCCTTGGGGAACCCCACATGTGATTTTTGTCATCTCTGATGTAAAGTTACCTACTGACACAAAAGATTCCCTGTTCTTTAAGTAGGATTTAAACCAGTTGAGAGCTGTACCAGAGAGGCCGACCCAGTTCTCCAGGTATTCTAACAGAATGGAGTAATCGACAGTATCGAATGCTGCACTGAGGTCCAATAGAACCAGCACGGTGGTTTTTCCACAGTCTGTATTTATATGGATGTCATTAAACACCTTGATAAGGGCGGTCTCTGTAATGTATTTGGATGGACCCAAGAAATACCCAAAAACAAGTAAGTAAAACTTTAACAGTTTATTAAAGTTGGTGGCGACGCGGACCCCCCGGTTTGTGCGGCAGCAAACAGCCTCTGGCGGTTCCTGGGGCACGAGGACGGTTGGTTTGGCAGCGTCCGGCTTACAGGAAGCTGCGGGGTCCGTGAAGGGATAATCCAGTTCTTTGTCAAGGTCCAGTCCGGGTCTTGGGCAGGGGGGAGATCCGTTAAATCCAGCAGAGGTATCCAAGGGAGAATCACGAGACAGGTCCAGGTCCAGGTCCAAATCCAAATCCAAAAGCACAACAGTCAAAAGGGGCAAGCAATCTCCATAACTTACAGGCTGGCAGGGTCCGAAACACAGGAAGGCAGTCCAAATCTCTGAGGCTGAAGAACAGGACTCAGGCGGGCAGACAAATCCAAAAGGGTTCAGGCTGGCTCAAAAAACATGGGCAAAAAACAGGTTGACAGGCAGACAGATACTCAGGAAGATGGCTGGAAGTTCTCACCGCGAGGCTCGAGACGTTCTGGCACTGGAGACTGCGAGTAGCAGAGCTTATAAGCAGGTAGGGCGGAGACAGCACAGGTGTGCTGATTGCAATTAGCAGCTCCAGTGCCAGAAACGTTACAGTCTCTGTACTGTGGTGAGCACGGAAGCCAGGCTGGAAAACGTCAAATCGGCTGGTCGTTGTTAAGAAGGTGTTTAATTGTTGAAATACGGCTTTTTCAATAATCTTACTGATAAAGGGGAGGTTTGAGATCGGCCTGTAGTTCTGGAGTAGAAGTTTGTCTAAATTGTTGTTTTTCAGCAGTGGTTTGATAATTGCTGCAATCTTAAATACTTTGTTCATGTTGTGAGAAAATTCCAGAAACGGAACTTCTGGGCTTTGTGGAGAAGAAGGGGAGGTGGGTGCAGTCTGGACCGGTGTTCGTGACGATGGAGGTTTTTGGTCCTCTCTTTGTCCCGCTGAGATCTGGAGTGAATCCTCCTGTAGCTCTGACGAAGCCTCTTTCTGTGTCATCTTTCTGGCCATCTTTATCTTGGCTTAAAATAGTGTTTATCCGTCAAAGTGGTCAACTCAATCATCACTATGAAGATCCATTTGTGGATAGAATGTAGTAAATATCCTGATTGCTGCTAACCTTTGTTTTGTGTTTTACTTAGTGTATTTTTTCTTGTATATATTTATGTGTGATATTCACACTGCCAACTGTTTTTCATTGTGAGAAATAATAACAATATATTCTAAATTGGTTGGACTAAGATCTAAGTTAGGGTTTGTTTAACTGGAGAGCTGGGGAGTATGTTTGGAAGGGAATAATTCACTCATCTTTAGCACATCTCTGCAGCGATGGTACAACTGCTGGAGTTCCTCAAAGAGTAGATTTGTTTTTTAAATTGAGCAAAAGTTCAGGCTTCATTTTTTTACAGCTTCACAGCTCTGTGCTTCACTTTGTCACCGTCTCCCGGCGATAGTGTTAATAAAGTTCTATACGGCGCTGAGGTAAGGACAGGAACAACTGGTGAAACTTAACCATTCTGTTTCACAACTGCTTCTTTCCAGGCCTTGAATTTGGATGCAACTCAACTGTATGCTTAGCTATGTGTGCTAACTATTATTTTGTTAGCATAGTGGCTAATTGATTTATTGGAGGTATTAACCTAATCTTAGTCTACCAGATATTGTTTGGTATTGATAGCGACAAGCTAATGGGAGCATGTTTGCTGTTATGTTCCAAATTACAGTCCTACCTTTTATGTTTTAATTATTGCAAACATTGGTTACAATCTCCCAGGGGCCATAAAAGCCCAAAGCTGATTGAATATTGGCCTCAACATGGCAACAAATTATGGTGCTAGGCAGTTCACACTAAGCGGCAGGCCTATAAAAATTTATTCTGGAATTTGTCTCTTAATTATTTCCAATGAGACTATTTCATAGTTTTCAATATTCCTAAGGCTGAGGACATGGCTGTGGTATTGGTGATTAAAAGATAAACACAAGTTCATCCAATGTTGACTGATTAGCAGGGTTGCAGAAAGGTAAGAAAAATGCAGTGATTTTATGAGGTAGATCCACACACAAGAAGCATTTCAGCTAGATGTTGTGTTGCAATTGAACTCCAAAAAGCACCTCTGATGTCAGTGGTGACAAGAAAACAGAAGATATTTGATATAACAGGAATGCTATGGGCTATAAAGAAGTGAGGATCTAAAAAAGTCTACTTTAAAGCCAGAACTACCCTGACACAGTAAATATAAAGTTAAAGAAGTCATGTACAACCAGTGCAGTGACAACCAGAGAAGGAAAGTATAAAAGGAGCAAGTGCTAAATACTACAATTCATTACAATACTGACTAAAATTAAGTCAGGACTTAAAAAGCTCAACTTTTGACATTTACAGTTTCAAACAAAATACTGGTGACCACACCTTCTCCCTCTATAACTGCTCTTGATACTGATCACAGATTTATAAGTGTTAAACTTTTTATGAGGGTTTTCCATTGCATCATTTGGGTCTAACAATAGTTTTTACCCAACTGCAGCAAATCTCCTTCCTGTTTAATTTACATTCATCTTTGTCATTTTACTTCTGCTTGCAAAAATTCTCTGAAACGCTTTATTAACCAGAAAGGACGTATACGCCTTGTGTCTGGACTCTGATCATTGTGCAAGCAATATAAGCAAGCATGTGCCTCTACATGTTTGTGAGAAAGAAGTTGCAGTTTTGCATTTTTACTCAGTTTATTTTTATCTAAATATTTTCCCAAAACCTCTTGTACTGGTGTTTTTTAACCCATGCAAGGGTGGACTTGCTGGTATGCTTCTTCTTTGTATGATTGTACAAAGAAGAGCATTGAGTCATGTTAATGCAGCCTGCTGAACCACAAAAGTCAGTTTTTGTCTTATGGGTTGTTGGGTACAGTTCACAGCTGTGTCAGTTTATTTTTCAACGAAGTGATAATTGCCAATACTGTTTTCGCAGCACCGTGTAAAGTCGTAAAAGTTTTGCCTGGCTGAACTTTATGCAGCTTGTGAGGTCGAGCAGAGGAAAGTGAATAAATAAATATATCATGGCTCAGTTGCTTGTAAAACCAGAAGATCATATGTTGGTCTTAGTGGTGCTCTGAAACTTTGCAGGTGTTGTCTGGTTATACCAGGGGTCATCAACATGGTGCCCACGGGCACCAAGTAGCCCCCGAGGACCACATGTGACGTCCATGAGCCTATTGTAAAAAAAAAAAAAAGCACAATCCACCAGTGAGCTCCTTCTAAAACTTCATTTTATTCCATTACTCTTCTTGTTTAATCACACATTTAAATAGATTTAAAATGACAATAGCTATAACAAAGCATGAAAAATTTCTTTTACATAAAGTTAAGGTGAACTCTGACTCTTCTAGTTCAAAAGTCAGTACTGGTAGCCCTTCATATGACACAACACCAGTGAAGTAGCTCTCAGTTTCTAAAAGGTTGGTGACCCCTGGGTTATACAGTACCTGCTTATTTTTAAGATTATACCTTCTTAACCCAAGGTCCTGAGGTACTTTAAAGATTTTTTTGATAGATTTATTTGACAAAGGAAAAGAGTCTGCCATAAAATCCAGTGCTGCTCAGAAGTTTACATGCACTAATTATTTTATTTGCCCCCTTCATAGAAAAGAAAATTGGTAATAATGATCAGGAACAGTCCGGGCCATAAGGCTGCTGGAAAACTAGTTTCTACAGAGAAGCTTTAAAACGATCCCTTCCAGGTTGCCAACAGACATGAGCCAAATGTTTTTTGGAGAAAAACACAAACACAAAAGAAACAAAGATTTAGAAATTTGGCTACAATGTTTTTAGGGGTCACGTTCAGGCACCCAAACTGTGGAACACTAAAGCATTGTGGTGGTAGCATGTTGCTGTGGGGCAGTTCTGTTGCCACTGGCATCTGCGCATTACCCCTGGAGGCATGATGAGGTAGGACTACCCCCAAATTGTTCAACTTGATCTCAAATCAAGATCAAGGTTTGCTATTCCAACAGGACGTTGATCCTGAACGCGTTTTCTGAACAGGTTGGAGTATGACGACACAAAGCTTTTAGAAAGGCGTGGTCTCAGCAATAGTGCAGTGAAAAAGTAGTCGCCCCCTTTTTTTCGGTTTTAAATGTCACAGAAAAATTACATTTTTGAATGATGTTTTTATTCGAATCAAGCTGCATAAAGAATACATCATCTACCTAATAACTGTCTCATTGTGCCACCTTCAGTGACACATCTTCCTTCAAGTGTTGGTGATACCTGGTATTGAATTTATATAGAGGAATGGTGGCCCACTGTTCTTGCAGAATTGCTTAAATTCACTCATGACATAGAGCTTCTATTTTAAGGTCATGCCAAAGTCATCTCAATCAAGTTGACATTTTTTTTTTTTTTACCCAATCAGATGTTTTCAGTTTTGAGCTGGTTCTCAGCATTAAGAAAAGATTTTGGGTGACTTTCAAATTATAAAGTCGGGAAAAAGATGTTATTTTTCCAGTGTAAGAAGTAATTATTTTTGCCCTAGTTAATAATAAAACCATTTGCACTGGGGAGACAGATTTCTATCATTCTCACCGTGCCGCCAGGGGGCCCACACAATCAGTCCAAGGCCACAAAAGACCCTCAGAGGCCCACCTTGGACTCCCCTGGTCTGGGGGATTATTGAGTTGTTGAGTCTTTATTTCTTATTTGCCCAGAAGTGGTTTTATCCTTGGAACTGTCCCCTAGATGCCATTTTTGCTCAGGTTTTCTTATTTTTGAATCATGAAAACTGACCTGAACTGAGATTCTCTGAGTTTTTTGTTTGTTTGTTTGTTTTTGTAACCTCCTGAGTGAGTTTTTTGTGCATCTGGAGTAAAATTATTTGGCCGACCATGTTTTCTTCTTATGTGGATAGAATTTCTCATCTTTCGATATATTTTAGTTTATTCATGTGGAAATTAATTTTTCCACATAGGGCCAAGTTGTTGTTTTTTTCCCCTAATAAATCAGAATTTGAAAACTGCTTTTTGTATAAGCAGTGTTTTTCTTTGGCTGATTTTAGAATGTTTTCGATGATCTAAAAATTGTGAGTTAAACAAAACAAAAAAGGAAAAAAAGAACAAATCTAGTTTTGACCCTGGATGGATCAGGGGAAATTCACACTAAATTAAAAGTTTGCACTTGATTCTTCCTGGGGTCTTTTTCTTCACTAAAAATGACAATCACAGAGCATTTGGAAGCTGGTGGAAACATTAAACCTATACCTACGAACAGGAGACATGACCTTCTGCTTCTCTCTAAACGATTGTTTAAAGGAGAAGTTCACATCCATGCTTAAGGTCTTCAAGACTTCTGACAGGCCTTATATTGCCTGTACTATCAGGATTCGCTCTGGCTGCGGCTCATATATGTCTCGTATATAAACATCTCTCACTGCTTTATTTCTTACCCTCTAAAAATCAGCGCAGAAAAAGGCCCTGCAAACCTGTCTGCTTGAAGGCTGAGTGAGATTTGAAAGCTGAGGCTTTTACATGCCATTTGATGAAGAATCACTCCTTTCTCCCTTTTTATTTCTGACCTGTAGCAGTTTAAAGGAACCCGAGTTGTCAGAAGAGATCTGTAAGGATTTTACACTGAGCGACTGACACGGTGGATGACGAGGGCTGTGATATGGAGGCGAAGATGGCCGTGAATTAGAACGAGGTACTCATCTTTGTAATGGAAATGAATGGAAGCTTAACGCTGTGGCATTTTCTTTTTCTCTTTGGAGAAGCCAAACCACACTTTTCTTTACCCAAGATACCAAGAAACCCACCAGCTCTTTGAAGATCAAATGCAATGCTCCCATCCTAATCCTCCTAAGATTATATCTGTTTACATCTGCAGCCACACCAAAGTGAAATTATGGTCTCTCACGCACTGGCTGAACTCTACGGGAATGGCAAAGATTGCCGTGAAACCCGACGCGTCACATCAAGTGGCCTTCTGCAAGGCTTTTTGATCTATCCTCATCGGTAAAGGAAATGGAGAGGATAGTGTCGCATCATACCCCTGGTTGCAACAAGACATGCAACATGTTGATTTTTTTGGTTTGTTCCCAGAAGTTGACTTTAGAAGGTGTCAGAAAAAGACAGGAGGTGCAGAAAAAGTCAAACCGGATTGAAATTAAGAAGGCTAAACATCAAGATCATATATCTGGAAACACACATAAACCTCCACAATTATGTAAAGATGTGAGCAAATGGCAATTATTTTGGGTCGTTATCCTGCTGAAAGACCCAATGACAACCCATTTTCAGTTCTAGTGCAGAATCCACCTTTTTTTTTTATTTAAAATGTCCTGGTAATCTGAAGGGGTAATAATGCCATGCACTCTTGAAAAGGATTCCCTGGGCCCTGTAAAGACAAACAGACCCACAGCATCACAGCTCCTCCCACATACTAGTAGAAATATTCATTCAATGTTTAACGCCACAGTCGCCTGGTGGTTTTCACTTTACAGCAGTTCTCTAATAGTGAGCTTTGGTTTTGTTTTTTTATCAGAATTTTTTCATCCCGTGTTGGTTACAGGTCCAGTTTTAAAATGTCTAATTATTTCTCTGACCCCAGTTTGGGCTGTTCTCTTATAGCCAGTTCTTGACCTTTGAAAATTAACATACATTTGATTTAAATGGCATGTTCTGTTTCCCATTTTAAAGAAAGAGATGATAAAATTTGGTCTCTAGCATGCTTCATATTTGTGAAACAAGAAGCCAAGGATACTAATGAAAAGTTTCTAGACAATATGCTTTTTTTAAGTATAATGTCTATGTATTTAGAAATAAGCAGATTCAGGAAATTTCCCTGTCAAGAAGATCAAAAACAAATCTAGGCTACCTAAATAGCATGTTCTCTTGTTTTTCCTATTTTTAACAGTCACTCTGAGGAATCACTTCATATTTATACCCCCTGTAATCAAGAAGTAATAGATTGTCTGTTAAAAGTTGGTTCTTGTAAGGTTAAACTAAAAAAATTTACATTATATTCATTTTAAAGGAATTGTTTGGAGGCGAACTAAGATTTTATTTTGTTTCTTTTGCCCAAAGCAAAGTTGTGCTCAGAGAAAGGTTGAACTTTTAAAGACAATTCTGTGAGATTTTGATCACTGAAATTAAAATTAAGCAATTTTTAAATAACCGAGGATGCAGGCATTTTGCAACCATAAAATCTCGAACTTAAAACATCTTTAAGTTTAATCTTGTGCTTTTCAGATTTGCACAATGATGCACACATACTTAGATAATCACCTCACTTTGACCCGGATTTTGCTTCATTTCAGTTGATTTGGGACTGCTACATGTATTGTAGGTCAAGGGACTCTCACAATAACACTAAAACGATCAAAGCCACATTTTAAATATTCACTTTATTATAATCTCCACCAGGGGCTGTCCAAGTATCATCCTCCATTCACTCATTCATTATTCACCGGTGCATGAACAAGGGCTGCAGGACACAGAAGGGAAGTCACGACATCACGTTTTGGTCCATCAAAAGACAAAGTGTAGATTTTTAGTAAAATGGCAAGTTTCTACACCCTTTTTCTGTTAGCAACTTATTATGAGTGTGCAGATACACTTGAAAACAGATTTATACATCTATTGTATCATAAGAAGCATAACCTTTTTTCCTATCGGTCTGACCTTTAATCAGACTAAACCGTTCCTGTTTTAGGTCAGTTTACAAAACTATTTTACTGGCTTGATGCCAGAATAATGAGCAGGAGGAACATTTTAGAGATTTTGTTTTTACTTTATCTAAGTTTAGAAGTTTACAAGCATTTCATTCATTTTTTGGTAGAATTACATATTGGCCCATTCCATCTGACTGTAAGCGGTGCAAATTTTCTATCGGACTGAGATCAGGGCTTTGTGACATCTGCTGCTAAGCATTGACATTGTCCTTCAGCCACTTTATAACTAAATTGGCTGTATTTTTATGGCCATGGTCCATTTGGAAGACCCATTTGTGGCCAAGCTTTAACTTCCTGGCTGATGACTTGAAATGTTACTTCAATATTTCCATATTACTTTTTTTCCTCAATGATGCCAACTATTTTGTGGGGAGCATCAGTCCCTTTTGCAGCACAACACCAACCCAAACAATCTGCCTCCCAGTTTGGATGGTGTTCTCAGGATGGTAGGGTTTCCCCTTTTCCTGAATAAGTAACGATGGCCATTGTGTCTCCAAAAGATGAAGGCTTTTGTTAACTGTAACGACTTCTTCCTCGCCGAGTAGCTGTTCAACGCTTGTCGACACAGGACTTGTTTTTCTTACCGGTTTTAGGTCTTTAACGTTTGCTCTGGGGTCGGCGCACACACTTTGCATTAAACACATTTACATCTCGGGCACAGAACCTGTCTCTACCCTGATTGGTATGATGCTTCGATGTGGTGTTCAATGTATTTTGATTTGTCCATGATGTCACGCAAGGAAGCAGTGTTTTTGAGTAAATAAATTAACAGGCACCATCACTAGGCCTTTCCCTGCTTGTTAAAAAGCAAAACTTTTCACCCAAGTCAAGTAGTTTAAAAGGCAATTCTGCCAAAATACTAAGGAATTGTGTGTAAACTTCTGAATATGAAGAGAGTAATGAAAAGTCTCATTATTCTGTAGTTTAGCAAATAGAAGAAATGTTAACCATAATTAACCTAAAATAATACATTTAGTCTGATTTATTGTGGCGCAGTGAGAGTAAAGGGTTTTATATAGTTTATATAAATATCTGCATCCAACTGTAAACTATTATTGCAGGTAGCGAAGCTTTTTTGATGTGCATCATACATTATGCCCAGAATGTAGGCGCATAAACACAAATAACTCTCTTGTCATTTTTGTGTTGTTTTTCTACTGAACAGATGGCCTTGCTGTCAATGGATGCGAACATTTCACCCGCTGTTGCGTTTGCCCTGACTTTGACTCTCACGCGGAAATGATTTCCAACATCCATTGTCCGCTGCCGCTGCTGCTGCCGCCGTCTCCTGCGTCTCATACAAACAGGACGGAAGCCGTGACGAAGATCATTTAGTCATAAATGTCTCGGCTCAGTCCAGATCCTGATATATGCGTCTCTTTATGGTTGTTGACGCGGCCGTGATGGGTATCATGGGAACGTTTCGGCTGAACATCTGTAATGGGAGGTGCCAATTATTTCCCAGTGAAAGCCCATCTCTTGCACATCTTTCTTTGCCGCGTCCCAGTGCTGGATTTCTAAGCTCACAAATTGTCTTTTGACGCTTTCTTTCCCTCATTGCATCATGTTTTTTATGAGCAGTTTCACAGTTTCTATGAAATAAAAGTATATTTGCAGTTGATGTCAACAGTTAGTTCTGATAGCTCGGATAATACTTGATTTTCTTATTTTTTTTACAAGCCATTCCGTTTGTAATCTCTGTGTATTTGGAAAGCTTTCTAGTCTGACAAAAGGATTTTGGTTGTAATATGCAAGCCTGAAGCAATAAATAATTTCTACTGATGCATCTTTAAAGAAAGAGTGAATGCTATGTTTCAGAGTAATGATGAAAGAATGTACAAACATTTCTCTTCATAGGAATTGAGTTCAGAGTTGCTTTGATGTCACGAAAACCTGACGTCAAAGAGATTTTTACCTTTAAGCCACAATTCTTCACACAAATGCACTAAGTCAGAGTTTTGACAAGGCTTCGTAGACTCTTGACTAGTTTCAGCAGATTGCAGGAACAATATATCAACCGTGTTTGATTTGTTAGGCCCAAAGCTGATGTGACCGAATCACCTGGGTACTGGTTACGGGGATCTGAACATGTAACCTGAGCCCATTCAGCCACAGGAAGATTTTTTTTTTTTCTCCTTTACTCTTCAACTTGCTGCCTTAAATTTACGGAAAGAAAACATTTTACACAAAAGAAATTGTCTTGGAATGTTTTCATAAATCTTCACGTAAGACATCAAATAAACTAATTTGATGAAGATCCAGGTCAAAACTGTTTTTCCCAAATGTTAGCCAAATTGTAGGTCTGAGATGAGTCATTCTAATGCTGATAAGCCATGTTCCTGAAACTGTGAATAAAGAAATGGTGAATAAATAAATCAACACACACGTTTATGTGGGGGTAAAAACATAAGCCACATATTTACAAAATGTGACGCTATGTTTTTTTTTGTATTATTTGAAGGGTTATAAAGACTGTCTATGTTTGAATAGCAAAGAATAGGATGAAAGCAGGCATTGTAAATATGTTCTGAATTGTTTCTTTTTAGGTTGTTATTGAATTTTTGCATTTAGTTGCATTAACATTTCTGGGTGTTAAATGAACCATTGAGCACTCAACGGCCTTTTGGTCATGTCCTTTGTGGACCTGAATAAGTCATGTAGTTCCACAAGGTTTAATCCTCAGTTTCAAGCATTTTACTTCATATAAGCCTCTGTAAGACAAAATGTATGGACAGCACGTAATATCTGTCTGTTACGCTGATGATCAACTATATTCATCCATTAAACATGATGAATCAAATTAACTAATCAGACTAAAAACTTTCTTTTAAGACATTGAAAGGCCTGAGATGTCCTCATAAAAATTCTCCTCTGGTTTCACCTGCACAATATTAGAACAATTTGCCAAAGTGATGCAGAAAAGCAAGTATGTGCACTGACTTGATCTAGGCTCTTGTAATTCTAACAAAGATGTTCCTCCTACAATAAAAGCTGAATTCATTTTGTTATTTTAACCATCTTTACCTGGAGTAATGGAAAATAAACATGGAGGGCACTGTAGATCCATACTATAACAGCAGAATGCTTTGAGCCATTGTACACTGTAACACGAGACGATATTTTATTTCCTTTTATTTAGACCGGTAATCTCATTTCCCAGAGTGACCTGTGGCATGGACAAAAGACATCAGTTACATAAAATACTACAATCATAAAACATTGTCTTGGCGTTTAAATTGAACAGAGTTGGGGGGAGGCTTGTAGGTGAAGGTTTTTCTGTGCTTAAAATGTCAGAGGGATCAAATTGGACAATTTCAGTTTTTGCTTCGGCGTCTTCCAGGAAGATGGAGTAGAATAGGTGAAGGCGTTTTTTCCAAATTCGGTGCAAACTGCAGGGACACTGAACAAAATAAAATCCTGGGAGCTTAGGATGTCACTCTTAGAAAACGATACATGAAAGGGAACCTTAAAAAAAATCCTTTTTATTTTGTCCACTAGAAAACATCCTTTACAGGTGCTTTTGAGAGATAATTAATGGGAAGAAAATAAAAGAGATTCACGCATTTGGTCTTCCCCCAGGAAGCCGCAGGTATTTGGTATGCACACCACCCAGCTGAATAGCTGAGACACCACTCATCCATCATATATGCACCAGAGTCAGGCTGCAGCTGCCATAAATCCATTTCTAGATGGCATTAATAAACCTTATCAAGGTGATGCGGGCTGCACATTTACGACAACAACTAAAACTTATGTCAGCTTCATGCAACGTGGCAGCATTCCCTTTCATCTGATCTGAAACAATATGATGAAATGAGAAAACATCACAGCTTTGTCAAATATCAGTGTGATGTCAAACCCTTCATAATTACTTTTGATGATTTTACTCTGATGTAACATTTTTGAAGAAATATAAAACGGATAAATATGACAGTATGGAGGTTTTTCTGGCCTCAGGCTGTAAAGATCTGAGAAACCTTGATAGGACCTGCAAACGGCTCACAGAAAGCAAAACAGCCAGAGGCCATAATGCCCCCACACCCCCATTAGTATCTATATGTACCGCTTCTGCTGGTATTAACACAGCTATACGGGGATTTCTCGGTTCAGTTTCTGTAAAACTTGTTTGTTCTTTTTTCTTTGCTCACTCCAGCAAGGCCAAAGCCCTGCAAAGGCAAAGAGTAAACTGAGGCCTGTGGTTAAGGTAAACACCTGAGCTCGCCATGTAAATATAGCAAATAGGGGCATTGTGCTGACAGTAAACTTTCCACCGAGCCTCTTCATTACACCTGGCAACCAAACCGTTCTGCGAAAGGATCCTGCATTCGGTCAAAGGGCCTTTCTGAGGCCAAGGCATTGCAAAGTGGAATGGCAATAAAAGCCGGAAAATAAACAAGCCAGATGAGGAGTGACGGTTTTATCGTCAGATTCATCATCATTCAGAGGACCGGGGTGATAAACACATTTTCAGATGAGCTGAGCAAGCTGCTAACCTGCTCTCTTTGTTTCTCTTCACTCTGTTCATGGACCTCTTGTACACTCCCAGAGAAGTACATCTAAGTGTACTGTATATACAGTCAACATTTCTAATGCTTTGTCTTAGAAAGAAAACAGATGTAGAAAGAGATCAGGAGCGCATGTGGGGGCTCACTTCTGCACCAGTGGACTAATGCTCTTAAGTTCCCCTTTGTTGTTATCGTCATTGTTTTAGAGGTCGGGACAAAGAGGGGCAGTGTCTGTGCGCTGATGCATCATTACGAAAAAGTAGAACATTGCAGCTATTGTGTTAGTCACCTCGAAACTCCCTGCATCCTCAGGATCATTTCGAATGGATGAAAGGCTGTGTTTGGAAATGGGTGCGTTTGTAATTCCACTGAGAATAAGGAGAAGCTGTTAGCTAACGAAGGAGCCTAAAACAAGCCTTGTTTTGCTGAAAACGGGTTGAAATTGTTAATAGTTGGGGTGTAATGGGAGCTTCCAGTGAAAAAGAAAGCCATGATATTGCTCGTCTATAGTTGAAAGCATATTGCTATATACTGGTAAAATACACTGAACCTTTTTTGTTATAGGTCATATAAGAATACCAGGATTACAACACTGATGAGCAAGATCAGTTTTTAGATGCATTTGTTGATGCATTTTTAGGCAACACCTTTAACACACTATGTCCTTGTGTGAACTCATATGAAATTTAAAAGATATTAGCCAAGATGTCAGGAAGCCAGTTTTGGACCTGTAATGTCTGGGTCATCATTTGGGACAATTTCCAGATGTCTGAAGGTGCCGTGTTCATCTGTTCAAATAAAATTAACCCTAGTGTAAACACCCTGAAAATATTCAGCCACCCTATTGTTTAGGAAGCAGATGGGTCCTGTGTCCCATAGATAGATAAATTTGTGCATCAAACCCCTGAGCAACATCTAAAAACCTTGTGAAGATGCTGGCTGAAAGTGGCTAAAGAGGACAATATTTTCCACAGCAATACCCCCAGTCAGATGGCTGCTCCCACTGAGCCTGGTTCTGCTGAAGGTTTCTTCCTGTTAAAGGGTGTTCTCTTATCTGGTGTCACTATATGTGTGCTCGGTATGAGGAACTGCTGCAAAGTCTACAACACAGCAGAAGTGACTGTCCATTTTTGCTACGTGTTCAACGGGAGGAGGGACTGCTGCAAAGTCAATTACTTGAAGCAGCCTGCTTGGTTTTCTTCAAAACCCTTTTAACCAATTTGAATAAGAAGCTGAACATAACTGTATTGTTTGATAAATAGGGTAAATTGAAATGGATGTAACAGACTTGGAAACTGTATGTTTGGATTGAGTTGATCATTAAATTGATCTTTAACACAATATTTGTTGTGAATTGGCCCTTTATAAATAAACTGAATTGGAGTCCTGTAACGAAATGAATTGAAAGGTAGAAGTCATTAACAAAGGAGGAAGAAGTCATTAAAAAAGAGCAGATTACATTTTGGATAAGAAGATGCTTGCAAACCAAAGAGCACCATCCAAACTGAACAACAGGGAGGACAGCCTCATGCTTTGAGGGCATTTTGCTGCAGAAGGGACTGGTGCACTTCATAAAATGGATGATTATGAAGAGAGAGCATTCTCTACAAATATGGCCAATTATCTCAATAAATAAGCAAGTAAGTCGAAGGTTCGGCATACATAAGAATTTGTGGACAAAGCTAAAAATAGTGTGTGTGAGCAGTTTAGGCCAACAAACTTGACTCTGGCTCCAGAAGTGGGGAAGTGGTAGACTAGTGGTTAGAGCAGTGCGCTTGCGCTCTGAGAAGGTTGCAAGTACCCAGTTCGATCCCCACAGCCTGCACTCTGGGTCCCTGAGCAAGACCCTTAACCCCTGATTACTCCCCAGGTGCCGCACAGTGGCAGCCCACTGCTCCCCAAGGGGATGGGTTAAGATGCAGAAGTGAATTTCTCCATTGTGAGATCAATAAAGTTAAATTTATTTAATATTTATCTGAATATCCTTAATAATAGCTTCTAGCTCCTACTCCTAGCTCCTGTTCCTTGACCTTTCACGGGGTCAACAGTAAGAACTCTATCATGGTTAGGACAGGAGTTCGGACTGCTGTGCAGAATTCGGACATCCTTTAACTCCGACTTCATTACGTGATGGAAGCGCACGGTGATGCGAGTCAAACCCGGGCCTACGGCCTTCTGAGAATAAACTACAAAGTGCGTGCACTCCTCTCTCTGGTCATTTCTGTTGATTTCCATGAGGTGGCTATGCTTTTACGTCATGTCACACAAAGGTTTGTGGGATACCTTAAGGGTTCCTATCGCAGGTAAGGGACGTTACGGTGTTCCTAGGCAAAACTAGCCACGGGACTGAGCATAAAGGCTGCTTTTCCTACCTCCTTCCTTAATGACTGCACCAATCGGACAGCACTTATCATGGCGACCACTGAGGCACTTCCGTTTTGGCTAATGAGTCCTTGCTCTATAAGGGTACTTGGATTGAGCTTCTGTTACACCAGTTCAGTCAAGAGGAATGGGCCAGGATTACTGGAACTACTACGAGAAGCTTCATGTTTTTAGCAAATCCAAGCAATGTTGATAATCCTAACTGATCTAAAATTAGTGTGACCAGACTTCCACGATTTCCGGGGACTGTCCCCGTTTGGATGACCTGTCCCCGGCAAAAGCTGTCCCCGGAGATGTCCCCGATTTCAGTGGATCATGATGGAGTAAAATAGTTTCGCACAGAGCTGATCCAAACGTACCTTCCCCGCTCCGTCGACGTTACATTTCATGCAAAAATCACCAACCCTCAGACAGAGACACACCCCACCAAGGTTTTCATTACAGAAATCTGGTCACCTTATCTAAAACAAAGTTTAGTGTGATTTAATATCAGACTGGGAAAAAAAGTAGTTTGTTTTTGCAGCGTACATAAATAAAAATGTACAGTATTGTGTGCTCCACTGGTTTAGGGAGATACTAAAATATCAGAAGTTAAATTTCTACCATAACTTCTCTTTTATTCCTCAGGGCTGCTCAGAGACAACAATTACAACTTTAGGGGGCGCTCTTCTCTTATTTCCAGTTGGGATTTTAGAAATTCTGTCTTTCTAAGCAGCTGCTTAGTTTTCTAATGACTTGGGCCTTTCCAGCCTTGAAATGTTGGTTGTCTGTTTGTTTTACCCCGATCTAATTCTGTGCAAATCTAATCTAGAATGTACATTAGTGCTATATGGACTTTTTTAAGCATATAAGTGTATAGTTTTCATAGAGATGAGGGGTTCTGGATATATGGTTGGGATGGGGATCTATTTTATGTTTTCATTTTGGAGACGGGCAAGCTTTGCGATCTTTCCTGCAGCTTTTCTCGCGTTTTAAAACCAGACTGAACAGCTCGGCCCAGACCATAAAAAAACAGTAGATGGCGATTATGTCTTCTTAAAGGGAGGGGCTTGAACGGGGTATTCGGTGTGGTTTTAACATTGAGTGTAGAGGAGGATCAACTGCAGACTGGTTCCCCTTCCTCTCCTCTCCACTAAACTCCAGAGTTCTACTTTTGTCCCGTTAAGATCCACAGGTAAGCTCGACAACAGTTTTACTTTTACACGCGGTGCGCTATCTTGGGTTTAAGGAAAAACAAAACTAAACAATATGATGATGCGACAACTTTTTTTTTCTTTTTTTTATTTTAAAGCATTAAAACAAAGGCGGACTATTCCACTGTTTCTTTCCTGGACATCTTTTGTTCGCCGTTTCACGCCACCGCAGGCGATGAAAAGTCATATTGGAGCGACGTGCTGAACTTTTTTCGCGTCCAAGCGCAAAAAACGCACAAAGAAAGGCGTGTGCGCGCCCCAGGAATGCGCACTCGGCGCTTTCTGATTCTTATCGAGCTAAAGTATGAAGGCAAAAGCAGGGGCGGCGGAGGGTCGAGAGGGTGTCGCGGACCAACCAGGACAGCCAGTGGCCGACATGCTACAGCTACTGCTACAGCTACATTCCTGGCAGGAAGTCGCACGCAATCATTACAGTTTAAACGTTGTTGGCTGAGGATCCTCCAGGATTAACGTCCTGCAACAGAGAGTCAGCACGCACTAAAGCATATAACTTGTCTGTTGTTAAAGAGACCATCCAGTGGTGTTTCTGTTTGTTTGTGTTTGTCACTATGCTGACAAGAAAAACAGCTAGATGTTTGGTGTATGGATTTCCTCTGAAAAATAGTTGTTTTTTTCATAAACCTAAGGAAAAAGGGGAAAGAAGAGTTTGCTTTGGTTGTATTGGGACTGATGACGTCACAAGAGGCAGATGAATCAAGCAACTCCCTGTCAGTTCCACTTTTAGCCAGTTTTATATATATATATATATATATATATATATATATATATATATATATATATATATATATATACAGTTTTGATCAGATCAAAAGTAGTATTTACCCGTAGGAGGTTGCTTATTATTGAAAAGCTTGTATGAAATCAGGAAAATACGATATAGAATACCATTGCTTAAATTTATAGGGATATTGACTGGGATTAACCTGCATTTTTCTGAACTTTTTCCTTATTTACCATTACACAATGCCCCCACCACTCTCAGCTAATAAAGCTATACATCAGGAGTGAGCTCTAAGGGCAGCTGAAGTCCATCCAACTGGCCAAATATATCATCAGTGTGCAGACTCTAGGTCCGTGACACGTGAAACATAATATCTTAGCAAATATTTTGTCCTTTGCAATTCTGTTATCCCCACACACTGACACTGCAACAATGACTGCAATTTAATATCCCGTGCAGCTGTGTTTATTGGAGCCACATAACCGCAACATCCCTCTGGTGATACAAAACGAGGCAGGGTTGGTGTGGAGCATCCTGTGAAAAGCTGCATTTCATACCTAGGAAAGTCAGGTGTGAAATGACCAAAACAATAAAGGCACAAAATGGTGAAGATGATCAGCAGTTTTCAATGAATATTATGGTGGATGAGCATTTTTTGACAAATTTTGACAGAGATTCCAAGTCATTAAAATAGTGCTTGAGCTGTGAGCTTCTTAACCTTCTTTGTGAGAGAACTTTTGACCATGATGACCCCCATGCCTTGATGGGTACTGCTGTACATCGCAAAGCTGAAACAAACAGCAATTATGACCGTCCTCAGAGCTTTGCCTTATAAAAATCTGGTAATATTCGTAAAGGGAGTAAATTCTGTATTTTGTTTGTTACCTTAACTAGTTAAATGATTTGCCAGCGCTGTGTCGTAGTTTAACTCTAGATCCAGATCTAGAGCTCACTTTTTGATTGTTTTTCCCCTTAATTTACAAGTCTGTCTGCTTGATGATCAATTTTGGTGGAAGTAGAACATGTTGCAACACTTCTGCAGAAAATAATCTTGTGACTTGAAAGTCCTCTAAATAGCATGCATTGACCAGAATAGGGATGGTATGAAATTATAATTTGGTGGTAACCTTGATTAAAACATCTCGCTATCAACCATTGACACACAATCTGGTTAACTTAGTTTTAAAACAGTATGGCAGCCAGTTTCAATCTTGCTTCTTATGTTTCCACACCTTGACTATGTTTTTTCAGTTGGTTTGGAAAACAAAGTAGCCTATTTTTAACCAGCAGACTGTCAGTGTGTAACAACTAGTCGGAGAGGGGCAGCGCTGCATGAACTCTGTGGTCCATACAGTCGGCAAAAACTCTGGTCACTCCGGCATTTTCTCTGGCATCTTAAAGGCCTTGAGAATGTTGGAACGTTATGGAATATTTTAGTTGTTTTTTTTGCAAAGGTAACCTTTAGAAAAAATGGGTATGCCTCCATACTGGTGACCCGACCACATGATTTTTATAACATGGCTTGAAATGATGGCTGAAAATCTTTTAATTTTCCTACTTCAAAAAACATATCATTGTGGTTTAGAGTTTCCTAACTTTTCCTGAAATCCATGTAACTTCAAATACGGCGTTAAATTATTTTTTTGCAGCCATGCAACATTCTAGTGAACACCTCAAGGAGCAATCATTAAAAAACAGGCAAATGAAGAGGGCAAAGCAAGAAAAATGAAGTTTGACTTAACGATGAAAATCTTATTGGGAGCATACATTTTATCTTGATTAATAACTGCAGCAAAATGGCTTTAAAATTAAAAAGATGACCACAACTTTCTGTTCTGTAGGTGGAAAGCTGCTTTATATGCATTCTGCTATAGTTGGCTACAAACTGTACAAATACTTCTACTGATGTCTAAATGTGGTTGTTGGGGGTTCCTTCAAATGGGCTAACCAAGCTAAACTTTGAATGCCAGGGATGACCCGACCTCATTTCAAAAATGATACAGATTTGGCTCGGCAGCACAGGTGGCTGATGCAGATGGAGACCTTTTCATTTTTAATGACGGCAAAATTATTTCCGATGAGTTAAAATCTTCATACAATGGTAAAGGTTATGTACAGCACAAAGTATTTGTCTTTTAATACCCACGCTTTTTACTTATTTCAAAGCTAACAGGACCACATTTTGTGCTGTGGCCGTTATTGAGAAAGAGAGGATTTGGTGCACCCACAGCTGCTTTTAATTAATAGTGTTTCAAAAGAAAGTATCCTCAAATCCTATTCTTCTTGATGACGAGAGGCTTAATTTTTGTTTTTTGTTTTTTTTCCGTAAAGCCCAAAAGAATTTTGCAAACTGGATGCCTTTCTTTTAATAAGCAAAACACTCAAATCTCTCTTTTAAGTTTTGCAAACTATTGCATGCTTGCTTTATTGTTGAGCAGGGGGGAATCACAAGATAAACCAGGTTCAACAGATGTTTGTCTAAATGAAAACGACTGGCCAACCCTTTCCACCCTTTAGAAAATTTCAGTGGAAAGTACAGTCACTCAAGTTTTATGTCCTTGCTGCTAATGAAAAACATAAAACAGCTAAGCACCAAAACTAAAATTTTGTTCCGCTTATGTCGCTTTCTGTGAATTAGCCCAAAGATAGCACACTGAAGTTATAAATTACACATTGCATTTTTTTTTTTTTATCCTCCACATCTCTTATATGTACAACCCTGTTTTAAGTTCAGTAGACTTTGTTTCAGTTGCTTACAAGTGACTTTTAATTCTATTTTTCTTCTCCACTGTCTTGCCAAATTGGCTATAATTTTCTGCTCGGTAACATGTATTTTTAAAGAAGCTGACACTCAATATTTGGAAACGGAGTAAATATCATGTGCCATTAACTGAGAAGTTTTGTCTTGTTAAATGGAACAATTCTGCTGTTTGCACAAGTACTTTCTTGCAGCCAGACACTTTTCTTTCTCACTTGTTGCATGCATCCACAGCTGTTTATATACCCACGCTCATGTTAAACGGCAAAGATTTTTCCTCAAACGCGTGTACTACTTTGTACTCAGAACAGTACTGTATAATTGGCTCAATATGATATTGGTGAGTGGAATCTGGAGGTAATTGCACGGAGTGATAACAGAGGTTTGGCAGTGTGGGGGCGAGAGCCTGGGCCAGGGTTAGGGCTGGGCGGGCAGGATGTAGGGAACATTGCCATGCATTTCCGGAGTCTGGCTCTGGACTGCACGGTGCGGTGAGGCCTTGTAGTTACTGTACGCCGCTTTCACTTTTCTCCCAATCTGCATTTTCCATCCCATGTTTTCCTCTGATTAAAATTAGATGTCAGAGTCCAACCTATTTTGTCCCTTTCTCATTACAATCAGCAGTTGCGAGGGCATGGAGCATGTTTTACATGCTTGAAGTGTATGTGGTTGGTTTGTTATAGTTTGATGCTAGATTCTTTTAATCCAATACAGTATCAAGTTCCAAAGCAAGAATCCAGAGGTTTCTTGAGAGGCAGTTTTTTTTTTTTTTTCACCACTGCAGAGCTAAAGCAGCCAAGTGGCTGAAGTTAAAAAGATCGGAAAACTGGCAAAGGGAATACTCCCAACACAAATTATTGAACAATTCAGTCCTTTTCTTTAACATGGATGGTCTATGTAAACTTGATCCAGCATTAAAGCTTTTCCAAATGTGGTTCATGGTATCCCGGCGACTGCACACTGACATGTCAGTCCAAAACACACGTTGTTTCTACACGGCAGGTGCCAAAGCTATTTTCTGGTCTCTCCTCACAACAGACAAGTGAAACGATGTTGAGCATGTTTCCCGTGCTGTGGTACAATCTCATGAGGATTTGTTTGTCCTAATTATAGGACATTGTTGAATTGTAAGGCACCACCGTGCCTGCAGAGAAATGCTGCAAAAATGAGTGTTATTATTTTATCAGTGGTGTCAGTGTCATCCATGGGCTGTGCTTATTTTTGGAAATAAGTCAGTTAAGGTTTTAGGATTGTGTTTCCTGGACAACGGGCCGAAAAGGAGAAGGTTTTGGCTTAATTGAAGGAATTGTGACTGGCGTACAGCTCAGGCTTGTGGGACCTTGGCAGCCGACTTGAGGCCAACTGCTTTGGAATTCGATAGCATGTAATTTCAATGCGCTGCATCCAAAACCGCAATATTGTGTAATATGGTGAGCTTGGATGTATCGGCAGATTTTGGGTGAATAGGAAATCTTAACTTGAGTACATTGGAGAAACGGTAGGTGTAAAGTTTGTAGGCAAAAGCTGGTAACTTGGATATATGAGATTCAAGGAGTCTGATACCCTCGAGTAAAAACACCTGGGTTTCATGGTATTAACACGGCAATTTAAACAAGTGTAACATGAACACTTAAATATAGAACTGCAAAGTATCAGTTATTCCTAGTGCTAGAACTAGGAATAAGAAGAACCAGTTCAGGTTTTTTGAATTTTGATCTTGATTGGCATAACTGTTGTCCAGAGTCCCTGAAAAGGATGAAATATCTCTAGTTTAGCATAGTAGAAATCCAAAAAGCTAATGTCAACTTGAAAAATGTTGGCAGTAGAGCTTCACAAAATATTGTAACTTTATTAGTAACGCAGCACTTATTGTCACTGTACTTAATACCAATAATGCAAAGAACTGACTGGACTACAAATATATTGTTTTTGTACCTTGCACATAGGCTCTTAAAGCTTGTAAAATACTCTTGACACTACTTTTGTGGAGGATAAAAATGTTTTAGAACATAAAAGACATCACATTGTTAAAGTAATGGAGAAACCTCATTATACATGTTTGTACTGAACCCCAAAGCAGAAGGACATTAATGCAGTTATTATACTGTATATGCAGCGGTCAGTCTCAATATTCTCACAGTGGTGACAAACTGTATCTTGTCTGCTGCCAGTCTTTTTTTTTTTTCATGTTGGGTACCAAAAACACTGCCACACAATGTAAAAGTGTTTACATTATTTCTTATTTTGGCCAAATCTTGGCTAGTCTTAGTAGAGAAGTCTTTCTAGGCAAACTTTATCACACAACTAGACAACAAGTGAACAACTCCTTTCTGTTTTGCATCAACGTAAGTGTCTCAAACATAGGTACAGGATATCTGTATCTACAATTAGATTTTAATTTAGACTTCGCTTTGATTAAAAAATAGCTTAGCTTTTAAATATTGCAAGACCTTGTTCCACTCCTACTCTGTTTAGAGTATCACAGGCAAGCAACACATACTGTAATACATAGCACGCTGATATGAAGCTGGCAATTAATAGGGCCTCAGTTCCGGTGGCTAGCCTGCAGCCCACTGCCTACCAGACATGGTGCTTGTAGTTTTCCAGCTGTAGTTTTAAGACAGCATTACCTTAACAGGAGTAATCCCATGCAGTCTCCAAATGATGACTTGCCAAGGTTTTTGAAATGGCAGACATTTCAATATAGCAAAACGGTTCCTCCTTTTTAAGACGGGAAAGTGTCATGACTTCGTTTAGCCAGCTGACTGGTAGTACAGAGGGGGGTGCAATGTTACCTTATGCTTGATACAGCGAGAGGCATCTCTGGCACCTACAACTCTTCCGGCATCTCATTAAAAGGACTTTAACCATTGAAGTGGTGTGCTTACAGATTTTTGTGGATGTAAACTGTGTCGTTTTAAAACCTTGTTGCACCTGGATATTCCGCACCTTCCCAAACCTACTTCACATGGCCAGACAACACTTGCTAATTTCCTCCGGTATGTCATTAAAAGGGCGTTAAACTACGGGAATAAAATGTCAGGAACAGTTGGCTGTTTTAAAATGTCACTTTTTAAAACATTTGTAAAGCTTTAACCCGGTAACTGGCCCGTGCCAACTCCGTGAAGCCCGAGAAAGCTCTGGTCACTCCAGATTTTTCTCTGACATCTCTGTAGAAACATCAAAACAGAACGTTTTAAGCTGTTTCAAAACCCACACTTCTAGAAATCTTGGTAGATTTTTCTTTTTTTCCTCATAGTTGGGCTGATGTGACGCAACCATGCCAGGAAGCGGTGTCCAATTGGATGTGCTGGCATTTTCTCCGACAATTCGTCTCTTGAGGCATAGTGTATGACTGCCACGGTCTTCTGTTTTTTCGTGGCCTATTATACATTCACCACCAAATCTAGCCTTATTTAATCAAACCACACTTAGAGTAATCTTCTGCAAGCCGCAATTCAATACACTTTACAGCATGAAGGCTTTTATAATGATCCCCTCATCGTGATCTCGCTCTCCGTTTCCTTTCTTTCCCCTAACACACTCTTCAACTTTGATCCTACTGGCTAAATTAGTCATGCGGGCCCAAAAACCGTTGTTTGAATTCCTCTGGGCTTTAGTCACACTCTGATGGAGAGGGTTTGTTAGATCAGCCTTTCACTTCTACGGTTTTCTGACTTTAAAGTGTGATCACTCAGAGCCAGATTGCCTATTAGGCAGCATGGCACGCCAGTGTTGGTAATTCGCATATCGGTCCACCATCTGCTAGTTGCCAGATGCCAGCCCTGCCAGAGGTTTCATAGCTCTGGAAAAAGCAACGGACAATTCTATTACTGTAGCTCTATTTTTATTGGGAGATGATTTAATTCATGAGGCAGCCTTGTTTTGTATCTTAAAAGGTAAAAAGTCCACTCATATTCACGTAGTCCAGATTTGAAGTGGATGATTGATTAGAAGCGAGTGAGGTTAGTGCTCCTAAGCAGCACTTATGATGTCATCCCACAAAGATGCATGTTTCTCCCCATCGTTCCCAAAGCGGGTTACCCTGAGAAATGTGCAACCTTGCTGAGAGGGGGACATTTAGCCTTTGGGCTTCTTCTCATCTGATAAAACAAGCACAGGAAATGTCTCTGTTAGCTGATTGGCCTCGTGTTTCCATTCTTCGGCGTCCCACTGGGACATCAGACGTGCACAGTGTGTCCCCGTGGCAGAGAAACCACCTTACACGTCTCTCACCCAGCAGCTATGCTGAATTCGTCGTTTCCTCTCTATCCTTTTCCCTCTGTATTCCTTCTAATTCATTTCGACCTTTCCTTTCAGTTTTTCTGCTTATTACCAATCATTCCTAAAACTAAACAAACATTGCTTATCAAGCGCCTGTCAGATTTCTTATATTTTAGGGTAATGGAGGTAATATGGTAATGTGAAGCCCAAAGGACTGTGTGAAAAAATACCACCGAGTGTGAACACAAGACTAGATGAGGTCATGTGTTTACAGAGTTTGGAGGCTTAACCGTTCAATGAATTGAACAGTGGGGAAACAAACGGACAGGCCAGTCTGCAGATCAGTTATAGGCCTGCAGGATTTATACTTGTGACTTTTACTGACGTGTTGAAGTGTGTACGGTGATTGTGGGGGACAGCGTAGAGAGGTCATGTTGGACGGCTGCCATCCTGCAAGTGAGAACTGGCAAGAGTGAATTTGGGCTAGTATGTAGCAATGATGAAAGCGAGGACTTACCTCATCCACATAAAACAATCATTGTGTCCTTAAATGGGTATTCACGTTAGTCGGCCGTCTACTTCTTTCCTTGTTGAATCTTTAGATGAGCATGCTCACTGTTGAAATACATTGTTTGTTTTAGGTCTCGGAGTAACATGTGCTGTGGTAACTCATTCAACACCAAATACAACTTACCGCTAGTATAATTTTATCAGGAATTTAATTGACAGTTTTTTTTTTTCTACATGATCCAGTTGTTAAAACAGAAAGCAGGTTGTCAAGACGTCAGTAACAAATCAAAGCTCTAATTGATGGTGTGTGTAAACACCAAAACCTTTGAAGAATGCAAATCACCTATGGGCAACTTTGGCTCAGTGGGTAGTCATCTTGCAAGGTTGTGGGTTCGGTTCCAGCTTCCCCCTGTGACTCGTCTATGTGGTGGTTAACATCGACATGTAAACCCCAAATTGTTTACAGCTCTGTGTATGAATGTTAGTGAGTGTGTTTGGGTGAATGTGGCTATAGTGTAAAGACCTTTGAGTGGTCAGTATGACTAGAAAAGTTTACCATGTAGTTTTCAAATTCACTACTCTAAGTTGAAATGTAGTAAGTCAGCCATCTCTTACTGGTGAATTAAATTTCAACTGTGTCTTTCTGCTCTCATGTAGTGTGTTAGAACTTTGTAACATTTGTTATGCCATTACGCATGTTTTTAAGTTAATTTTTATTAAATAACCCTTTTAATAATTTGGTATTGTGGACCCTTTGGCCAAATCTCTTGGCATGTATTGTTAACACAGTTTTGCTACCGTATTTAACATAATTTTTTAACACGTTAACTTGTGTAAAACAGAAGTGTTGAGGTTAGCCAGATGTTATCTGGTAACAACATTGCATTTGTGAACGGCATGTCTATGTTAACGTTAAAAACAAAGAAAGCATGCAATCCTACCACAAGGGATTCACACTTTTACTTTTTCCAATTTTATTACACAGACCTATTTTTAAAATGTTATTTTAGATCATCTTTTCTGTAAGATCAACTTGCAGTACCCCATAATGACTATCCAAAAGCTGTTTTTTTTGTTTATTTTTTAGAAATCTGTCCATATTGTTCACAATCAAGGCTTAATATTTTCTTGAAGCACCGTTGGCAGCCTTCTTGGTTAAGTCTGTGCAAACTTGGTACACCTGTTTTTGGGAATATCCTCCCATTCTTCTTTGTAGAACTTCTAAAAAACTGTCAGGTTGGTCTTTCCAGAATTTTACAGATGGATTTAAGTCTTGGGTCTGACTGAGCCGTCCAAGGAGTTTCGCAGGCTGCTCCTGAAGCCATCCTTTGTTATATTGGCTAGGTTTTCTTGGAGAATGTCTCTATCTTTGGTTGCTGGCATCTCTCAGTCTACGTGGACTAGTTGCCCAGTTCTTGCCATAGAAAAATATCCTCACAGCATGATGCTGCCTCCACCATACTTTTACATTAGTGATCGTGATAGCCCAGTGATGAGTAGTGTCTGGTTTTCTTCCAGACATGATTCTAGGATTACAGGCCAGAAAGTTTTGTTTTTGATTCATCAGAACAGAGAGTTTGTTTCTCCTGGTTTTACAATCTCTCAACTATGTATTTGCAAAATTGAAGTAGGCTGCCATGTGTGTTTTAGTGAGAACTGGCTTTCATCTGGTCACTTCATCATAAAGACATGATTGGTAAAGTGTGTTAGCAGTGGTTGCTAACACACTCCATCTGGTGCTCGTATCTCCTCAAGGAAACATCAGAGTTTGGTTGTATGCTCTGAGCTAGACCCATGCACTCAGTTTCGTCTGGCAGCCAGATCTAGGAAGGATGCTGGTGGTTTATATTTCTAATTAGTAGAGACCTCCGTATTTTTTGGGACACTAAGTGGTGCTGAAACCTCTTTGAATCCTTCCTTAGGTTTGTGCTTTGGCTCAGTCCAGCAACTCAAGGATGACCACTGAAAACCAAATGCACCTCAGCTCAATTTTACAGTGACATAGCAGAGGGTGTGAACACTAATGCATGAGTTGTGTTCAGGTTCATTATGAACACAGGTTTTGTTATCTTAGATATGGGCAAATTTGTTTAGAGGAAATTGTGTAGAAAACTCTAATGCTATGAAAAAGTACTTGCCTCCTTCCACATCTCCTGTTTGTTACTTTTTTTTTTTGTTCCACAATGAAATGTTTATCAAATAAATTTTAATTTCAGACAAAGATAGCCTGACTAAAAACAAAATTCTGTTTTCTAATGGGGGGGTTTGCTTATTAAGGAAAAAACAAACAATTTAAACCAATAGGTATCTGAATGACTAAAAATAAGTAAATTAATTGTGGAGTGGCATAGTCAAAGTCTGAACTTGAATCTTAAAGTTAAGATCCTCTGGCATGACCTCAAACAGGCCATGTGTGCTTAAAAAACACTGAAGTGGCTAAATTAAAACAATTCTGCTAAGAAGAGTGGACCAAAATTCCTCTGAAAAACCATTTTCTCTTAGATCTTATTTTACACTGAATACTAACCTTGTTGATTGTTTAAGATCTAAACATTTTTAAGGACCAATGTTGCGCTTTTCCCTCCCCATCTGGATTCTGTGTCGGAGCTGCAGTTGGGAGCTGCGGTAATTGTTTAACAGTGCATTTATAGAGTGTACTCTTTGTGCCTCCTAATCAGAAGCATACTGAGGCATTTACATTTGAGCCTCGGAGGATTGGTCAGGAATGTATTACAGGAGAGAACTTGAGAGCCGGCAGTAGTGGCCTACTCCATTGTTGATCCTCCTTTCCACTTCACATGTCGCTGCCTGGTCAGGAGGAGAGAAGAGGGGTTTTAAAGAATAAATGTGCGAGAATAAAAATGATTAACGCTGAAGATTGCACGTGCGGAATAGCAAATGCAAAGCCATTTCCAGCTTGACACTTAGCACCACATGTTCATGGAGATGCGGGGAACACATTTTTGTGAAAAGAAGAAATCAATCCCGCTACCTATCCAGAGACCTTTTTTATAGATCTGATCTGTTTTTGCGGATTCATTTGCGGTACGTGTTGGGTAATTTGTCAATTTTTTCCCCCTTCTGTACTTTAACTTGGTTCTGGCAAGGTTACAAGAAGAGCAGAAATATGGCCTCAGAAAACCATTTTAATCAGACGTGGCTCCGCAGGGACAGCTGCTGGCATTGGAGGCCTCTTTACCTCATCAGAGCTCTGCCAGCGGTGATCGGGAGAAACACTCAGTCAGGTTTTTATTGAATAACCCCGGCTCAATACCAGAGGGGCTTTACTGTAATAGAGCAGCTCTACAGCCGCTGAGGTGACAGCCAAATGGTACTTATTAAACTAAGGGCTAATTCATACTACATGCCCCAGCTGCAGTTTTAACCTTGTTGGAGGGTTATGATTTGGTTTAACTGCTAAAGTCCAGCCGCCCTGGTAAAACAGACATCCATATGTGTATAACTATCCTCTGATCAGACTAATCTAACGTAATTATTGAATGCAGGCATTCTAATCCAGCTCGAGTCCCCGCAATCTAGCTTGCATGGAGCGTCGCTCAGGGATAATAGGCTGTGGGTGCCATCATCTCGGCTTATTTACACAGTACACAGCTCTGTGCACAAATTGAGCATGTCATCTAATGGAGTGTGAGCACAGATTAATTACCCCCGCATTCAGACTAATGGCTCCTTTCCTTATGATTAATGATGACACCTGTCACATTGGTGCAGAGCGAGGCCAAAACATATGAAGACTTTTAAAATTCTAGGAGGAGAAACGTTCATTGGAAAAAGAAAAAAAAAAAAAAAAAAAAAAGATGTATTTATTAGAGTATTTGTGGATTTTTATTTTTTTTTTAGAATGGATTGAAGTGTTCCTTGGTCTGACACACTGTGTCGGACATTTTAATATTTTGTCAGGCTACAACTAAAAACTGGATGGACCAGCAAAAAGTAGAAAAACAATGGTGAGTGAAAATGTCTAATGGTTTCTAGATTTTTATTTTTTAAGCAAAAACCTGAAATATGCAGTGTGCATTTCTCTGTCATCAGTGCTCTGTGATTCCACCAGCATGTTCTGTTCTTTACGAAATATCTCAAACTCAGTCAAATTCGACGGATTTCCCTGTATTTAGCTCCAACCATCTTCCCTGTTCCTGTTGAAGAAAGTCATCCCCACAGCATGATGCTGCCACCACCCTGTTTCGTTGTGGGCTTAATGCAGGGTTTGTTTTCCCCCACGTAGTGTTTTGCATATGGTTCAGTTCTAATGGTTCAGTTTTGGTCTCATCTAACAAGAGCAGCTTCTTGCATTTGGCAAACTTCAGATTGAACTTTGTGTTTGACAATGGCTTCTTCTTGCCAGTCTTCCCTAAAGGAGAGATTTGAGTGGATGATGAACACTTTGGAGGAGTTTTATCTGTTGACTAAACAACCAGAGTTATCATGGGCCTGTCGGCTGCTCATGGAGCAGTTGTGCAGTACTGTATTTTCAGATAGTGGATTGAACAATGATATGTACAATATTTAAAACTTCAATTTTATTTATATAGCGCCAATTCATGAAACATGTCATCTCAAGGCACTTTACAAAGTCAAATTCAATCATATTATACAGATTGGGTCAGATTATACAGATTGGTCAAATACTTTAGATATTGTTTAATAACCTCATTCTGCTCTAATCCTTTAAACAACCTTATCTCTCGCCTGTCTGCTGTTTGTACTTGTTGTGCATAGAACAGCTCTTTGCATGCTCCAGTTAAATTACTCTCAGGTTGCACCTAGTTACTCTTTGAAATGCTTTGAATAGCAATTGTTTGCACTGCTAAAAGCTTTATTTATTTAGGGGTAATAGAGTAAACGGCGTTGAATTACTAATGCGTGCCGACATTTTTTTTTATTTTCTATTTTAAACTAAAACTCTTTATTTTTTCCCCCCTCAGAGTGGTGCACCATTTTATCTTGTTCCACATCATTAATTTGCAATATAACACGTGACATTCTGCAATGTCGAACAATGTTTGAAAGTTCAAAGGGTATTAATTGATTTGAAAGGCACTATAAACTTTTTTTTTGTCTGCTTGTCATGAAGGTATTCCTTCAGTCTGAGAAAGTGGGCGTGGCACCTATTCTGGCATCCCCGCCTTAATGAGCCCCTCCTCGTGTGGAACAATAGGTTATTGTTGCCAAATGATCTGCATCCCATGTATGGGTTGAGTCAGGCTCGATTTTTATTAGACTGTGTGTGCCTGCGGTGCCATTTGCTCCTGTGACAGCCACCTGGGAGACCACCTCTGGAAAATAAGCCCCTATTAGTTCAGGTTAGACTTAATGGCCAGTAATGATACCCTGGCCAAGCCAAACTGTGCAAAACGGCTTTGGGCTGGGGACGAAATGAAATACCAGTCACTCAAGCAGTGAACATAAACACGAGCTGGGTGGTGGGCTCAAAAGGGACGTCTGTATTTGCATTTATCTGTGTGTTTTAGAGTGGAGTAGAGAAATTTCCCCACCAGAAAACATGGATGAACAGATTAATACTGGAAGCCGGGATGGGGGGGGGGGGGGGGGGTTGGTTGTGGTTTTGGATGTTACTCCAATTTAGCGCTGCTGCCATGCTGATCCAAATCTAATTTCCAGTTTTGCCATTAAAAGCTTGCAGCGACCTCGTCTGAGCGACCAGCGGATCCTCTCCAAGAGCAGCGCTCAATTATTTACAATTTCATGCCTGTCGGATATATGTGTTATTCTAATAAATTTAGGAATTAAGGAGACTTATGAGCCTCGCATATATTAACCTCCGAAGCAGAATTTTCTCCCTAATTTAGTGGTAAATGCCACATCACGCTTAATGGTATTGAAAGATGATTGCGACTTCCGACGTCTAAATATTCTGTGGTCGAGAATTAGCGCAGGCGTCGCAATAAGAATCAGGGCGATGCGAGTCTGTTACAGTGAGTCAGCCGCGCAGCTTTCGGGCCTGCTGAGGCAGACACACTGCAAGAGAGTCATGCAGAGGAAGAGAGGGAGCTTTGTTATGTCTCATGAAGCTCTAGGGTTTCCTGGAATTTTTGGCAAAGGATCCCAAAATCACATAACCATTGAAAGACAGAAGAATGAGGCCGATGTGGGGTAACTACCCTTCTAAAAAGGGCAATAGAAGTGTAGAAGCTCGGCCATAGGTGTTGCAGGTGGTGAGATTGCATACATAATGCATTGTGTACGGACAGATTAAGGCCAGGATAATTAGTCATGCAAACTCCAGAACCACTTCACCTGATGCAACCGGGGAACAAAGCATGATTCATGTAAGTGAAGTGTGTGGGTTTCTTTTCAGTGCTTTAGTCCCTACATGTAGAAAGAAAAACGGCAAAACTGTCCAAAGTTCTGCAATGTGGTATAGTGCTTTGAAATCCACGGAACTCGCGTAATGGCATGCAACCACAAACTTTTAACACATTTTCTTGGGATTTTATTATATGTATATAATATGCATGTGATATTCATTTGTGTCAAGCCCACTTTACCCTGATACCCCTGAATTAAATCCAGTGCGATTGCCCTCAGGCATTCTCTGACCATGAAACTGTGGGACAACTATAATTTGTGAACCCCAGTCTACCCCGGGGGGGGGGAAGCTGCTTTCAAAAGAAACCCAAAAAAAGTCTTGCTTTCACTACAACAGCAAATTGAAAGTAGGCTGACAGGAAAAGGGGAGGAGGTTGAGAGAGGGGGGGAGACATGTGGCAAAGGACTGCAGGCCAGAGTCAAACCTGGGTCAGCCGCTTCGAGGACTAAGGCCTCCGTATATGACCCATGAGCACTACCCCTGCGCCACCGGCGCGCCCCACAACAGCAAATGTTTAAGGTGTTCTGATCAGATGCAACAAAATTAAAGTTTTTGCCTAGATTCAAAACATTAGGGTGGAAAACCCCTGCTCATTAGCTTGTATATTCCATCTCCATGGTGAAACATGGTGGTGGCAGCATGATCCTGTGGGATTACCTCGTTTTCATCAGGGACAAGGGAGCTGCTCGGAGGGCGGGGCTGGAGGATAATCTTTTTGGTGTCTGCAGAAGACAAGGTCACCTTCCTTTCATCGGGATAACGACCCCAAACATACAGCCAGAATTAAAATGTAGTTTTATATTCACGTGTTGGAATGCCAAGACTGGAAGCATACCCACAACATGACACTGCCACCGCCAGATCTTCAGTTAAATAATTTCTGAATTTAGTTTAAATATTTGCAAAAAATATATGATGTCACTCTATCGCGTACACACACACAACAAGATGCACTCTGGAGCACTGTCCATTACTGTGATGTGATAACATGTGAAGAAGTTCCAACAGACGTGGCCGCTTTTGCAATAACCCTGTTGTCCCATGCAAGACTGCTCAAAATGGCTGTTTAAGGCTGGAAAAAAAAAACCTGAAAAAGAATCAGCTCACTCTAGTAGTTTCATGTTGCCGTCACAGAACAGTAGGCAGCAATGTTTGAAATCTGTCTTCCAAGGCTTAGAGCATTCATACACCTGTGCAGCGCTTGCTCCGGGCCTTAAGACCCCCGGCTTAGGTGTTTCACCTCGAGAGAGATTTAGCAGGGGCAGAAGACCTGTACACGTCCAAGCTGGCTGCCCGCCGCTCTAATAACAGTCAGCACAGCCATGCACGAAAACGAGATCTTGTACAGTGACTGAAGTTCAGCCTTGTCGAGCCCTGAAAGGATCAGCGGTATGAGAATAGTGGAATGTTTTTTTGAGAGTCTTTTTTTTTTTTTTTTTTTTCTTTCACAAGAAGGGAGTGAGCTCTCTGCCACTCAGAGAACGTGCTTTCACTGATTCTGGAGCAGTGTTGAAGATTTGATGACTTTTAGAAATGTATTATTACTGACTTGATAGAGCTGTAGGTGCATCGTTAATGATCACAGCAGAAAACTGAAATTGACGGACTGAGCCTGTTAGTAGTCTTTACATGGGGCAGGGTGTGATGGACCTCCCATCTGATGCGTATGGTGCAGATCAGATGTTGGATAAAAATCACCAAGGAAATGTAGTATTTCTAATTGAATAGACTGTCTCTTTTTTGTGCATTTGCTTAGAATTAAATGAATAAATGTAGAATAAAAGTACTAGCAATATTGCACAGTGCATTTTCTTGCTATTAAAGCACTACATAATTCAGGCCACTGTAATCACGCTAAAAGCCAAATATATAGAGGTGGAATTATATTGACATCTAGTACATTGGTATTAAAGCAGATTCAGACCTATCGTTTAAAAGTTTCTTTATGTGGAAACCAGGGGATTACGTTGGATAATGTTCAAGCATCAGGAGACAGTGGGAAGGAACAACTTCCATAAGCAGGAAAAAATCTCCAAGTGAACAGTGCTTAGTGCTGGCTGCCATCAGGTTCACACAGACAAACACACAAGTGTTTGCGTTTAGAACAAGTATTAGGGACATCCACTGTCTACACTGGTATGAATTCAACCTGTCACTCGCAACCCTTTGCAGTAGAGCAGCAACCATTGAAGTGTGGACTGTAAAAAGGAACAAAGACGCACATGTTCAACCAGGAGAAATGGATTGCTTGGCAGTCTGCTTTGAATAAAAAAAAATGTTGCCTTGTAGGCGAGAGGTCACAGGAAGGGGATAAAAAGCAGAAGCAGAGCTGACTGGTTATTTTTGAGTACCTGTTGTGATGACAGCCCCCTCTTGTGGTGAAAACTGAACAATAGACACTTTTCATCAGCAACGCTGTGGAGGCAGTGGGTCACTCCAAGAGAAGAATTGCCAGAAGCAGAGCTGACTGGATGTTCGTTTATAGACGACAACACGATCTCCTGATGGACATTGAAAAAATAGCCAATTTCCCTCAATAGTGTCGTGGAAGTGGTGGGTCACAACAAGGAAAGGAAAGCAGAGCCAAATTTGACTGGTTATTTTGATTATTTGATTATTTTGTTTTTAAAGTATAGATGACAACCTTGTTTTCTGATTCAAGCTGAGCGATATCCCTCAGTGGGTACTTGTGTCTCATTTTTTGATATGGGCCTAAGCTGGAAAACACCTACCATCTTTTGCTTAGCTCTGATAAGGCCGGTATCCTAACAGCCCTCATTTTTAAAATTTTGTTGTGTGGTTAGAAATCTATAGGCGGTGTTTTAAAATGCATATGACAAAATGATAAGCAACTGTAGACAGATGGTAATCCTGTATTCTGAGGTGTAATGTGAGTAAGGACTAAAGGGAATTGAAACTGGACGTCGTCCAGCACTTCAGTGCACAATCACCACGTGGCAGCTGGGGCCTGAATACCTTTTACTCGGATCTAGTTTTGCATGAATACTACCGCCTGTCAGTGGAGCGAGGGTCTTAAGCTCAACTCCGTCATGTTTCCGTGCACAATGGGCTATTCACTGAGGAAAAAAACATACATTTTTGTAGCAGGACCTAACTGTGTCCAGCGTCAGGGCCTTGCTCCACCTCTGCTCAGCCGGCGTGAGTAATAAACCTTCTTGGTCAGGTCATCTTGATGGTCCACCATCCCACTCGCCACCCACCCACACTTTCATCTCCTCGTATCTTTCTCCAGGAATGCAGGCCCTTATTTTGAAAAAATACCTTGTCATGTAATACCCTTGAAAGGGCTTGCAGAGTACCTCCAAAAAAAAAAAAAAAAAATATTGGCATTCCGCCACATGATTTACTTGTGTGCTAAAACAAGGCAGGGAAGATAAGGATTTATAGCACTTCGGGCTGATTTTTAAATAAATACGCCTTCTATTTGGGGGGATTTTTCCTTCTTAAAAAAAATGGGCCTGTCATGCATGCACAAAAAAGGCAATATTGTGTCAGGGTCTTCACTCAGCTGTCATGTTTTTACCAGACTCTCACAGTGTGGGGGCATTGCATCATGCCTTCCAGCCTTGTGAATGTTTCCATGTAAGGTATGATAGGAAGACATTTTGCCTTTTTGTGTGGGTTTTAGTCAGCCTCATAAATCACTCCACTGCTTACAATACTTTTTTTTTTTTTTTTTTTTTTCCTCCCAGCCCTTCCGATTTTCTCTTTTCTCTCGCTCTGACCTGAGTGTAATTTCTCTCCAGGCTGACGGAGGGAGCTGCCTGGCGTCCACCGCGACCAAAGCGTGGCGTTTATAGGAAGCGTGTCACAGTTGCTCAGCAGATCCATTTTGTTTCCACTTTCTCCTGTAGGGAAACGCATAAGGAACCTCTCAAGCTTTATGAGAAATACATTTTTATGTTCCACTTAATGATTCCAGCCTGTCATGTTATTGCCAGTAAACCAGAGTCGGTGGGCTGCTGTAGATCCTCCTCTGGGGTATTTTTAGTGGTGGGCAACAAGAAAAAGTCTGATTTCACCCTCTTACATTTTAGTGTTGCTTTATTGCCATCAGCTGGATAATCTGTTCTCTAGCCACGGCGTCAGCAGTCGCTGTGCTTTCAGTGAAACTCGCCGTATATCAGCACTCTGGCTCCTCTGGTCTCCCCGGTCAGCTCACTTGTAGCAGATTGATGTCCCGTTGTGCAGACGCAGACTACTGGCCGGGGCTCATTTACTCTGACGGAAGGCAGGTGTCAACGCGAGCTGTCCTGGAGGAGCGAGCGGAGGCTTCCGTTCTCCGGGAAATTGACACGGGGAAGTATGTGACAGCAGGGACGCAACAAGTGCAGACGGGTGTTTCGTCTTATAGGAAGGAGGAAATGAAACCATTAAATGTTGCTCTTTAAGATGCTTGTGCTTTGTGTTTTTTATTTGTTTTTATTTTTATTATTTTTTTTTTACATTTTGACTGCGTTCAGTTATAGCGTGCAGTTTCGGGCTGTAGAAGGTGTGTGAAAATGTCTGGAAATTGGTTTCACTGAATGAGTATTGAGAAACAACAAGCGTATGGGGGGGAAAATGGTTCCATTTCCAAACTTTACTCCACTGTTTTCCTATTATCTGAATGCTGTCTCATTTCTTCTTTGTGTCCTTCCTTCCTCCATTACTCCCCGATGTGCTTCTTTATTTCTTTGCTTCCTTCTGGTCTTTATCCTTGTGTCCTGCCTTACTTCTTTCTACCCTTCCTTTTTTTCTTGTATCTGTCCTTTCATGTACCCTTGCTTCCTTGTCTTGTGCCCCTTGTTTCTTTGAATCTTTCCTCCCTGTCTTGGGCCTTTTTTCTTTTCATGTCTTACCTGCTTCCCTTTTTTCTACCTCATTCATTTCTGTACACCTTTCCTTTCCTTTTTCATTTACCTCTTTTATTTTCTCCCTTGTGTCCTTTTCTTTCTTTCCACCTTGCCTTTCTTTCCTTCCTCCTTACTCCTATATGTCCTACCTCCATTTGGCCTTCCTGCCTGTGCCCTACTTACTGTCAATTCTTCCTTTCTTTATCTTTCTTTTATTACTTGTGTATTTATACCTTTCCTTTTTGACATTGTCTCACCTGCTTCCCTCTTTCCTTTTCCCTACTTCACTTCCTTCCATTCTTAATTTCTTTTCTTGTGTCCTTCCTTCTTTCATTCCCTCTTACCTCCCTTTGCTTCCTACCCACTTCCCTTCCTTGTGCCCTTCCTTTCTTGAGCTTCCTTGTCTCCTTCCTTTTCTTTTTTTCATTGTCGTCAGATCATGTCTCCAGCAGCTACTTGCAAAAGCAAGTAGCTGCTTGAAGTCCGTCTCATGGCCGCATCATTGCATCACTCTTACATGTAGGCTGGTTTCTGTTTTCGAAATAGACCTCGGTTTCAAATCACTAAAATGTCGTGTCACAATACTGCAGCAGTTTGAACTAGTTTTAATTAGCCGCTAAAGACGGAGCTCCATGCAACCTGAGAAAACTCTGCTCGAAGAAGTTGCGACGGTGTGAGTCATCTTAGCATCAAAACAAAGTTGGCTGGTTGGAAGTATTTCTCCTAGCGTCACCATTTTTAAGGTATTTCTGTTTTAAAACGCACATTGGAAACAAGTTTAGACAGTAAGCATGCCTTTGTGTGAATTAAACACCCCACTGCTGCAGACTTCCCTAGGCTAACGACGAGTTAACTTTAGCCTGTCAGACTTTGGTGCATCTTTCTTTCCTCTTGGCCTCCTTTGTTTCCTAATTATGTCCCTTTTTAGCTCTGTTGTGCAAACTACATGAGGTTTGCACAAATAAGTTGAAAACTGATCATGTGCTGTTGCAAGTTTGATGTCCTTCTGCTGTGCCTTCAGTCATTATTGGTTGGAAGATGCCTTGAATTTATTGATCTGTCCTTTTTTCCTCTTGGTCCCTACTTTCTTTACCTTTTTTCTGTAATCCCCTTTCTCCCATCTCCCCTTCCATGTACCAACATTTAGTTGTGTTTGTCATCTTTTGGTTTAGTTGTATTTGTCAAAAGGAGAAGTTCCCAGTTAATTTGATAAGTTTCTTGCAAAATAGCATGTCCTCACAGACATATATTTCTTTGCAAGAGCCAGTTCCAGGAGGATGTCACATAGCAAGGCCGGGGAGGGGGGCGGAGGTCACATAAACAAGCCGTTTCCAACATAGGAAAACGACTGTGGAGTTTCAGACGGACACTTTTTCACCGAGAGGAATGTGGGGGGCTGGAGGGACTTGGGTGGAGAGCTCATATGAGAGAGAGAGAACAGCTTTTGTGTGTGCTTTTTTTAAAAAAAAAATGAAATGTCAGCGCAGTGAAAAGATCGGCGTGCCTCTATTTCACGTCTCCCAGAGTCGCGCAGGTGTTCGCGTTCACGTGCGCGACCGTGCCCAAACACAGAGGTGTCACAGCGGGTCCAACAACACCATCAATCTCGCTGTGTTTGAGAGGAAGCCAAGGCTGTGGCCACTATGCAGCGAGTGTAAGAGCTCTATCTTGCTGTGCATGCAGCTTGCAAGAAAACCTTCCCTCCTTTTTTTTCCCCTTCTTTTTTCCCAGTTTGGTTACGGGAAAAGGCAGCATTTTTTCCTTCCATATTTGGTCATATGGAGCTGCCAGTGAGCAGTAGCCTTTTGATGCTGTACAAACATCCCTATTTTGTGTGGGATCTGTGCTTTTTGGAATGCTGTTACTCCAATTTAGCCTGTGCGCGCATCTGAAAGTGCACTTTTTAAAAGGGACACAAACCCTTTAAAAGGCAAACTCTAGAAGGAGGATTGTATTGCATTTTGTTGTCTTCCACAGAGAACTTGCCTCTTTGCAGTATTATTTATTATTTGGGCAGAAGGAATCCAACTCCTAATGCAAGTGTCCCTCTTAAAACCACCATTTAAAAGTAAGGCATCATTTCATAACCCTCTTCTTCAGCCAGCAGCTACATTGTCTGCTCTCGGACGGTTGCTTAATTTGAAGAATTGGATCATCAGATGACAAATAAGAATTTATCATCTTGGCTCTGTGGCAAACTTTAAAAAAGCTTAAATAATGTTTCATGGTTGGATTTGGTTTTAAAAAGCATTGTTTTTTTTTTTGTTTGTTTTTTTTAGTTTAATGTAGTTAAGAGCTCGTACTGGTTATAAAAATGCAGTGCAATGATGGATATGGCGCAATAGGGAATTATTTGTTATTGCAGTTTAAGAGTAACCAAGCTTTAGGCGTGGCACTTAGGAACACACAAACAAACTGTCTTTTTAAAAGTATTCCTATCTCTTGAATATTTTTATAGTTTAAATTAAAAAAAAAAACTTTAATAGGATTCTTTGTGATAAACCAACACAAATTATGGATAATTATGAAGAGGAAAGAAAATGCCTTTGTATTTACCCCACTTGAATCTCAATAACACTAAATAAAATCCAGTACAACCACTTGGCATTAGAAGTTAATTGATAAGTAGATATGTCACGTTCCATTGTCTTTTAATGTGCATTTTGAAGTATCGCATTAGAAAAAGTTGATGGAAATGGCAGAATTCGAATTGACTCGCAACGCTTCTCAAAAACGTTTTTAAGCTTGCTTGAGGTGGCTTTTGACTTTTTCAAAAAACAGTAAATGCGCTAAAACAGTAAATGCGCTAAAGAGGAGATGGAAACACATTTGTCGAATTAGTTCTGACGTAGCGAACGTTTACTTCACATGGCTAATCAGCTGTTTCTGCTGCCGGCGTCTTCCCAGATGTTCCAATAACACTTGATAACAGGGCTGGAAGCAGCAGCAGCTGCATGTGGGCCAACGAAGAGACTTGAACATTTCTTAGTCTCATCGGTGAAAAAAAAAAATGTATCAAAAAATTCATTAAAACCTCGCTCCACTACTGATCTGTGGTCCATGCTAGTTAACAACCTCTACTTCCTGTTAATTACAGACGGCATTGCGCTTGGCGTCGCCTTGTTAATTCGCTACAAACCGGTAGATGGAAACACATTTGATTCGCATGTTCTTTTTTGCGACAGTTTAAAAGTTCGATCAAAAGTCACATGAATAATTGCATGGAAACACGGTTGGTATCCACCTGAAAGCTTACCCTGAACACACACTCTCTACACAAGGCGTGTCCAAAGTGCGGCCCGGGGGCCATTTGCGGCCCCTGTACTGATTTTGTGTGGCCCCCCAACTGCATTTCAAGAATGATTATGCCGACCAGCACTGGTGGCTAGTGCAGATAAAAACATTTTATTTTTAATTAGGGCAAAATTATTACAGTAAGTTAATATCTTAAATCTAAATGTTGAATTAAATGTTAGGTACAGCACACACAGGTTAAAAAAAAACCACTTTTTTCTTGGTTATGTTAGTTATTTTTATTCACTTTTTGGCCCTCGAGTGCGTTTGACTTGACAATATCGGCCCATGAGCTAAAAAGTTTGGACACCCCTGCTCTACACCGATGCACCGTCCTGAAACCTTTTTGTTATCCCGTCTCAAAGAGAGGAGCCGGAAACACAAGGGGAAATAAGCAAGCATGCCTATGCAAATTATCGCACTTATTTTAATTAATCATGTGATTAATCTTTATTGTGCAATCAATTTATTTATTGATTATCACGACAGGCCTACTGATAACTGTTGCATCCAATCAGAATCAGCTTTATTGGTAAATTCCAAGTTTGTGTGCACAAACAGGGAAATTGACTTTGGTTTCAAGCACTCACATAGTACAGGTATTGGGTATAGATATGTTCATTTTAGAGGAAATAAAATTGATAAGAAGAACAGTATGTATTTGTATGTACAACATTATTTTATATAAAAGGAAAAAAAAAGAGAGGCAGGTTGTAGTTGTGCAATTTTCTGTTCTGTTCTGGCCCATCTAGCTCCGGCTGGCTCAAGCTCCACAATTACAATTTCAGCAAACAGGAAAATGTCAATAAACTCCTGTTTGTCAAATTTAAACAGTCTAAATAGAGATTTTTAACCACAAATTAAATAAATTCTTTAGATTCACAACAAAATTAACTGTTTTATTCAAATATCGGAGGCAAACCACTCTTTTTGCAATATGGAAGCAGATTTGTCATGTCAACATTTAATTTGACATGTGGTAGTCCTCTCCAGATTTGCATTTTGCTTGTAATGACGATGATCGCACATGCTCTCTTCAGGCTCCAAGGGTCTTCGGAGCAGAGCTAGACTGAGTAACTGCGAATGTAGTAAGATTTGTTTTTCACGGACTCACGGAGGCGGTCTGCAATGGACACGTACAGGAGCGAAGGATGTGGAATTACAGAGTTATTCCTGAATGAAGGGAAGGTTAGCCCTGTTGAACTTCGCTACAGTAGACATTGTTGAGGACGGTGATGGAGAAGGCAGTATGGGGAGTTGTTCTCCAGAGATCCCTCTTCATCTCCACAGTGTTGAGTGGGTTAAGCTCCAGGTTGGTTCTGATTGTACCACTGGACCAGCTGAGCCCCCTCCTACCAGTATGCAGACTTGTCATTGTCCTGGATTAGACCAATGAAAGTGGCACTATCCACAAACTTCAGGAGTTTCACAGATGGGTCTGCTGATTGTTTTTTTGCAGGGGAAGTTGATCCCCAGGCTTTCATAATTCCGATGTTGCATATGTTGATTGCAATAACTTTCATTCAGTAGTAGAAATCATTGCATTGCATTGTATCTCTTTATGCTATGTATATTTATGGACATTTTCTAGATGGAAGGTAAACCTCCACCCTTGTCTCTTGGGGCCTCCAACATGTTTTCGTCTAACATTGTTCTTTTCCAATGGGCTCCATTTACTAATGAGGGTATCTCCTGAAGGCACTTAGTTCAAACTGGATTCTGGAACACAACTGCATACCACACTTTTAAGAATTTTATCCGTAAAAAAAGCAACAACATATTTCCGAATTATGCACTACTTGGCATTGGTCAATGACATAAAGTCCCAGTAAATGGCATTGTGGCTTTATCGTGACAAAATGTGAAAAGGTTCAAGAGGTATGAATTTGTTTGCCTATGCACGATGGTGAGGTGTTCTCAGCCACTTCCTAAAGAAAAAAAGCACATTATGCCTCTGAAAACAAAAACTTAGTTTTGGGAAGAGAGATTTTTTTTCTAAGAAGGGGGAGTTGGAAACTAAACGCACAACAGATAACTGCGTGTAAAGAGTTTTGTTGAAAGATATCCTAGACTGAAACCTGGGATTAAAGTGCTACATATTGACTAATCTGTTATCATCAAGGCGGTGTTTAGGATGGTGTGTAACAACAAATTACCATCCAAGGGGAATTCAACTTGACAGATAATTGGAAGAAATGTTCCTCATAACATGTGTTTCATCAAAACTTTCACTTTAGGAAAGTAAGACGCCGTCAAAATGGAAACAACTGAGTTGCTTGGGCCTTTTATGGATAATTCCAGTATGTTGGACCTCACTTTCTATAATTTCAACCATGATTTGTCTTAATATTTTAGGACATGTGTTGAGGATCTGTACAACAGAACCTGATAAGACTGGAAACCCAATCTGGCTTGGATCAAATCAGTACGAGCAAACCCAACATTTAAACATCAGATCAGCTCATTTCCCTAATTCGTCCGTGTCATCGTTGGGATTGAGGAGCCATTTATTGTACGGACCACTGATTCAGTGAAGGATTCATCCCGAACTTGCTTTGTATAGAATATGCCTCTGCCGTATTCCATTGAGACTTTCTTGGCTGTGTGTGTGTGTGAAGATAAACCTCAGTCCGCCTGTCTCAGCGCATATGATTCACATGGCACGGAGAAGTGCTATGGAATGTGAACCATTGTCTGGGAATGCAGGAGTCTCCTTTTTCCTCACCAAATGGAAACTTGACATCTTTAACCTTCAGGTCTTGTCCTCACACTGATGTGAAGTTTCCCTTTGCTGGTTGATCTTTTTTTAAACTGCTTAAGTCAGTACAGAGGAGACTGAAGACAGATTTAACGGAGGATTGCATTTAATCACTGGATCCTAAGTCACTAATGACAATACGCCCAAGGCATTCATGGTTGCATTTCAATTTGCGTTGGCATTACCCTCTCAGGTTTGCCTGTAAATGCCGTAGGCTCACGCTTGGTGGAAATTTTCCCCATTTGAGCTGAAGCTTCTGAAATTTGTTTTGGAAGAGACCGAATGTATGCGGAAAGCAGATGGTAATGAGGCCAAGCTGAGCGCTGATGCACTTGGCCACCTCATATGTTGCGTACAAAGTATGGTTGCAGCTGAGGATCCCAGCGTTGAGAGCAAAGGTTTGTGGTTGACATTTGCTATGACAAATCAAGAAAGAAGTTTGGCTCCAACGAAAGCTTAAACCCTGTAAAATTAAACTGAGCACTCAAGTTAATTCATGGCCAACCATCCCCGCCTCTCTTCATATTTTAGCAATGCAGAGTGTGCAGCTGTTGGTTTAGTTGAGAAGTTGTGGTCAAAGCAGGAAGGACAGTAAGAGAAGTGTGTGTGGGAAAGTTAGAATTAAACCGAGCAAAGGCTGTAGTCTAGATACAGAGTCTTGCAGCATTAGTGCAATATTGCTTTTTAAAGAAATATAGGGAACACACATTGCTGAAATACTAAGCGTTTAAATGTTATTGCAGAAATAAACTACAATAGAAAAACATTTTATGACCTAACAAAGTAATTTTAAATGTAACTTAATGGGTTGAAATGAAAATGGTACTAGACAGAACGAAATAAGCGATGTCACAACATGTAATAAGTGTAGATTTTGGTAATGCATTCAGTTTTAGGACAAAGCAAAAATATCTAGACCTTTCTGATAAATTGGCAGTTCAAAAGTTTGAAGCTAACAGATGTAACTAGGAAAGGGAGTTAATGTGTTGAAATGTAAGTGGCACTGGAACAAATAATTGAAAATCATAGGATGTGATAAATTTGTAGAATAGAACAGAATCTCTAAATTATGACGTTTCAAAACAAACCTGAAAAGTATTATAAATTGTATTCGCTGGCTTGTGAATGGCAGTACTAGCTTAAACTCATTAGCAATTTTAAACCCATCAGGTTAACGTAAACAACAAACTAGAAAAAAAATTAGAGCATTGTTTTATTAGAATTATTGGATGGGGCACGCTGGTGGTGCAGTGGGTAGCGCGACCCATGTACTGAGGCCTTAGTCCTCGACGCGGTCGACCCGGGTTCGACTCCAACCCGCGGTCCTTTGCCGCATGTCTCTCCCCCTATTCCACCCCCCTTCCTGTCAGCCTACTGTGTTAAAAAGCGAGTCACTAAAGCCGCAAAAAATACCCCCATAAAAATGTATTGGACTCCATTGCTTGCATTGGGATCAGTTTAGGTATTGTAGGAATAAGATACACTTCTTATAAAAAGTAAATATACATTATAACTTATAGATGCTGTTATAGTCAGATAATGGGATAAAATGTGGAGAAGAAAATTTAACTTGATGGCATCAAATCCTACAGTGTGACAAATGTGTAATTTCACAAATTAACAGATAAAACATTTGAGAACTCGTGATACTGTTTTATCACGGTGGGTACATTCACACCAAACGAGAACAAAGCGAATGGAGCGAGTGATTTGCATGCTATCCCTAAGTAAAGGGATGCGAACAACGCGTTTCGAGCAATCTGAATAGCATGAATTGGGCAAATAGAGTGAAGCAAAACTGCAAGTAGGCATGTTGGATACGCGTTTGCTTTTGGTTCAGATTGTTGAACCCAAGCGAGATTTCACTTCAGTTCAACAATCTAAATATGTAACGTATAAAAAAACATTTTCACACTTAAATAAATGCAGGAAAAGGACACTTAAAGACGCAAATTGACAGAAAAGTTCAGACAGTACAATAAGGCTATATTTTTTTATTGAGCAATGATGGATTTACTGACCGAAGACGCCTGTAGTTAGATTCCTGGAGGGCCCTGACACGGAGCAGCAGGTCCTCATACTGGGTCTTGGACTGATGGAAGTACCGCTGAAAGCGACCCTCATCCAGACGCAGCTACAGGTGGTGGTACTCGCTGAACTGGGTGCGTCTCTGGTGGACCCAGGGGCACCAATGCGTTTTTTTTGGGCTTTTCACATTACATACTGGACCGTGACTTGCTCGGTAAAATCCATTTCCGCCATGGTGAGTTGAACAGACAGGACGAACCGGCAAAATTTCACTGTGTTGTCAGCCCGAATTGTTTGCGAGAGAGGCAAAATGTCAAGTGACCAAAGGCAGGCGATCAAGACGAAACATTCGCCTTGTTTGCATTCGGTGTAAAAGTACCTTAAGAAATTATAAATATCCCTTTTAAGTGTTTTGTTTACATCTTTATAACACAATCACATTGTAGTTTGTAACCCAGTTACAAACTGCTGTAGCTGCAGCTGTCAATGGATATCACATCTAGACACGCTCTATCAGAAAATCACTGAGAGATTTTATTTAGAGTGGCCTACTGCTGTTGAAGAAATTATCATTTAAAGATAAAGATTTTGCATTTAAAAAAAAACACCATTAAGATTGTAATTCACCAACCTTCCTCACATGCAGATTGAAATTACTGTGAGACTACTCTCAGGAGGCTCCTTACCTCTGCGCGAAACCTTAGGTTTGCCCAACCGTCTGTCGGAGCCTCAGCCAAAACAGCTGTTAGAGCGCATTATCTACCAGCATGTAGCGTCTTCCTCTCATTATACCTTCTCCTCTTTATTTTTCTTGGGATGCTTTATTTGTGTGATAAAATAACCATAAAATGGCCATTCTTACTTAGCTAAAGTATACCATCTCTGCTCAAACTGAACTTGAGCACTTGTCTGTGCTCTTCCTCTTAGGCATCTTGTTTCTTATCCTTCACTCATTTCCTCTGCAGAAGGATTGTAGCTTTAACTTTAGCAATTAATCCGCTCTTGTTTTCCTGCAACAAAACCGTATCCTTAGACTGTGGTTTGTGTTTGCATGGCTATATGCTAATTCCATCAACACACCTCTGGAACCCAGTCTGAACTGAAAGTTTCCACCTTGATGGCTTTACGGTTTAAAGTCCTGATACGGCAGAGAAAATGGCCGAGTGACTAGCTATGTGAAGCATCGGCTCCCCCTCCCCCACGTTACTTTGTACTTCTTCCTCTTAAAGCCTGCCAGCTCATCAGGCTACAGAGGGGTAAGCCCGGTCTGATGTATGAATGAGCTTGTTTATTAAGGGCTGTATATGTAAGAAGGAGAATTTAAATTCTATTCTGGATTTAATAGGGAGCCAACGTTGGGAAATAGGAGAAATATGACCTCACTTTTTACCTTTCATTAGCACTCTCACTGTTGTTCTAACCCCCAACCTCCTTCCTCCACCTTGTTAAATCGTTAATTAAATAGGATTACTGTATTTTTTTCGGACCGTAAGGCGCACTAAATATTCTTTAGTGTGTAACATCACTCCGCCCCTTCACGTACACAGCTCTCTCCTGAGAGAGAGAGAGAGCTATCCGTCTCTGTCAGGAGGACAGAGTAGTTGGACTACACTGCCCTGTTTCTAACATGAGGCCAAAATAAACTTTTATACTGAATTAACTTGCTAGGTTTATTGTTGCTAGCGCGTACTCCCTGGCTGCCCAAAGGCTCCCACATATTCGGGCATACTGTTCGCATACTGGCGGACTCCGCGCTGACTCTCCGGACGTTTTAACCCTTCATAGCTGAGCGTACTATTGCCTACATTTCTTGCAGCAAATTCCTACAATTGCCGCACTTTCTGCCAGTGGGACGAAGCAACGGAGCGGAGGATAAAATGTGTGATTAGCTAGCTGAGCATCTAGAGCCATTTCTTTTCCAGCAGGCTCCCACCTGTCCACCTGTCAGTGACAACAGAGAGGGACTGTGATGCTGCGCGTCCTTGTGACTGTCTGCTTGGAGCAGCTCAGTGTATCAAGTTCGGTGTCACATATAAAACAGTTTGATGTAAAAACTTCTTGTCTCCGGGAACTTTATACTGTGACACGTACCTGTATGCACGGAGTCTGCCTTGACTACGCCTCGACTGTAGACTTAATGAGAGCATGTATGACAACATGAAGTAGGCTATAAGACAAAAACGAACATGGCATGCCCTTATCAAAACATTCTTAAGGACAGACAAGACAGTCACTACCATTGTGGAGAGGGTTACTAAGCCATTTTAAAGGCTTTTGGGACTCTAGTGAACCTCGGTCTAAACCGCTGGGGAGATCTTAGGACTGGCTGGTCTACCAAAGCTCCAAGAACGCATTGACAACTCATCTAGGGGGATACAACAGAACTCAGAATAACGTTTGAAGCTCTGCAGGCCTCACTTGGCTCAGTTAACGTCAGAGTTAATGATTCAACATTGAGGAGACTGGGCAAAAATGACATCATGGTGAATGAATTCGTTTCAAAACTGCTTTGTTTCAGTTCAGTTGATTTAGTGAACATATTGATAGATAATTACTAGTCCAATCAATTACTTTGAAAGCTGTAAGATTGTGTTAAGTGTACTTGAAACATTTAACCTTAACCTTTAACCTAGCTCAACGAGGAAAAATGTTTGCGATGCAAATAAGCAAATAATGAATTAGGTCATTTAGCTTTGCTAGTTAGTCCAAATGTTTTTGTGGTATGTACAAAAATACTCTGAATTTTAAAAAAGCAGAGTTTTTATACTTTTAAACTGGAATTTTTTGTGTTATTAACTTGGAAGCATTTTTTTATGTAACGGTCATTTGAACAACTGGGTTTCTGGTGACATTTGCTTGTCATGACGTTCATTTACATGACGTTCATTTACTTTAAAGGTATAAAATGAACAATCTCACCCGGAATGTGGACATTTTTTTTGCCTAAGCAGGAAGGTGTCCTCAGATTTGACTCTAACAAGCTTTGTTATCCAGTTCTGTCAGTTCAATGACTGGACAAAACCACGACATATCAGAACATGTACAAACTGATGAGCATGGTGGTGCAAACACAGTACAGCGCATTATGATCAAACATCTCTACATTTATTTTGCCTGGTCGTTCTTCCCAACAAACCAAACGTTTTTATTCTCTTTATTTTTCTTATTGTGTTTTTTTTTGTCTAAAATCATTCTAAAACAGGCCTGAACAATCTGATATGTAGTCCTCTGGTTTTGCAGGTTTTCTGAATATTGCACAACCTGGTTTTGGAGTGAATTTTCTAGGATGTCCACTCCCTAAAATGTTTCATCAGCTAATAATCCTCCTCTCTGTAGAATAATAGACTTCTACCTGTTCTACGGAAATTATCTTGTATGCCAATCCAGCATGAAAAAAACAGCTTTTGACATGCATAATTGTTGATGTCATTCCACATTTACATTGTGGTAACACAAGCCAGTGTGGAATCTGTTGTCCATTTTTGTGCACTTGAGATGAGATTCAAAAAAGTTTAGAAGCTGGTTAAGGTTACATTGTCTTTATTATGTTTCCGGCAATTGAACTCTGATTAAAAGACTGTGTGCACTTTCTGGTTAGAATGATGGTATACATATGTTTTCACAGTTATATGCATATAGGTACATAGGAACAACTTTAAAGTCAAAATATGATCTGAACGTGGGAGGTCAGATCTGTACATTAGAAAATACAAGTGGTCATTATTCCTTTTATTTGTTAACCTCCTTGCTGGATATCCCATAACTAGAAGTACTGCTGGTTTTTGATCATCTGCTTCGTCACAATGTGAACCCCCTATTACACAATAACAAAAACAGGGCCTCCACGCACAAAGGAGGAGGAGGAGCTTTGCTTGGCTGGCAAGTGAAATAGGAAATATGGAGTCTTTTTCAAGTCCTTATTTTAGATTCAGATTCAAATAACATTCTTCGCATAGCTTCATGACTGTACCTCAAAGATTAATGAGTTTTGTGCAGAGATTGCGAGAGGATAGCAAGTCCTCTCTTGTGATGAAAAAAGAAAGTTGTCTAATCTTGGGAAACACTTCAACCAAAAAAATGTTTTAACCAGCGTTTACTTCATCCCTTTTGTTTGGAGGTTTCCCTCGTTCGGCCAATATCGTTCGTTTTAACTCGAGGCTTTGACAGTGTGTGGACTCTTTATACGTTAGTGTAATCCCAGCTGCTGTTAGGATCATATCAGCTTGGGTTTTGAGGGCTTTCAAGAGACTGGTACTTAGACACTGGGTTGTGTGCCAGGGTCTGGCAGTCTCAAAAGGTAGTAATTTGACTGGTAAATGTGTCATTATTCCCAACGTGGAAGGCATTGGGGCAGACGGGCGGGCAGAAGGAAGAAGAGGCTAAGTGGATGGATGGAGATAAACAGCAATAAATGGACAAAGTCGTTGGGGGGAAGATGTTTTGCAGCTGACAGGCACAGGCAGGTTAAAAATGTGACAAAGTGTTTATTCTGGCTGACTCAACTTTATGGAACATTTCTGTCCTCTCCTGCCTTTGTTAGCTTTTGCAATGCGTGGGTGGTCCTTCCAGGGATGCACACATCGGTTACACCTCTAGGTCGCACCAAAGGCCCTTTCTGTCAGGACTCAGGTGACTGCTCACGTTGTGTTGAGGGAAAGGAGCAGTCATACTCATTGCATTTTAACTACGTTTCTTCTCAGTTTATATTATAGCCCTATTTTAGATCAAATTTTTATCTTATGGGGCTACACAAGACAAGCAGGTCCAGATCATGTCCAGTTGTATAGAAATCAGTTAATTCCACTCTGATCCAATCATGCTGTCAGATTCAGATCTTTTTCCGGTTGATTACATCGAATCAAGACTTTGCAGCAATCCCGTTTCTTATGTCAGCTTTTGGTGACAGTGGAGAGGAATGACTCCCTGGTAACAGGACCAAAAAACCTCTTGCAGAAGCAGACTTATTAGGAGCAGCCATTTATTGTTGCCAATAGGGAGTGGGAGAGGATAGTTTATCCATAAAAAAGACACAGCTACACACTGAAGCACCGAGCCTGGTGTACTTTCTATGGGGTAGAAAACAACTGAGCTAACAGAAATTTAATTGTTGCAACAGTTGAGATTAAAATTCTAGCAATAAAAATGTCTTTTTTTTTCTCTCCACTTGTTTATTATTAATTTAAAACGTTAATTGTAATCCTACCTGCGATGTTTTATTTCCATCCATCCGTTGATAAATGACAGGTCTTTTACTCACTTTGTGAAACTGCGCTTTGAACAAAAATGAATGCCTCTTAGCTGCATAAACCAAGCATTGTGTGCAGCAATAAGCCCAAATTGATATGCTTTGCGTGCTTGCATTGCTAATCAGTTTCGCCTCCCTCCGCGTTGCCAGTTTTAGCAAAGCGTGTGATCCGAATGGCGATGTTTGGAGGCCTCGTCAGATTCGGTTATTGCTCTCATCTCGTCTTAATTACTGTTGTGTGACTGGCCGTTTCTTACCCCCGTCGTTTTCACAACCGACGCTAAATGTGTAGCTAAACATAGACGTCTGGCCCTATGGAGGGCGTCTCTTAAGAGTCGGAGCGCTTTTGGAGTGCGATGGTGTGCAGAGGCGTGGGTTTTTGTTTACAGGCTCACATGAGAGGTGTTGAAGATGTAACGAGGAGGGCGAGGGTTTGCAGGTGTTTTTACATACGCATACATCTGTTTCTGCTCATTACTATGCAAGCACAAGCGGTGCAATGCCTCTCCCGCATGCTTGTTTGAATAAATACCTGGGTGGCAATGTCTAATGTGGGACCGCAAATGGAGAGAGAGAGAGGGGGGGGGGGGCATAACTTACAGCATACAGGAAGCTGTGAGGGAAAACAAAGTTTAGCCAAGCTCTGACACGTCTGTAAACAACACGGGCAAAGTTGTGGAGCAGAGATGGGAGACAAAAAGAGGCAGAAGGAAGGAAGGAAGGAGGGAGGGACAACTGGGAGGGAGGGAGGGAGGGAGGGAGAAATAAGCAGGCATTCGCCTTTCTCTGTCAAATGAGGCCAGTTTTGGGAGACCACTACTTTAAGTTGCTGCTTTGCATCTTTTCTTGGGCAAACCATTGAGAGTAACTGGTATGGTTTGAAGGATTAAAAAAAACCAGTTTGGAGGCTAATTCAAGGTACGACACTCACTGTCCTTTTTGTTAATGAAATCTGCTTTAAGAATTGTATCGCCAGCATTATTTGCACTTTTTAGCTCTACGTCATTAAAATATGTGTAAATCCACAGCTTACATGCAGCCAGTCAGTGTTTGCTCTGTTTCAGTCAATGTTTTTTCTCTCAGCCAGAATCATAGATGTATGATGGAAGGCTCAGCAGCTCCTGGGTGGTCTCAGGCCTCACAGCCAGTCGTGTACCATGTTGTTGCTTTTTTTTTTTTTTTTTTTTTTAGATTTACTCCAAACTGATGATGTTAACATCCTGTCTTGGCGTCATCGTCCCTCGCTCTCCATCTCCCTTGCTTTTGGGCTTGGTTGCATGCTTTCCGATATTTTCTTTTGGGTTATATCCTCAGCAAACGAATGCTGTGTGTGCAAAATTATAACCCCGTCAAGAGAGGTGGCAATTAAAGTTGCACGTCATGCTGTTTAAGTCCAGTGTGGTATTTAAACACCAGAAGCAAGCGCTACACAAGCTGCCGTTGGACTGATGTTTGCATGAATTGAAAGCACCCCTGAAAAATAGGGTGTAAAAGCCTTAAAATATATTGATCTTTTATTACAGCAGCATGGTCTCACAGTGGAAAATTGAGAAAAACCCAACAATAATTGAATTTATTCAGTGCGGGGAAAATATACCATTTAGAGAAATAATTGCTTTTAGCAACCTAGTTGTGGTATTTATACCTTTTGAGTACTATAAATGTAATCAATTTATAGTTCACATTTATTTTAGGATAGCTTTATTGGTAATGCATAGTTTCTTTTTTTCCCTATAAATAAATGACACAGCCCACATGCTTATTTCACTTAGCTACTCTTTGTAATGGGAAAGACATAAAAGCAAAGGCAGATGTGTATTAATCTTCATAAGTTGGGAAATGGCGACAAGAAAATGTATAATAGCCTAACAGCTGTGCCCATGTGTATAGACATAACAATAATTTAACTGTTTTTTTTAAAGATAACTGGAACCATAAAGAACAAAGGTGATGAGCACCCAGGTTTATGTTGCAACCATGCACGGTGAGGAGGATGGTAAGGAGGTAAAAACGTCCAAATCTCACCACTGAAGAACTGCACCAAGGTGTTGCATGCTGATGTCTGCATGGTTATCTATGGAGGCACATCAGAAGAAAAAAAAAATTCCCAGCATCACAAACACAATAGTGAAGATTTTTCCACTCCATTGGGACTTTGTGTCAACAGTCGAGCACTACACTTCATTTCCCCTGTTATGTACAGTTTAGGGTCGGTGATACTTTTTTTTTTTTCCCCTTCTAAAAACCCTGGGAACCCTGTTGGAGTGCATGGCATCATGAACCCTTTGAAACAGAAGGACGTTTTAAGCAAGCATCGGGTGGACTCATGGTCACCGGGTCCTTCTACAGGGAGGGTAAAGACACAGAGAGGCTAAATTAACACAGAGTAAAAGTTAGATTTTTTTTTTTCTCTGTAAGGTTATGCTTCTACATTAAAACATAAATTTCATATCAAGGCATCGGTGTCTAGTGTCAGTCCTCAAGAGCTTCTGTCCTGCTGGTATCGCCACAGCTGAGCCGAATATGTGAGTCATTGATATCCTTAGGATGTGACGTTTGAATCAGCCGTGTTGGAGCAGGACCATGTCTAAAACATGCAGGACACCAACAACAAGTTGGGCACCCCCTGTGTTGAGGCTTTTTTTTTTTTTTTTTTTACATGTCTTTAGCAAGGGTGCCAATTAAATGAGGTCAGCACTGTAAATGAATGCTTCTCTTTCCTGCCCTCTCCCCAGAGAGCGAGTAAATTAACATATTTGGGTTTGATGATGTCTCTGCAGGGCACCATCATGGAGGATATGGACTTTGAGCGGCGCCGGGAGCTGAGGAGGCAGAAGCGGGAGGAGATGCGCCTGGAGGCCGAACGGTGAGACACATTTTGGGCAGTCTTTTATATATATCACTTATTATATATTTTTTTTCAGTCTTTCACAGTGTGAACACCTCCGCCTCATCGAGGTGAATCTGCTGTCGTTCAGGATATTTATTTATTTATTGCTGTGGAAGCGGTGCAGAGCGGTTTGTGTTGTGTGATGATGACTCCCTGGTTGTTAATTCTTTGCACGCCACCTCTGATGCTCATGCCAAGTTAGCGGAGGACATTAGCCAGGAGCTGGGTCGTTTGAAAACAACACTCAGCAGATATTGGCTTTCCCCAAAGCAGGCAGGAAGAAGAAAGGCTTGATAAGAAATCTGATACGCTCCGTGATGACCTTTAATGTTCAATCATGCCCTGCCTCCCTGTTTCCAATTTTCTCTCCCAGATCCTATGGCCTTCTGAACCCGCTTTTATTTAGTGGAAGAAACTGATTAAACTAAAGTTGGCATCTGCAAATTGATTCAGCCGCAACCCGCCAAGTGGACTAATCAAAAAGGTTGTTAAGAGGCGTTTTTTATTGTGAGGACTTTATATAGCGTGACAAGAAACTGTTTAGGCTCAGACTTGTTTTATTTTTTTATTTTTCTAAAAGTCTCTTCATCTGTGGTGCAGTCTATAGAATTGAGGAAGAGTCTGATTTGGATGCAGATAACCGGCCAAGGTCACTTGCTGCTTAAAAGCCTCGTATTGGAGCCAGCATCACTCATGGCCAACAAACTGACACCGGGTTGAGTTCTGCAGAACGCTTAGATGTTTTTCCTCTGATACTTCATTCTGTGACATTAAGAATACGTGAGTTGCATCTATAATAAAGAGTGAGCTTTGTCGCTCAAGGTGAAATTGTTGTTTATGTGCGATGGGTAAATCTGCAGTATAGCTAAAGTAACATGTAATACTGTACACAGTTATTTCATGCAGGTATTGAAACCAAATCTGTGTTGAACCTGATGGGCGAGTTGTCATTTTTGGTTTGGAATACAGCAGCAAGTATAATATCTTAATCTCCAGCACTAGAACCGCAGATTTCAATGTATCTGTTGAGTAGGACAAGATGTTGTTATCCCAATAGATACCTGATGCACCGACGAGACACTGGCCATCAAGTGGGTAATGGCATCCCTTGGGTTCTCAAGTGAGCGCCCTCCTTCTTGGGTGTTTTTTTCTGGAGGATGTGACGATATATTCACCTCTCGAGACAACCATGAGATACGAGACAAGAGTTTAACAATATTTTGGAAAAAATGACAGTTTTTCAAAAGAAAATCCGTTTTTAACTCTTTTTGTATAATTTTAAAGGGGGTGTTATTGCTAACAAAAAAATGCATTGAATATGCTCTGTTTTGTGCCCTCACAAATCTATTATGGAATTCACAGATCTTGACGCATCTCTGGCTAATGATTTATCAGATTGTTGTTTGACCACTAAATATTTTAAGGTTTTAAACTACAGGTGCAGAGCTGCTGCTGAGATGAATGAAAAGCAGTTCAATAGCCCTTCAGTCTAGCACAGACAGACCCAAAGCATACTTCAGCCCTGTTGGCAATTTAAGGTTATTTGCAGAGTGCTCACAAATCGATTACATCTTGTCTCTCCGTCACTGTTTTTTTTTTTTTTTTTGTTATAAACAATTTAAATTTGGCAGTGGCTCCTTTTTATTGCTTTTGTGAGTGTGGTCTGCTAGTTCAATGACCAATTTCATTTATTTGCTTCAAAGTAACAGTCCCAAACATGAATTTGGAGGATGTCAAGCTTAAAGCCCCTAATACATATTCTGGCCATAATAATCCTATGAATTAAAACAGCAGCTATATAGGGCTTCTAAAATGGACTTCACTTTAACAAAAAACACCTAACAAACACTTTTCTTTACCTCGGAAGCTAAATGCTACAAAGTGTTCACACGCTAGTTGCTAACTCTGTGCCTGTTAGCTGATACCAAACAAATCTTCATATGTTTTTTTTTTTTTAGATGTTTTTTATCCTAAATTCCCACTATCTGTGGTAGGGCTGGGGCAGTATATCGTGGTTTTATAAATTATCAAGATGAGAAAATGAGTGAGCAGAGGAGTTATCAAAACAAAGACGGCCGTGGGGGGCGCATGGTGTAGCTGTAAATCGGCCATGCCATATATGATGTAGCTGTTAAGGTTTCCCCACTTCATTCTCAGCCCATTTCCTGTCTGACAACTGGGAATAAAAGTCACTAGTGCCTGAAAATCTAGAAAAATGGGAAACTAATAGCACTTAACTTGGCGCAGATGTGTTTGGGAGCTTTGGCACTACATCGCCATGGGAATTATGGGTTATATACATTCGATTTCAGCCCCGTTTTTGCTGTCTGTTTTAGTCTTGATCACCTATTGGTAATGCAGTTGTAAGATTGTACATTCGTGTGAAAAGTGTTGCCCGTTTAACATTTTAGCCCAAACTTAGGAGGTTAAAATATGTAGAATCAAAATGAACAGATATTGGAATTCCTAGAAAAGCAATACGCTGGTGTTTTGTTTGAGGGAGGGTAACAGGGGAGGGTTTTTTTTCAAAGAGGCTACACTAAAAAAAAAAGATGGTGAGAATTTAGTATAGGATAGCGCTTCGCATTCATTCATAGGTTTTTAGATTCGAGTTCTCTACAGCTATTTTTGTTAAACGGTTCTGCAAAAATAATGTCTTGAGGGCCTCTTTTAATTTCCACCTCTCAGACTTTCATGCCTCATTTCCTCAGATGCACTTCTAATAGCTGATTTAAGTGAAGCTTAATGGTTTCACTGCATAACCCCCAACCCCCTTCCCACAATCCACTGCTAGAATTATTTATACATTTTTCAAGTGTTTATGTTACATAGAGAAGATGGAAGCAGACTAAAAAAGAAGCGACAGAAGAGATGGAGGCTCAACTGAAGGAAACTGTTGCGTTAATTCATGATATTTGGTCAGCAGCCACAACTTCAGCTTTCAGGCAACACAAATCTGATGTTAGTGTATTTCTGATAAACCTGACACAGGCAGGTATTAGGTTTAGGGGGTAATTATTTTTTCCACATAGAGCCAGGTAGGTATAGCTTTTTAACTTAAATGAATGAAATCATTATGTGATAACTGTATTTTTTTATTTACTCACCTTATCATTAATAATAAAATTGGTTTGATGATAAGGTATGGCAAAACGAGCAAAAACAATAAATCTGTAAGTTGGCAAATACGTTTTCGCAGCACTGTCTCTTGCAAGTAGTCTCAACCCCAAGCTGTCTTGTTGTTCTGCTTGAATTCAACCATAACTGAGAAGGCTATGAGAGCAGAAGAGAGGGAATGTGGGGCCATGTAATGATGCCTGTAGGAATGCCAAATTCCTGGCCATTATATGTGTTTACTGGCCAGGTCTCCACTTACTACATGCTTGGACACTGCTATTGTCTGTGTGGGAGAGAGCTTTTTCATCTAGTGTGAGTAGTAGTGTGGTCAGTAGGTGTTTGCACTCTGTACTCGACCCCGTTGTGCTTTGTGTGGGGCGAGTGCCTGTGTGGAGTAGATTCTTTTTCTTTTTGTGTTTAACATCAGAGGTGATGAAAGCTTGACAGGCTTTATTCAAGTTTTTTTTTCTTCTAAATGTATGTTTTGTCTGTATGGCGTGGAAGACGGGCAGCCAAGTCTTCCCTGTTCTGTTTAGCATCAGCCTCCGTTAGTCGTATGTAAATCGTTGTAGAGACCGAGGCGCACGGAGGGCTTTGATTTACTTTTAGGTTTATTCAATAAAGCCACACACGTTTGCATATTCTTCCTCAAAGCTCAAAGCTTTCTCAGACTCTCGTGCTGTTCAATTCCCAAATCAATGCTACTCATCAGTGCCGGAGTATGTTTTCCTTCAGCGAAACACACTCAGACAGGAATGTCTCCAAAGAGCTCACAGACGTGGAATTTTCTCAGTCAATTCAGAAACCGTGCTGCTTTGGCCAAAACTAGCCTTTCTTTGGGCAAAAGTACACATGAGTCAAAAAGTTGTGGAATAAAGTTGATAAACATTTCTATAGGCTTTTAACTTGTACAAAATAGCTGTACATGCAGCTAGTTTTTAATGTAAAAAAGGATTCTTAAGTCAATAAGTAGTATTTTGTGATTTATTACTATTTATCATGTTGCTTATATATTAAACTTGTTTTAAGGGAGATTTGCTGAAAAAAATCTGGTTCAAATTGTCCTACATTTTCAGCTAATGCAAAGCTAGTGGGTAGCTTTGTGCTAACAGGCAAGCTAACAGTCACCTAGCTCTACACAATTTTCTTCTTTATATAAAGTGAAAGTATGTGAAAGTGGTGGGGGGGAAAAAAGCTTTTTTCTTCTTTTTTCTGGTATTTGTTTCTGTGTTTTATTTATTTTTCTTTGATTTAGCTGTAGATATAAAAAAAATTGCACAATCATAGTGCCTGTTTGCATATTGCAGTCTTTGCAACTTCCGTTTTTGTGATGAGACTTCAAATTGTATTTAAAGTCTCCAGAGAGATCAGGTACACAGTCCTTCATTGCAAAGAACCGTAATAGCTCAAAAAGTTTAATTGCTTTTACACTGGAGATATTTCTTGTTATATAAATTGGTGGCATATTTAGCTAATTCTTAAAGTAAAAATAACAGCTTTACAAGAAAGTAGTTGTTGCTTGTTGTGAATATTAAAGGTGCAGTTGCTTATATATTGTGTTTAGGTTTTTTTTAGGGTTTTTTGTGTACCAACAGTGCAGAGCTTAAGTGTTCATGCTCTGATGTGAAAAAGTTTGGAAAATATCCAAGAATGACCGAAATTCTAAAGGATGTACAAAGATGGACAACATAGATATACTGTATGAAAAACAAAATCCAAAAAACTTTGGATGTCCAAAACCATTTGTCTTTGAACCACAAATGGTATCAAACTTAGACCAGGAATAACACGATTATTTTCTAGCAATATGAAGCAGCATGTCGCAAGAAATATGTTTCAGTGGAGTCTCTAACTCTGAAATTAGAAAACACAGAATTATTCCTGGATCATCTTGTCATTCTTATGTTGCTTTCTTTCTGTTGACCTAATCCTACCCTTTCCCCTTCATTCTTTACGCCTCTTCTGACACTCCCCTTGAGAGACCAGAAAGTGCTGAGGAAATAACACCCATCCCCTGTGAATGAGCCATGTCAAACAGCCCCCACCCTGGCTGAACTGACCATTCCAAACATGACCCGATCCTGCTTCGTAAACCTTTGATTCTGACAGGAACACAACCGGATACAGATAGATGGAAACATTGCACGGATGGAGCGGTTGCTACCTAATTTAAACCTTGTGTGTCAAATTCTAAATTGCTAAAAGGCCCTAAAAGCAGCTAGTTTTCAGTTAGGGGTATTTAATGTCATTATGTACCATGTCATTTATCTGTAAATGGGAACAAATTCATGTGGGTGGGACTGTATATCAACTAACGTTGGGTATCCTTGGAGCAGGCCCAGAGGAACGCAGGGAGGGTGGATTCGGGTCCTGTGGGCCCGGAGTAGGAAAGGAAATAATGCAGAGAGGCCAGCGTGGGAATGGGTCAGCATTTCTGACTGCCTGTCCACAACCCCGCCTTCCATCCTCCCTCCCGCTACCATCCTTAATTCCTCTGCCCTCCCCTCTGGTCGCTGCAGCCTTTCTCTCTTCACTTTCCTCCCTCCCATCACTCTGTCCCTCTGTTGCCACAGAGGGTTTAAGAAGCCTTTTCCCATGGGCATTTCCCAAATTATTTTCATCGACATTTCTGGGATGTTTTGTTGTAATGATAATATTTGGACATTTTTCTCCATAATAGCAATGCTTTGTCTGCAGACAGTTGATTCTGAACGCTCGTGCAAATCTGAGCCAGATCTGATAGTTTGAGCTGGGAATTGTCAAACTGCAGTGTCTTTAACTTTTGCTGTTAAGAAAAATTTATTTTATTAAGATTTTATGTGATAGACCCACACAAAGGAGGGCTTTTCTGTCAAGTGGAAGTGAAATAATACAATAAAAAAACAATTTTAAGATTAATCATGCATGCGTTTTCCTCTTCCTTTAATCTAATACCCCTGAAACGATCTTCTGCAGATGTCTTTGGAATACAAATGCATGCCACACTTTCCAGATTTTATTTGAAAACCACATACCATTTCCTTCTACTTCACAATAATGCTCTGAGATGAAAATCCCACGCAACGTTTGTGGTTGTAATGTGACGTGTAGAGAAAGGTCAAGGGGTGTAAATACTGTAGCTGTAAATATGCAATCTTGCATTTTGCTTTCCTTACATTTTGTGTTTGGTCACCTGTTGCATGGTATACACCAGCAAATACACTTAGGTGAAGCTTATAACCGTGGCTGCACATCATTTTGCACAGGAAAAGTTGGCCAAGATAAAATCTGCAGATTACTCCTTTTTCCATTATTGTGCACACCCTTTCCTTCCCGTTTTTCATTTCCCGCTTCTCCTTTTTATCCCTGCTCCCCATTTTGCTCACTCTCCCTTGTCCTCTGCTCCCACCTCATATTTCTGTCGGTATGCTGATAGAGTTTGGGGCCCAGGTAAGGAAGGGGGGGATATTAAATCAGGGCTTTGCTTAGTGCGTGTGTCTCTAGCCAAGGCTGTGATTGACAGGAATGCTAATTCAGCTTTTAGGAGTTTGTTCTTCTCTCCTACTGGGGAATCTTTAACCCTGAGATTCTCGTCGTCATCGCAGCCACCAAGGACCCTTTTGTTCCATTTTTAGCCCCTGTCTTTCCCTCTTTCTCATGACATTCGGTGCCGTTTCTGGGGCGGATCGGTCCCGTGGGAGTTATGGCACTTGTTTCGCAACTTTTTTTATTTTTTTTATTTTGTCTCAAAAAACATCACGTTACCATGGCAAATTAAATGAAGGTTAACAAGCTTTCTATTACAAGGGGACATATAAGTATATAGATTGCTCTTTGGGATTATGGCTAATGTAAGCGTACTGCACGGTTTTATGAATTTATTAGGATTTTCCTGCAAAGGAAAATGATAAAATGTAAAAGATTTCCTGTTATTCTGCATTCCTTTGATTTAACTTATTGTTAATGTCTTGAGAAAAGAGAATTTCCATGACTTTCCATACTGTCAGCGGGAAAAACTTAGTAAGCTCACGTTACTTCTGTAGGATTTAAGAGGGAAAGGAAACACACAGCAGTTGCTAATCAATTCCACTTGATTTATCGATCACCGGCAAGGTTGACCACATCTATAAAAGCTGAAGTTTTGGAAGTTGGCTAATCGGCACTGGAATTGGGCATTCATCTGTGTTAACGCGATGCTATAAGGCAGGAAGATACCAGCAGTAACCTCAGAGCTGCAACTGCTCTTGCCCATCAATCTGAGTTATTGGTCATAAATCCATTTTCTAACCATTTAACTCTATCTTTCTACAGGGAGAAATAATTTGCTGATCTGAAGCATACATACTTGCGTTTAAACAATGTCAGACCAGAAATGCATCAGCTTGACGAAACAAGTGTTACTCCCTCCCTATCTGGAAGGAATGTCAAGCTATTTCAAGTCTTTCCTTCTCCAGTGAAAAACATCATTCACGGTTTGTTGGTCTGAAGGATAGAGTTGTGTATTAACACTAAAACAGCCTATTTTCCGTATAAAGAAAAACATGACAGAACGACTTAGGTTTGCCAAGCTTCATGTGAACAAACCAGAACAAAGTAGCGATGTTTGGCTCTAATGCACAGTGTCACATTTGAGGAAACCCAAACTCAGCATGTCGGCACAAACACCTTCAGCCAGCTGTCAAGCAACGGTGGTCGAGGAGCGATGATTGTGACTTTGTGTTGCAGCCACTGAACCACAGTACCTTAGAGTAATTTAGAGAACTACTCTGTATACGTTTTGACTTTTATATCTTGCCTCAAAGTGGGTCTGGCAACAGGAACAAAAAACAAGAGCAGCAAATCTAAAAGAGGATGGCTGAGAAAGAAAAGAATGAATGTTGCGGTGGTCCCGTCCAGACCTCATCATTATTAAAATGCTGTGGTGGGACCATTGGATTGTAAAGAAGAATGGGCCACATATTCATGTATTGCAATTTGACAGACTGATAAATTATAAGCCATTTTCTTTCTTGTCCTCATGACTGTAAAGCTGGACATAGACTTCCTCCTTTATGCATTTCGTTGAGAAACGTCACCTTTTTCCAAGATCTGCAGCGAATATTGCATATTTTTAACCTTATTCCAACGTCAGTTTTTAAACCCAAAGTTCTATGATTTAAGGATTCGCGTATGCGGAGCCCTGCCTGAGATCACCGATGTCCCTGTCCCATAGGCCTTGCATGGGTGTCGGCAGATTTATCGGTGCCGTTATGACAACATCGTTCATGTGAGAGCTGTGTTGGAGACCGAGCCAGCGGAGGGTAGCAGCTGAAAGCCAAAGACTGAAGGGAAAAGTTGTTCACAAGCTGTAAAACTGCACCTAAACCAGAGCAGCTTTGGCTCCGCTCACCACACATGTTACAATTAGCATGCAGAGGCATGCTTCGCTGGCTGACCTCAAAAAGCTGCGCTGTGATCTGAGGTAGCTGGGGCATGTGGTTAGCTGTGGGAGTGTAAAGGTCAACCAGGGCAACGCCGATGAAGCGTGGAGCTCAGTTCATAAACGTCAGGTGGCCCGAATAACCTGATTTCAGCTAGGAATTTAAAGGTTTGGAAGGAAAAAACACACCAAAGCGATTCCTTTGCCATGTTAGATTTCCATATTTAAGACGCATCCTTTGAAATTTTGCATCAGAGGTACTTTGGAGTGTAGTGTCTTCCTGGAAAACTGCTTCATGCAGTTCATGTTCAGTTACAACTTTGGCCCCAGTGAAAGTCTGAACTTGTTGTTTTTCATAATTTATGCTCAGTTATTCAAAGTAGCTTCAAAGACTGAACTTTATTAATCTCTTTTTATGATGCTTGTTGGCGGATTGCATTAAATAGATGTAACAGCATGGTTCTTTGCTGGTTTTTTTCCCCTTTTTACAAAAGTACATCTTTGGTAATGTCTGGGTATTATAGTAAGTAGAGCAGGAAGATTGTAAAATCTAATCCAAAAACCAGATGTTTACCCATGTCTTAGACAGGACATGCTTTGACCTTTATCACATCTGCTGTATGCTTGACCAGCTTTGCATTTCAAAGAGGGGGCACTCTAGTAAAGGAGAACAGATACTCCCAGGTGTAAATTCAACAGTAGCTTTGGAGCTTTTATGGGGTTTTTGTTGATTATTTTAAGAAACAAACGACTTTTGATCTTAACAATCTATACCTTCCTCTACTTTAATTGGCACCCTGGTTCAAAAAAAGGCCTAAAATTAATAATCTTTCATTGCAGTAGCATAAAAAACGTTTGTTTATTTTGTGCAGGAAAGCATATTTTTGAAAGAAATAAGCGTTTCTACAAACCTTTTGCACAGGTGTTGACACCCCAAGCCCTACAAAAATTAACTGACAATTAAAATATGCACCACTAGTGGTTAAAATAGTTCTGATTTTTAAGTTTCGGAAAAGGTAAAATCCTAGTCAGTGACTATAGCGTGACAAAGAGCTACTAAGTGACCCCACGCTCTTCAGTGAATACGTTGTTGCTGAAGGAAGAATAATTAGGGTTTGCTATTTTGTTTAGGATCAGTAAGCATAGGGATAAAAAGATATTTGACTTTGGCAGATGAGTAGTGCCACAATTCTGTACATCAATAAGTCGTTAACTAAATATATATGCAATCATTGAATTAAAATTGGAACCACATACAGCAAAGATATCAATTATTATTCTGACATGAAATGGTTAAGGAAGTTCTTTGTTAAATTAAATAAAGCTAATTTACTTTTCTGATGTATGTAGGAAAGCCATATTTAATATGTATTAAACCATGCCACCTCTGGCCCTTGCAAGTCATTTCTTACTTTTTACTGATCTAACTTACTTTTTAACCGATCTGTTAATGTATGTTTACTGAACTAAAATAACTACATTTTCTAACATCAGGCTGAGTAGACAACTACCTTCAGAGGTGGTCCCTTTTGGGACGAATGAAATAATAGCTCTGTACGTTCAGATCTGCAAAATTACCAGATGGCAAAGGGGCAAAACGGCCAGCATCTGTATTCCAGACCATTTCATCTTTTGTTTTAAATGAGTCAGACCTTGTTTTACAGCAGCTTCTCCCCCAAGCATTTTGATGTCACTGCTGCTTCTGATATAACTTATGACCATAAACTGCAAGAAAGCTAGAAATAAAAATATTTGCTATTAACTGGAGCTCTTGGAGAAATCCAAATTGGCTAACATCGGCATGCCACGTCTTTGCAAAAATAGATCAGATATTATCCACATATTTGTGATCGGCGCATCTTTTGGTATTTTTTATTTTATTAACGTCATTCTTTTTATTCAATTAGTAATCAATGACTTCCTGTTTTTTCTGGTTTCTAAATATTAGACAACACAGAGGCCCATTTCTCTAAGCTACCCCTTCGTAATCAGAAAGAGAAAAGAACATGCAATTTAAATAAGACACGCATGTCTTCATTTGAAGTCAGGTAATGGCTACAGGAAAAAAACACTACTCTCCTAAACTTGCCCATATCTGCAGTGAGGTGCATAGTTAAATAGTTTAAAACTGCTGAAACTGTGACAGACAAGCCGGGATTAATTCAAGCTAATCTTGCCAAAGTGCACAGTAAAGCTCACCGTTACTGAACTTTAGCCAATTTTCAACGTCAGGTTGTTATTTCAGTCAAAGGGTTAAATAATTTAAGAGTTTTGTACGTGCAAATACCTGCACACTTTGCAAAGATTATCACTGCCACAAGGTTCATTTGACATGCATATCCACAGTTACTGAACCGTTCTCCTCATGTCAGCTCAATGTAAAGAGGATTCACTGGATGTTAGTGAAACGTCAATTCAATGCTGTTAGAAATACTTGATTCCAAGCTTTAATGTGTTTCTGAAAGAATTATTAACTCCTAAGATAGTTATAACTTCGACCAGATCTGGACAAACCCGAAACACTTTCGTGATTCTCTCTTATCCGCGGCCAAGCTAGGTCTCGGGCTGACATTTTATCGGCTCGTGAAAACTGAAGCCTTGATAAGAAGTATTAGATGTCTCAAAGCTGACAGGTCAGCGTGATAAGAGAAAGGAGTGGGAGGGGGGGGGGGGGAAAACCCGAAGCAAATCCATCAGCTCTGGTCACTGTGGTGATTACAGTCCAATTTAAAGAATCATTCGCTTTGAAGTTTCCGACTTGGAGGTTTAATTGAGGATGGGAAGAAGGGTTGAAAGTTGGCTTAAGAAGGAAAAAAAGGCAGAAAAGAAAATGTCCTTTCGTCCTCTCACTTTGCTTTTCTTCTTTTTGGCTCCGCTCAGCATGCTCCGGGTCGACGACGACGAGGAGGAGGCTGCCCGGGAGAGGAGGCGCAGGGCACGTCAGGAGAGGCTGAAAGGCCTGGAGAGCGAGGAGCCCAGCAGCCAGCCAGACAACGCAGTCATGACCAACAGCCACAGGTGACACTCGCACAGCAACACGGCTTTATAAACCCATGTTCCGGTTTAATTAGCAGGAAAAGTGCAGCAGCGAAACAAAAAAAAAAAATGCTAATTTATAGCCAACGCTTTAGCTCTCCCTCAGCAGGGAATTGCTCTGAAGCTCTCCTACTGGCATAGAGTGCAGCTTTTTAAACCCCAATCTACTGTAGTTGAATAAAATGTGCTTCTTGATCTCAGATGAAATGTTGTTGACCTAAATAGCGAGCTGAGCAAGCAGCAAGTTGGGAGGACTTCCTTTCTAGAACATCTCTAAATTAAAAAAAAAAAAAACGCATTCCTGGTGTTTCAGTAATGCATGATCTCATCCCTTTCCGTCTGAAATATGGCCAAAGAACAAAACAAAAAAAAAAAGGAGGCGAGGGTAAAAATCCATCTCGTTATGGTGGCTATTTGATGAATCGTCTTTGCAACAGTGGAAGTGGTAGGACGAACTGACATCCAGAAATACAAACGTTGCTTTGTGGTCATGGATGGATGTTTCCTCCCTTTGGGCTCTGAGATACATCCTGGTCTGGTCAGACAACCAGGGGATTGTGCCCGAGGATGCTGAGCCAGGGCCAAGCTCTTGCAAACCATTGTTGATTGTTTGGAGTGAAAGATAATGTTTGCCAGACGTTTGGGTCAGAATAGTTTGAGTCATGCTGGTTTTAACGAGGTCGAAGGATATACACTTTCAGACAATCCGTTTATGTGTCGTCATAAGATTGATAAGGTAGATGTAGATATTTGTTTTAGATGTGGGTGTGTAAAGGAGCCATGAATTGGTGCCCTACCTGCAGTGAGAGCAATCTTAGTTTGGAAAAATAAACCTGTCATGGGGGAGTCAAGCTAAATGTTAAGCAGAGCAGGGCTTATTATAGACTGAATTTGCAACTTTAAAAATCTAAACTTTCACTTTGCTTTGTTTGTAGTTTGAACATTAGCTCTGTTAAATTACATTAACCCTTGTCACATCCAAACATGCTTGTTTATATAGTGGCTAAATATTTAGCCGAACAGTGACCACATCACTATGTTTACTCGCTAAAATGCGGCTGCCTAATGTAGCTTATAACACATGTGGCATGACTGCAGAAAGGCAGTAATAAATAACTGATTACAAAAGCATGAACAAGATTACTTGGAAGAAGTGCCAGAGAGACAGATCAACTCAAGACGGACGATTAACAATTTGGTAGTTAAACCATGTAATGAAAAAATAACAGGTAAGACCTGAGCTTCTAGGAAAGGTTTTCTCCATACGTCCTGAATAAATCCCGCTCTACATGTTGGTTAGCTTGAGCCTTCAGGAGAATTTCCCTTCAATAAGAGTTGCCAATTAGTTATTTTGTATATTTTGTATATTTAGCGACTCCTCAGCCACTTTCCAAAAAAGCGGCCAGCAAGAAATTTCGCAACTTTTTTGGCTGGTATAGAAAACTTTGGAGACACTGATATATTATTTCCCTTCTTAACAGGCAGCACGTGCTGCCTCCGCCCCCTGTCCTTTCCCAACACACTCACAGGCGACCCAGTCGTCGTGTAGCAGTCTGTCCCAGCTGCAGCAAGAGCCCCCTCCACATTACAAGGTTAAAAACCTAACCAGACTCCAGAAAACCTTAATAAAAAGCAAACATGTTTTAAAAAGTTAGCCTTGAACAAAGGGCTCCTCTTTGCTCCACCGACACACAAACTGCATGTATTTTTACATAATAGATCACACTGCACAACAAAAACACAGCATACCAGTTATTCTTGATATTTCTACATTTTGCTAGATTTGGCCGGACCCTGTAGCTGTTAAATTTTGACCTTTTTGCTGAAAGAGTGAAGGATTGAGTGGAAAGTGGTCCAATAGAAAACATTTTTATTTATTTTGGGATTCTGTAGCTATGCTAAGAATGTGGTACCTTTTTATTTAAATGGGTTGTTTGTGGTGGAGGGTTTTTTTTGTTTCGCCTTGTGTGAACAGAATATTATTTCTATTTTTTAATAAGGTTAGATATCCATTATGATAAACAGTTAAAATTTTTTTGAAATCCTTTAATTTGTGGACAAATATCCGTTTAGGAGAAAAATCCTGTGACTTGGCAACCCAACAATTAAGTTACTTAAAAAAAACACGCATTCTTTTGATTTTGCCTTTTAAAAGTTGATTAGAGAGTTTAGGAGTGTCTATAAGTTTGTTTGCTTTGCATGTAAAGCCTCATTGTATTAGCCACTATTTGAAATGGGAAAGACATGAGGATCACACAGCTGACTAATTTCAAGGGTATATTCTTTTAAGTGAGAAAATGCCTGAGAAAATAGCTACTCATAGGATCTTGTCCACAATAAAAGGAAAGGTTTAAACCTCTGGATCTTTCACAGACAAGGCTGGACTAGGAACCAAGTTTATCTTGGCACCACATACAGTGAGCAGAATGATATGGGAGGTAAAAAAAAAGAGAATCTGCAAAGCCCACTGTTGGACAACTGCAGCCAGTATTGGCCTCTTAGGGTCGCCTCGGCTCCGTATCAGCCATTAGTATCTATCTACATGCCAGCGATTTGTTTTGGAGCTGTATCTGGGTAAAGCAATATCTGGGCTACAATCGCAAATGTCAATGGATGGAGTTTCTTAAATCCCCCAGAATCATTTTTATTGGTCAAATGAATGACTCCACATAGTCTTCCTACCCATTTGACACTGTAGCGTACACAAGTTAATCCCATGTGAGCCAGCCTGGCGCAGGTTTCTGGACGTACCAGAAAATTCTGGCACATTTGGGCTACAGCTGTATGTCCCACATATGTGCTGCTGCAACAGAACCAACACAACTGTGACTAGAATTTTGTAGAAATGACCCAATAATATTAAATCTCATGTTGCATTATGCTGATGCTTCACTTACTTTTGGGAAACTGGATGCTTGATTATAAGAGTATTGCCATCACTCACTGTCTGAATAATTCAGCTAAGAAATTTGCTGAGCAGTTGGAGGCACTCGTAGAGCCATAGGCGGTTCTAGACAGGGACCAATAGGAGCCCCTGTACTGAAGATATAATACTAATTACATTCCTTATATGTGCTGGCACAGAAACCGTAACTGATTGGTCCCTTGGACCAAATACATTTTTTATCTTTACAGTTTTACTTGACTTTTAGCTTCAGCTGCATTGAGATCACAGTTTTTATCTCCTTGATTAAGGGTCTGCAACCTGCAGTTCCCGACCCACAAGTCTCTCGCCTAATATATTAAATGATGAATGTTGTTTTTGTTAGTTTTTTATTTAATTCTTTTGTTCTTTGCCCCCATGAAAAAACACTGGCCCCACTTTGGACCCCCCTGATAGATTTGATCTAGAACCGCCACTGAATTGAAATTTGGTTCCCAGATGGTCAGTAGATTCCTTTATATAAGAGTAAATAAATAAATAAAAACTGGGATGACATGGAAAAGTAACTAACCTGATCATGAGGCAGCAGAACACTGAGTTCGTCTCCATTGATCACAGTATACACAAACTTTTCAGAAGGTCAGCGCATTAAGGTCAGAAGGAGATGTTGTGAAATCCATGTTGAAATGCGTATTATGGGCTTAAGAACTAATTATGAATATATAAATTTGCTGACTTGGATTTATATAAAAATGAATAAAGCTGTTTAAGTGTCCTCTAAATCCCAGCTGTTTTAGCTGGAAACCCTTGGTTACAGGTGAGGAGCATTTCAGGGCCTGCTGATGATGTTTGTAGACACTCTCTGCCTCGGCCCGCGTTGTCTGAACAGCCGACGTCTGCTCTGACCTCAGGGATCGCTCGTTAACGCAAAGCCCACGCAGTGAAACAACCTCCCTCTCCCCTTCCTCTCCCCCTAGCGTGACAGAATCCGTCTCCGTGAGCAGCTCCTATGGAGGCGGCGGGGACGACGACGACCAGGCCCTGCAGGAGCGCATGGCCAAGCGCGAGGAGAGGCGACAGAGGCGCATGAAGGAGGCGCTGGAGAGGCAGAAGCAGCTGGACCCCACCTCCGCGGACGGCGGCGATGGCGTCAGCCTGGAGAAGAACAGCACAGAGGAGGAGAGGCCCTCCTGGCGTAGTCGCCGTTACCGTGACACCATGGAGGAAGAAGAGAAGACTGAAAGCAGCAGCTCGAGGCGGGAGGAAAAAGAGCAAGAGGAACCCAGAGAGGAGGAAGAGGAGCCTGCTCCTGAGGAAGGAGAGGAGGAGGAGGAGGAGGAAGAGGAGGAACAGGAAGTTGAAGTTGAGGAAACCAAACCAAGGAGGTTTAACCTGAGAGAACAGGTCAGTCATGTTCATCCCTATTTATTCGTCGTAGTCATTTAGGAGCCAATAGTTTTATTGTCGTTCTCACATGCATAAGACAGCGTAACATGAACAAAATGTGGTCACATTGGCTCTTATGAAATGAGATTCAAATGGACCTAAAACTACTGCCAGCAGTAACTCTACTCCTACAAAACAAATGAACCAAAACACAAATGGATAAAAACCGACGCATACCAACAATAGGAGTAGGAAAAACGTGCTAAAATGTTGCTCCACAGTGTATTTCCACCCTTACATACGCATTCATACAAATGTTCTAACACTACAAACACAAACTGCAGCGCATTTTATCGGGCTTTTGCGTGATAGGCCAGCAGAGAGAAGGGCTTAGTTGTGAAACTGAAGAGATGGGGAACGCATGATGCTGCCAGAAGGACCTTTTTACCATATGGGGGCTGTTTTTAGGCTAAAGTCGATTATTGTGATTACTTATTGACTCCTTAGGTAAATTCTGAACACAGCTGGTCCCATTGGATTTATTTAGGGGTGCTGCATACCTATGAGCACCACATTTGTCAGGCTTTATTTAAAAATCATATGTTTATTGAAAAAATCACAATAAAACGCATTGATATCTGTGGGTCATTATTTTGGCCAAATGTGGGAAAAGTCCATTGCTTCATTTATTTGCTGCTGAAAAATACCTGCAAACATGATGCTTGTCTCTGCAGGCGTCAACAGAGGAGACTGTAATGCAGCACAAGGTATGCTCACTAAGTCCCTTGCAGTTTTGTTTTTTTTTTTCCCAAATCCCTGACCTGTACTTCAAAGAACTGCTGTAATCCCTTTTCTTAGGATCTCATTGAAGAAGAAACCCATTCAGTAGTCAGTGAGAGTTCAAATCAGGCCAAGTCAGCAAACTCAGAGGCTGAGGAGGATTCAGTAGCATCAGGGGAGGCTGAAGAGGTACCTGTGGATCATTATGTAGATATCCAAACAGAGAGCAAGAGTGTATTACTAGATGACATTGAAGAGGACTTTGAGGTATCTGAAATACAGCAATCAGAGGATAATGAGGTATCATACATGCGGTAAGAACTTCAGTATAGGTGTGCTGCACAGCTTCCAAACAAAGATCTCCCTGGGTAACTTCAGTGTCTTAATGCGTGTTTGAGATTCATTATCAGACCTCTTTAGGAGTGCAGTAAAGAGCAAAAACAAGACCCGTGCTAATTAAATTGGATTAATAGAGCAGGACGCTGAAATTACCCGAGCACCTCGTGTCTGTGGTGTGGTGCGCACCGTAACCGGGGCTACTCTTTATGACCTCTGTTACGCTCCACGGCGTGATCACTGTGTTCCTTCTGCAAGTCTTCCACCTCGACTCGGCTCCTCACTTTCCAGTCACATTTATTCAGATGTCGTTCACGCTCGGCCCTTTCCCCTGCGTCTCCGCCCCCTTCTCCTCCCGCCTCACCGCTGTCGTCGTTTATCTCCGTGTGCGGCGGCAGGTGAGCGAGAGGGAGGAGTCCGAGGAGGATCAGAGGAAGCACAACGGAGGGCTGCATGACGAGGCGGCTCCCAAGCAGCACAAGAAACCCGAGAGGACCCTGAGGTATGCACACGCTGAGTCATTGTCTGCATCTTATGCTGACGCTCAGGTCTTCTTAAATGTTTATGACCTGTTTACTGAGTTTTAAAAAGGGTTCATTGGCCCTTGTGGAAAGTTTGGGAAGTATAGAAGTATTTGTATTGTCCATCCTTACATCGGTTCACGTCTGTCTGACCGTTATATGCTCCATTGGTTCATTCAGTCATCCATTTTTCCGTCCAACCATCTGTGTCCCCGTCTATCCATAGGTTCATAAAGTTTACCATTCGCCTATCTGTTTCTCTGTTCATCCGTCCATCTGTTGAGCTATGAATCAGTCCGTTCCTCTATCACACAAAGGTCACCTGTCTTTCTTTTAGGTGCAAATGATGCAGGGACAGCCACTGATGCTCAAGTAGCAGTTTGACTTTTGTTGTTTTTCCACTGAGGAATCGAAGGTGTTCCCCGAGGCTTGGAAAAATAACTAGAAGGCTCATCTAGATGTGTTTTTTTTTTATGCAAGCTGGTTGGCTTTATTGTGCACAAAAAAAAGCACAAAGTATTTCGAACCCTTACATTTTTCAACACCTTGGAAAGCTAAACCCACAGAGTTGAGGGAAGTTTATTGGGATTTTATGTGACCAACACAAAGGAAGAAAAGGATGGATGGTTTTAATATTATTTGCAAATAAGAATCTGAAAAGTGTGGGTTGCATTTGTATTCAGACCTCATTTGTCAAAATCTGTGCAAAACTACCTTTTGTTGCAATTAAAGCTACAGGTGTTTTCAGGGAGAACAGACATTCCCTGTGCGGAGGAGTGCTGCATTTTGTATTTTCTGAGGGAGAAAATCCTTTGGTGTCTGTGTTTAAATATTAAGTCCAGATCAAGTGTCAAGAGGTAACCTCAGTCCATGTTCTCGTGTCTGCCTCAGCCGTGGCAGCGTCCGTTCCCCTGAGGTGTCCGCTGGCGACGAGCAGGACGACGACGCCCGCCTGGAGGCAGAGCGCAAGCTGGAGGAGCTGAAGCGCCGGCGCGACGGCGCCGAGAGCGAGGAGTTCGAGAGGATGAGGCAGAAGCAGCAGGAGGCCGAAGCCGAGCTGGAGGAGCTGAAGAGGAAGCGGGAGGAGAGGAGGAAGGTGCTGGAGGAGGAGGAGAGGCAGCGGAAGCAGGAGGAGGCGGAACGGAAAGCCAGAGAGGAGGTAATTTTTCACTAAGGGTGCTTCCTCCTTTTTCTTCTCATCACCTTTATGTCGGCAGAGGCCAGGACGACGTGTCACACTAAACTTCTCGCCCTGTTCTCGTGAATCACTCCATTTTGTAACTTTTAACCTCCATCTGTCGCCGCTTCCTCTTCCCCTCGCAAAAAGCCTCACCCCCCCGATGTATCTCCATGCATCTTCCTTTGTGTCTTCG